>QEIL01000091.1:0-280552 GCA_003116535.1 Paecilomyces niveus
ACATAAGGTTGAGTTTAAGCTCAACTCGACTCAACTCGACCCTTGAGCTGAGCCTAAATGTTCGGCTCAACTCATTGAGCTGAGCTCAAAATCTCAACTCAACTCGACTCAATGCCAACACTATAGAGGGGCCCCTGACTAATGGAATATCATTATTCCATACCGAGCATCCTAGCCGTCTTCAATAATTTATAATAATTCCTCTTTCTTTAGTTGAATTATAGGCTATATTAAACGGGATAGAAAGCTAATATAGTTGACATGGAAAGTGGGAGGAAGAAAGCTGAAGTTCTATTACTGGGAGGGGTAGCTAGCTATATGATAACGTACATGTGATCTAGGGCGGTGAGAAGTGGCAGTATGGCTGCCTAGGTAGAATAGTGGGCTATAGCATAGAGATTCCGCAACAAAAAAAGACAACCTCCCAGATCCCTGTGGTTTCAGCGCTATGACAACATGGAAATAAGAATACTGAAACACCTTCTCCTTTACTTCCACAAATCCCGCTTTCTCCATCAACTCTTTTTGTATCCCCGCAACGTTAATCTTGGCGGACTGCCAGTAGGAGTTCTGCCACACCTTCCCCGATTAGGCCTAGAGCATCACGCACCGGGGATATCAGTTTAGCCAGCTCCTAGGATAGATGAGAATTCAAGCATTCTTCAAGCTTCAAGCAGCAGTCCCATGCTGAAAGTTAATCCTCTTCCCGAACTTCTCAGCCGCTTGCTCCATCAACTCCTGCCATTGTTTTATATTTGGTGCCCGATGATCCAATATCGTATCTTTTCCGGAATAAAGCCGTATGTCATTCTCTTTCACCTCGAGCCACCCCCCAGGAACAAAATACTTATACGTATTCCGATAGAGCCCCTCCCAATCCGTAATGAACCCACCAAGCAACTGCGTATGAATATAATGAAACGCCTGCTTAGCAGAGAATGGCCATTCACCTTCTAGGTCATGATGTATGAAATACCGTGCTGAGGAAACCTGCATGAAGCTGGGATCCATCGCTGTGATCTTGGTCTGAAAATTTTCGCGGTTCCGAAATTCTATGAGCCACTTGCCACTTCGCGTAGCGAAGTCGAGCACTTTTGTAAGGGATATAGGCAGCCAGCTTCTATACCTATAACCATTCGTCCAAAAAGACTACACAGTAATAGCCGACAGGCTATTACGGGCTGGCACCCCTTATATAGCTATAAACCCCCGGGGTTTAGCTAAATATCCCTTACAACTTTGTGGTTCTTTTTTAGTGGTGTGATAGGCGCGGTGAATAGCTGCCCGTCGAGGATTTGGCGCCACAGGTAATTTAGATGGCCGTGGTGGGCTTGGCCTTTTGTGTCGTTGGGGAAGGGAAATTCTCCCTTAAACCCATGGTAGCGCCGGCCATTATCGTAGGTGTGGTTGTTTCGGGCTGAGAGCCGGGAATGGTCCATTGTTCTTATGGTGGTTGTGTGTTTGGAGAAGAAGACAGTGATAGTGATGAGGGGTGAGGATTGAAATAAATGATCGAAACCAAGTAAACTAAGGTTGCAATGGGCTTACGCCACAACAACCGCCGAACCCAACTTGGCCCTGCGCCTGCCTCTACTTTCTCCCAAAGTAAGAAATTATTAATGTTGATTAATTTTATCTTGTGGAACCCTTTACAGTCTAAGGATCACATGCTTACCCGACCAGATACCGGTACTGGCGCAAGTGGCTCAGCTCTATCCCGATAAATCAATGCACCTAGCATGGATCGCGCTTTTGTGATATAATATAGTAGAACTTCCTGGTTTGAGTTAAAATGCGTAAAATTACCTTGTCAGGAACCGCCGACAGGACAAGGATCCGCTTCTCTTACAGACTTGCAGCATGCTTTTGTACATGTTGAACACATACTCTAGTTCGTTTTACACCCATGTGTTTGAGATAGGTTTGCGAGATCTGTTAAAGTTGCGGAGAGACCTCGCGGCCCACTGGAAGTTTCCTCTGCTCTCTTAGACGAGGATGTTTCTAATTTGTTTTATAAGCGGGCAGCCTGCTCTAATAATACCAGTCGGAGAACGGAACAGACTGGACTGGTATTCTCTTCCGATCCAGAGCCAAATGAAATAGACTTTCACCTAGTTTCAGCCTCCTTTTCTCGCTAAATAGCGTGTCTTATGTGCTTCTTATTAATTGAAATGATTGGACTACTCATCATAAATATATCATTTAATTGTAATTTGTCCGCACTGTTAGGGTAATGGGAACCAACCAACTGAAGCAGCGCAAACCTTCCAACATCAACATCATCCATATCAACCTTCTATCTGTATAACCTCAAGCGACACGTAATCGAAAAAATTTCATCAACATGCTTCACACCCTTATCAGCAATATTCTCGCGATTACCAAGGGATTATTCGCTAGTGAAATAGTCAACAACCGCCTCAACCCTGTTCACCTTGCAATTGCGACCGCTGGGTACCCCATCCAGTCATGTACGTTACATATTCCCGATCGGATTGGCTTCTCCTTGTCTGACCCCACCACCTCCAGGTGCATGAGGTTGCATCCTTTATCGTTCTGGTCCTCGTGTCTTGCTTTCCAATCGTCTCCGGTGGTTTCGTAGTCTTCTAGGTCAGACTATGCGGGCTGCCAAACTCTCTGAAGTTAGGTGCGATGTTGTCAATGACAGTCGCTCAGGCTGTTAGTATCTGGGTCTTGGTGCGTTGTGACCTTCGCCGCGCACCAGGGTATGACTGGGGAGACTGGAAGATGCGGAAGGATTGATATTAATAACTGCCAGTGATCATTCGGTTCGTAGGCGACTTCCTTCTATCCAACGAGTTCACACACCATACTAACATGACTCGAGACCAACAGGGAGTTGCCGTCCACGACAGCTCATCTAATATACATGTATCTAATGCGCAATTATGAAATCGTTGGCTCTCTAAGCTTTCTGCGTTGTGCGTCCCACATCTTTGCATTCATAGTGATCAACCGATATGGCCATCACAATTTAGACCTACAAAATATTTAATTGCTCTGGGTACGAAGAGCTCGTCAGATGCAGATTTCTCATTTCAATGCCGCTGTGGTACATCGCTTCCAGGCGGAGGAAAGAACCCTGCCGCTCCTTCTTCTGCCCGTCACCAACGAAGCAATAATAACACCCAAAAAATATTTCTACACCGGTGGAACAGATAGTCAAATATCATGAGAGATATGTACCAGGACCTATTTACTTTTCCCACAAGGTGCACTAATAATATAACTAATAATATATCTTATGAAAGCGATTAACGGGGTGGTCTCAATAGAAAGTAGAAAAAATAGGGAATATAGACCCCCCCCCCCCTTTTTTTTTTTTTTTTTTTTTTTTTTCATAATCTACCAGAGTTGATAAGTCTTGTTTACCTATGAACAGAATACTTTATATCCTTCTATTTTGCTAAGGGCCCACAGAAATAGCAAACTTTACTCCGTCGTATCAGTTGTTAAGAGGAAGTATACTTCACAACATATCAAGAATTAAATATTTCAACGAGTGTTAAGGCATTACCAACTCAATATGTTTTGAGAGTCATACGTTGGATAACTTAAGAAACCGGGATAGTAAAAGAAAATATCTTTCGCTTTCTATCTTTCTTTGAATAATTACAATTAACAAGATAAGTACATCCTTGAATCCGCGTTCTCAATGTTCAGAACGGGTATGAATTCATGTACTACAATAGTATATCTATCGAATACAGTGTCTCCCAAAATCACTCGATCGAGCACCACCTCTCGCTTCCATGCCACGATTTTACCCTCATAGACATGTCCATTTCAATTTGAACTAAAACTCTTCTCTGCCGCCTCACATAACAACGTAATCGCCTTCTTCCCCGCCTCCAGCACCGCATCCATCGCCAAAAATGGATGCGGCATGCCCTGCATAACATGCACTTCCACAGGAACACCCACTTTGTTCAATTTCTCCGCATACTGCTCCCCTTCCGCCCTCAAGACATCCAACTCTCCCGCAATAACCGTCGCAGAAGGCAACTTCGACCAATCATCCTCATAAAGCAATGGACTCGCCTCTGGATTGGACCAATCTGTCTCGTTAGGGAGGTAATGCCTTCTATACCACATCATCTTGGGAGCGGGAAGGGCAGGGGTATATTGGAATTCCTTCCAGGACCAGTTGTTGGCGATGGTGGCGGTGTTGTCTGTGACGGGGACGACGAGGACTTGGGTTTGGAATTTAATGGGGAGTTCAGGACGAGCTAGGGCTTTGTGTGTGATGATCGCGGCAAGGTTGCCGCCGGCAGAGGAGCCGCCGGTGGAGAGCTTGTTGGTGTTGATGAATAGGTGGGAAGCGGTTTGGGGCGAGATGAGCCAGAGGAGAGCTTCCCAGCAATCGTGGACGGCGGCGGGGAAGGGGTTTTCAGGGGCAAGTCTGGATCGTGTTAGTAAGTTTCACATCGCCATCTTTAGAAGGTTCCGGGGTAGCATCTGCTAAGAGATGTCGAAGTACACACCTATAATCAACCGTGACAACCACACACTTTGCCCTCACGCAGACATTACTACAGACCGTGTTCTCGGTATTGATATTTCCCAAGACCCATCCACCTCCGTGAAAATACAAGAAAACAGGCCATCCTCCCTCTGGCTTCTCGCCCTTTGGCGTGAACACTCTCACCAGCACATCAGGACCCTCCGTTTCTTGTCGCTTGATATTGATATCTTCGGTCTTGCCGACTTCGAGGACTGGACCTCCTCCAGGGATGAGAATTCCACTAGTCCGTGATGCAGCAAGTGGCTGATAGTGCACTTGTTGCTGGCTGATAATATGTTTGTTGTAAAAGGCGACGTATTCCGGGTGCAGTCTATCGCGGACGGATTCGTGCAGTGGATAGGGAGGTTGAGGTGCGGGATCCGCGGAAATAGACATGATGATGATTTAATTTCGAAGCACCCAGATATAAATCCAATATGTATGACCATGTGTCTGAGTATATTCCTATTCGTGGTATGTGTGTAAGCTGTGAGCGATAAGGACTATTTATCAATTGCTGTCAGAAAGCTGTACGATAAAGAAGGGCAACGCAGCACATGTAAGCCACGGTCTTCGATGATACCCTCTAATTAGTATTATCCAAGCCAGCCTGCATGAGATACATCCTATCATCTCACCTGATACGCATTGTCCTCTCGGTGGTTTTGTCCCACTTATTGCGTGGGATGGTTTGTTAGATGCGGGGTCATGGGAGATAAACCCCGCTGATTTCTACAACTACCGCAGGAACACTATCCTCTTTGGATAATAGTCCGACATCTAGAGCCATAGAGGTGTGGGATGGCAAACTCTGTGGTACCTGGCGCTCAGTTATTGGCTCGAGATCTATTCGGCCGAAGCGCGGGGGAATAGATAAGCAGACATACATCGCAGCGATATGAGTGAGAAGCCGCCAGAGAACAGATTTCGGACAGAATTCTCGCTAAATCGCTCATTTTGTCATCTTTAATTAAATACAGACCCCAAAATAAAAACAAAGAATGTCTACCAAAATTCCCGTCCTGACTGACAAGGCTCCCAAGCCACTACCGGGTATTTACTCGCAGGCTATCATTGCTAATGGCGTCGTGTACTGCTCCGGAGCTGTCGCACTTGACCCCGCTACGGGGAAGCTGATCGAGGGAGACATCAAAGCTCACACGGTGCGTTCAGTTCCAGGTGATCCCGCGTTGGACTCGAGGGATCGATATCACTGACATCAGATTTAGCACCAATGCATCAAGAACCTGACGAGTGTCCTTGAAGCGGCAGGTACGACTATCGACAAGGTTGTCAAGGTCAACGTCTTCTTGGCGAACATGGATGATTTCGCAGAGATGAACTCTGTTTACACGCAATATTGGGGTGATGTCAAGCCATGCCGAACGTATGTAGCTATCACCAAGAAATCGGAATCCTCGAGACGTTGCACTGACAATCTTCCAGCTGCGTCGCGGTTAAGACCCTTCCTCTCAACACCGATATCGAGATTGAGTGTGTGGCGGTCCTGTAGGGTGCTGGACACCAAAAAAAAAAAGAAAGCAGATAGATACGAGTCATGATGATCTATGAAGCCATCCATTTCAGATATCACAAAAGATAGAATTATTTATTCACTTATCAATGAGTTTTCCAAGTGTTTCCTGAGCTTCTTGCAGTAGTTCCTCGACACCCTTCCAGACTGATCTGGACAGCTTGCAGTAACTCTCGAGTCTGCCGTGCTACCCTGCTGACATCTTCCGAATTGTTTCGCAGAAGCATAATCATATGAACCAGATACTCTTCGGCGCTACATGATAATGACCGTCTCTCCTGAAGAGGCTCCTTTTCTTGCAACATAAACCCATATGCCCAAAGGATTAGCGTAGCGTGATATAGAGACCATGGACGTAAAGCGATATTATCCATGCGGGCCCGATATTGCTGTCCCGTGAACATCAGCTCCTGGATGAGCAGTAGGCAGTGGTAGATCGCTTTTTTCGACTCCGGCTTCTCGCTCCAGGCACGTACCCGCGCGGTGGCTCGCAATCGCTCGTTTGCCAATAACAGACTACCTAGCAAAGACGGAGCCCCTGCAAGGATGTGGATGTCTGTGATGTCCGTATAAATAGCTACGTAGGCCATTCGATACAGAGGCTTGGAAGCCTCTAACGCTAGAGAAGAGCTTCGAGAGACGAGCGAAAAAGACCATGTGTCTAGCGCTCTCTCCAATGTATCCTTCCACGTGTCAATCGGGCCTATGCGGGGAGAATCCTCAGATGACAGCCGCCCAACTCCTAGCGTAGCCAAATCCCTGGCTTTTAGGTGGGCTGTTACGCTGAAGAGGCCATGCAGAAGGATCAGCCGTGCATAAGTGCTGCAGTGGGAGGGAATCGGGGTGCCTCCCAGAAGTCTCTTCAGGACAGGAAGAAAGCCAGGGGACTCTGGTGTCTTCCGCATTATCCGATCCCACTCTTCAGCACTACCGCATTCCCACAGGCTATCTGCACATGGCAATGGTAACCGCACATCATGAACAGATAAGACGCAAGTATGTCCAAACATGAAGCTATGCTGTGCATCCATGACGAAGCCAAAGAATGCGGTGCGATTTGAGGACTGTGTTTCAATCCAATGCTGCCATGATTGTTCCAGAATAGTCAATTCACGATTCGAGGACCCAGTCTGCATTGAGGAGTATGTCACTCCTCGCTTCATAAGCTGAAGCGGTGTCAGTTAGAATGGTCTCGGCGAGAGGAGAGATTCCTCACCGTGATAATGGCTCCATGAAAAATATGAGAAAGTTGATGATGTTTCCTTGTCGAGAACATCTTCTCATGTGCCTGAATTAAGAGCAGCGTCTGAACACACCAGAGTGAGGCAGGTGGCTCAAAATCCTCAGTCTTGTAGTTGTCAGTAGTACTCAACTGTCGTCTGGGATAACGTTAATCTTACGTTAAAGATAATATAACGTAGAGAATCGTGAATAGTGATGGAAATCTGAAAGTGATCGACATCGCTTGACAAAGTCGAACCCAAGGTTACAATTGCGCGATTAGGAGAGGAGGTGCATTCACCAGATCCATAGTCGGCTTATGCAGGATAGGAAAATGCGGGTGATAGTTCTGGAAGTAAAGATCATAGAAATGGCACAGATTCGATGGGTAAAAGAAAGAGGACATGAGGATCTCGGGAGCCAGTGCGTTCAGTGCCGTTAGTAAGTTTGCTCGAACGGTAATCCATGGAGACGAGGTAGACGAGTGAGAGGAAGCTGGAGAACCGATATAGGGAGATTGTATCGGAAACGAAGGTGGCGAGATGCCCGTTCCAGATGTACTGCTCTGTGGAGAGACCACAACAGGAAGACCTCCGTTTGAGACAGAGTTGAAGTCTGTTGAGATGTTGTCGAAAAGCCATTCGAAATCCAAAGATGGGTCAGGGGCGTTGAGAGAGGGGTCAAAAAATAACGACCTGACTTGCTCTTCTGGCAACACATCGTGCATATCGTAGTGAAAATCCACTGGCTGGATACCACTGACATGATGGTCATCCTTATCAGAAGCCTCGTCACCAGGATCATCGCCGTTCTCATGGCTCTTATCTCCAGGATCTGGATCTGGATCCATCGAAACCCCTCTCACATCCGCATCCTCCACGCTGTACATAGCTGCTGACTCGGACATCCAACTCGTTTGATGCTCTTGGGAGTCATCGCACGTTGATCTTGAGCTAACATAACCCCCAGAATTGCGATACCACATGCCCATCTCATGACGTTTTTCATGTCTTCTCAGAAGATCCCTCCTGACGAACTTCTTTGGACACAACAGGCACTGAAATATCTGCTTCGGACGATCTATCAAACGCGTCAATCATGGATTCTTTGTAAACCGGTCAGCTTTCTTTCTCATTAGCCAATCAGCACGTACGATTTAAACGATGTCGAGATAGATGCTCCGGTCGAAGGAACGACTTTCCACATCCAGACTCTGTGCATACATAATCCTTTGGCATGAGGACGGTCTTGATTTTCAAACATGAGATATCCTCTCTATTGATAGATGAGAAGCTTCTCGATGGGGAGATACCACCTGGTCTAATATCCGGGGGGTAAATGTCCGGGGCTCGTATGTGCTTATGTAATTCCTTATCGCAGCTTGCCTCGGTTCTAACATTGATAGCACTTCCAATACTAGTGTCTACATATCTGTGTTGAGATTTCTGGATGACAATTTTGGAAATTCAATGACATCATATTCAGCCTAGAACTCATAGAAGGATTAGAAGCCTTTCGACATTATACCTGGCGCCCATACTACTCTAACTCCCTAATAGAGATAGCAATGATAAAAGAGACACCGAAAGATAAAACTAGAAAAATTAAATCGCTTCTAAAAAGAAAAATAGAAGAGACAGGATTAAACAACATCTTTCACATTCATGCCTTTCTCCGTCCTCGCCCCCCCATTGACATCCATGGCAGTGGGGACGCCTATATCCACGCCATCTATTATCGACGTCCCGCTATCACTTCCCCACTCGATATGCTTGGGCACCTGTGTTTCGAATGGTAGTTTACTACCGGATTCGCTCTTTCCACGCAGCATATCGAGGACAACGTAAATGATCCAGTACGACAGTCCGCCCATCAAGAAACTCAACACCCAGCCCAGATCGAACATGTCTGTTGCTGCGGCATTGACTTTGGCGCCGGTGCCAAAACTAGCGATGAACCCTGGCAATGGAAGGAGGAAGCCAACTATGAAGGCGGCAATGCCAATAATGTTCACTCCTTTTGTATAGAAGTATCGTCCAAACCGTGACTGGCAGAACATATCGCCGAGATGGAGGTTTCCTTTTCGGATGAAGAAGTAGTCGACGATCATGATGGCGACGATGGGGCCTTGGAAGATGGAGTAGCCGCTAAGGAAGCTGAGGAAGCCATTGGCTGTAGATACGATTCTCCTGTATGATCAATCTATGTCAGCCGAGTGGTCTAAAGACGAGTGTCCCAATCGTCGACAGGAAGGGCACTAACCAGGGCACAATGGCAAATGCGATAATTAGACAGATAAATTGCCCACGCACGATATTCACACATCGTGGAGCCAGACAGGTAACGTCTGCTGCAAATGGGACAATATTGCACGCGACAGATGTTCCCAGCGTTGCGAAAGCAAACGCGGCTGAGGCAAAGAACACTCCTGCTCGTGCCTTAGAGCTGTAAGAGTGATCCAGGATGCCGTTGAGCAGGTCATATGGATTCCAGAACACTTCGCCGTACATGTTCTTCACCGCAGACTAATCCGTATTAAATGGCCAATTAGACTCCAGTCCTGTTATACCGGGGACAGCATACCTATACATACCGTCGTTATGATTCCTAAACCCGCACACAGCGTCCCCGCCAACGGCAGCCCAAGTAGCTGTCCATATAGCTGCGCATTGTGTGTCTTAGAATAGCGCGCTAGATCGGGTACAGTCACGAGCAGTGCCGAATTAGCACCCAGGACGGAATTGAACTGAGAGATAATCCCCCAGGCAAAGACAGACGTGGAAGAACGAAGTGACTCGTCAACAAGCTCATTAGCCGACACTCCTCCATTGGCAGTCGTCGCCCAGCACACGATTCCCATGCTCGCCAACGGCAGAATGAAAGCCTTGATGCTGAAAAGATGCCTTATCTTCGTCGTGTGTACGAACATTAGAGGTAAGGTAAATACGAAGGCCATGAAAAAGCCAACCATAATCTGGGTGTTATATACTGGCTCTGTGATACATTAGTTCTTGAAGTCAATAACAGGTCACAGTTCGAGCCATACCGCGGCGATGCCATTTGGAACCCTCATCCAGCTAGGAAATATACATCTCAGACATATGGAGATAAATTGACCTTCAAAATAAAGCTGTACACCTCCTGAAAAATAATTAGTCACTGCATCATATTCCCAAAAATAGTAAGGCTTACCCCAGATAATTCCGAGGATAGCCCGCAAAATGACAAAGAAATATGACCCATAAACACCAAAAGATACTCGGGCTAGCACCGGGTATCCAACATGATATAGAGCAGCAGCCCGGCCATTGAGCACAATCACTGCAGCAGAGAGTAGATCCGCGAAAAAGGCAACGTGCAGTGCATTCCGAACCGAAGTGCCCAGCGCGATGAGCGAGGAACCTAGCGACCAGGTCGAGACGCCCCAGGACTCGCTCCACCTGTTTTATGTCGGTATTCATGAATATGCACCACAATTCTCAAAAGTAAACGTAACTAAGGAAAAGCTTTCATTGTGAATGAATGGTAACTGAAGCGATCAGGGGAAATAGGAGCGCAGCGAGCTAATTGATAGCTACACATGCTGTTGCCTAATAAGGACGAGATAGATGATATTATAGCACACAGCTATCTAGCACACAGCCATCATCTAGATATGTATGAATCGATGCTCTCCTTCTAGATACAGGAATAAGGGGTTGAACCCAGTGGTGTTGCCAAGCGGCTAGCACTCACGCGATTCCGCATATTTGTCGGAGCATACGTACTTCCCCTACCGCCTGCCCTGGGGTTCAACCTCGCTTAGTCATCATTAGTAAGCCAGCCTCCTAGACAGTTTGGCCGTGCCGGCCACCTAATGGCACAAGAATCAATCGCTTCCACAATATTTCCATATCAGTAACTAACCAGTACGCGAAGAAATTCCACACAGTCCAGGTCTGCCGTTCCAGCGGTGACGGTAGAAGATCCTCATTAACCAAAATAGACGACGCACTCTTCAAACGAATCGCATCATGAAAAGCATGCCACGAGGTGAACGCATAATTGAAGCGATCCCAACGCGATCCACCATCGGATGTAACCGCGGTGGAGTTGATAGCAATAGTAGGACCACTCAACATAGCAACGGCCCACTTGCAAGACTAGATTGAACCCACAACAAAAATGATGCGATCTAGTCTAGTCATAGAGGACAGTGGAGTCAGCCTTCTAGAGGCTTTAGAGATGTGATATTATAACCCCATTGTGCCATCTGCTGCTCCATGGACGGTTGCCGCTCCTTGCGTGGGATGCAATCTCTACGCGGGCACTCACGTGGGATGGCTTTCCTTCTTCAAGCTATCCCACCTTATCACCTATAGGAAACAAGATAGACCGAATTTGGAAAAGAGCTCACTAGAAAAGAGTGGTCGTGTTTTTCTCGATAAAATAAAGGAGAGCTACTTATTTATTCTTTACGTAGTAACAAATGAGGGGTCGAGAACCATATCTCTGAAAATAAACTACGCGCGAAAAACCATCGGCCTGCACAATAAACAGGGCAGTCAAACTGTGAAAACAGCAAGATCAATATGACAGCAAGCCTGGAATCTATAGATGGCGGCAAACCATTCTATTACTGCCAAAAGGGTCCCATGATCCTGGGCGAAGCACCCATCTACCGCGCCAGCGACTCAACACTACACTGGGTGGATTGCCTCTCCGAGCCACCGGAGCTATACATTCTCAAAGTTGACCCTGATACCGGCGACGCAATCGGGGAAGAGCGCGTGTTAAAGCTCGAAGACAGTGTCACGGTGGCTTTCTTCCGAAAGAACAAGCCGGGAAGCTACATCGGCGCATACTACCAGGGTGTATGTTTCATTGACGAGGAGACGGGAAAGTTGGAGGTCGTGAAAGAGATCATTCCAACGGATCAACGGGATGAATTACGCTTTAATGATGGGGGAATAGATGCGAATGGCCGCTTTTGGTTGGCTGAGATTGATAAGAAGGTTATGGCGTATGGCCCGAATCAATTACCTGCCAGTTACGGTACTCCGCGAGGACGACTTTGGCGCTATGATCCGGATGGAAGTCTGCATTTGATGGTTGAGGATGGAGTTATTTGCGGAAATGGATTGGGTTGGAGTCCGGACAATAAGACGAGTGAGTCGAGCTAACGGCCTATTTCAACGTCTCATCGTGCTAATATGGCTGTATTAGTGTACTTTCATGACTCTGTCGCGATGGTAGTAAGAGCCTATGACTTCGACCTGGAGACAGGAAACATCTCCAATGCACGGATACTGGTCGATCGTCGAACATCATTCGGTGAGCCCGACGGTATGGTGGTCGAGTAAGCACCCAATATATATATATATACATATCACCATCTAGATATCCACCATACTGATGTCTTCCTCAGCACGGAGGGAAACCTCTGGATCGCCATGTTTGATTCTAACCGCGTGATGGTATTCAGCCCAGAAGGGAGACACTTGAAAGACATAAAATTCACCGCTCGGAATCCAGCATGCACAACCTGGGGTGGAAAGAACCATGACATTCTATTTGTGGCTAGTGGGAAAGATCGAGGTAGAAGGGCTAGCGCGGGCGACGAGGGAGGGCATATGTTCCAATATAAGCCTGGGAATGCGCGTGGACAGCCGAAGTACGAATTTGCGGGATAGGTGGTAAACAGATTTGGACCTGGATGTATCGATAAGGGTACAAGACATGCCTGAAACCTGCGGGATGTAGGAGTACTTGATATTATATGCACATTCAGTTGCCGCATTATACTGTTGCCTATAGCATCCCACAGCGATTATATGATCAATACGGATCTCTCGATAACATGCGATCCTCTCTAACGATGCTGAAATATACATTAGCATACCCATATTTGTAACATCCCCATACAACTCCTGTCTCCTGTTCACGATATCATACTACAACCTCGCCTTTTCAGCATCCACCTCATTAGTAAGAACATATCTATACCTTGCCTTCCCCTCATGCATATCCACCAACGCCTCCTTGACTTCTTTCATTGGTCTCGTTTGGATCCACGGTAGAACCTTCTTCTCCGCTGCCAGTTGCAGCATCTGTCTAATGTCATCCGGCGACCCGATTGAAGATCCAGTGATCTTAACGCCTTTTGAAATCAAAGCTCCCACTCTGATGGCTGGTAAGGGGTCCTCAGGTGCACCAAGCTGAACAAATGTCCCATCCATCTTGAGCAGACGCAGGTACTGAGACAATGGCATCTTCGGCGATGAAACAGTACAGAGGATCAGATCTAGAGAGCGAGAGTTTTTCTTCGCCCAGTTCTTATGCTCATCTGTGGCGATGAATGAGTCAGCTCCCAGGCCATTGATGGCATCATCGCGCTTGCTAGATGTTCGAGAGATAGCCACGACGCGATCACAATTCAATGCTTTTGCAAATAGGATTCCCAGATGTCCTAATCCGCCGATACCAACGATACCGACAGCCTTCCCTGGTCCGACACTATTCTGAATCAGTGGTGAAAAGACAGTGATTCCCGCACAAAGCAACGGTGCCGCCTCTGCAGATGGCAAAGCATCCGGAATCTTGAACACGAAATGCGCTGGTCCGCGCCAGAACGTCGCGTATCCGCCGTAGGACTTGCTCCCATCAGAATACCGCGAGGCATATGTCCCTACGATGCGGGGACAGTAGTTCTCCCTTCTAGTAGAGCAGGCTGCGCAGTCAGATTTGAGACATGACATGCTCTGTGGACCGACGCCAATACGGTCTCCGACGTTGATGGTTCGTGAAGCGGGAGAGGATGCCAGCGTTGCGACACCACAGCCGACTCGCGTGGCTATCCCGATAATTTCATGACCGACGACGCAGGGGTAATCTGTATGACCCCAACCTGAGCGGAGAGTGTGGATGTCTGAGCCACAGATTCCACAGTGCGTAATTTTAATCTCGATATCGGTATCTGCGAATGGCTTGGGCGTAAATGTGGTGAAGGTGAGAGGGCTGGTTGCGGAGTGGGCAACCCAGCCATGAAAGGTGGATGATGGAGAAGACATGATCAATTCCACAAAATAATTGATGAATCAGGGAACCCCGGGATATTTCAATGAGTTGGTGGTAATCCTGTTCGGGGGCTTTGCGTATGTGATACTCTCTTCCCCGCCTTGGAACAGTCTTCGCGCAATAGTTCTCAACAATACACTATGGATAACTGTGCACTGACCTGGATTTTTTTTTCTGAGTATGGCCAAGGGATATGTATAGCAAATAAAATTGGATAAGACGTCAATGCCCAAAGTTGACTCTACCAAGCCTAGACTTGCCCCTTGCGAAGTTTCGGGAGTTTCAGTATCTCGGAATGGGTCCAGGAAGGGTTAAGATGTCCGATCCGTGCATATAGAACAGGATTTAATGGCTCTTAGGTGTCGATAAGCACCTAATTGAAGTCAAGGAGACGACAGTTAATATGGAGGACATGACTTCACGCTAGTAGTGTAACATGGAGAATTGCCGAGGTTCCAGCGTTGCGACAGTGGAGTTAGACGGGTATCATCATTAACACTGGTCAAATCATATGAAGAGCCTAGTGGCGCATTTACTCCAACATTTCCGATATGATGACATTGGTCGATTATTATTTATGGTACAGACTTTGATGTCCTCACGGTCTAATGCTTGCTGTATCTGGCCCATGCAAACGACGATGCAACTTCTCGAATCCACATAGTCATACATTCATCATGAATTGCTCGCTGAGATGGGTATTAAGCAAATTGGGACAATAAATTCCGCGGAACTATTTATACGGAAGGCACTCCCATTAGTTCATCAAGCTCGTCGCTCGTCAGCGTGCTTCTCCGCCGCTCGCTTCGTCGCTTACTGGAGTCCTTCGATGGGCGGCTTCTCTTGCGACTCTCATCGTGTTTTCTGGTTTCGAGGGCCTCCTGGGCCTCAGCTTCCACAGCGGCAAGTTTCTCTGGAACACTCATGTGGCTAGCATGCATTCCCTGTATGTAATCCTGTCAGAGAGACATACTTTCACATGTCATTGCTTCAGTTACTCACCTGTCGTGATTTGGACTCTATTCGTCTTCTAGTCGGCCTCTGAGTGACGCTAACAGATTTATGTGCTTTCACTGGTATAGTTTCATCTTCCTCCTTTCCTTGATCCTGGAAAGACTGCGCGAGGTCCTCGTGGAAAGAGACCTTTCGTGGCGATTTGGAACTGATGTTTCTGCTTCGCTCACCCAAAGCACGGCTGGGAGGTTGTTGGGCCGGCTTCCTCATGGAGGGAGCACTAACATCAGTGTAAGGGGTATTGTCTTTTTCGGTCGAGCTGGGCTCCTCTTCCTCCTCTTCACTTTCCTGTTCTTCCTCGTATATAGAGGGCGTCGAGCCTGCCTGAATTCTCTCGTCCACTGAACGCTTGACTGGGTCCATATCGAGTCCCAGCCCCAGTCCCACTTTCAGCTCATCGGCCTGTACAGAGTCTCCTCCGTCAGACAACCGTTTATGCCAGCCATCCATCATGGTCACCGCTTGCTTCCACCTCGCCTCCATTTTTTCCCAGCCTTGCCTCAGTCGCTGGATCTCCTCATCACGTACTTCAACCTCCTCGAGAGGTACAAATGAAGGATTAGTCAGTAGTGTTCGGAGATGGTCGAGAACAACCTCCATCTCTGAGGATAATTCTTCGTATGATGTTGGAAGCGCGGTAACAGGACCATTGCTGGTACTATGAAAGGTCATGATCGAAGCCTCAGCTGCATCGTTGCTTTCCTCGACACCAGAGAGTCCTTGCAAGTCCTTCAATGTGTGTATAGTGTTCCTCGCGAGCGAAATCAGGGTGTCGTTTTCGTCACTCAAATTCTGGCAAAGGTCCGTTAGGAATTCCGTCGTTTCTTGTTTGAGGCTATATCCTGGGTTGTTGACGCCCTCACCGCCCGATGCGGTCTTCGATCTCAATGCCCTATCAGACGTTGGGTTGATGTTGATGGTTGTGACTCCCAAGCCTTCCCGCTTTCCTCTTTGCCTATCGGTCAGATGCGACTTCAATTTCTGTAACTCGATATCCCTCTTGCGGATGTCGTTTGCACACTGTGCCCGGATCTGTTGAATCGTGGTCTTCATGCGTTGAAAATTCTCTTTGAGGCCGCGGATAGTCGTTTCGGCATTGCGCATGTTTGTTTTGAACGTCCGCTCCTGTCCCTCCGCCAGAGCTAGCGATCGTTTCAGGTCTGAATTTTTCGTCTTGAGTCTCTCCTGAATTATAAAAAGCCAACAGTAAGCACAGGGTCCTTGCGGTTGAAGATGTCAACATACAATCTCGGCGGTCTGTTGCGATTCATTGGCCCGCAACATCCGAATCGTTGTCGCTAGATTCTCTCTATGCTCTGCTTCTCTCTAGCTCTTTCGTCAACTGATGCTCGAGTACTTTCATTGAGATATACGCACATCTCTTCTCACCACGAGGTCATTGACAAGATTAATGATCCTTGCCATCGTTCCATCCGTTCCACCGGGTCCATCCTCTGGTCGTGAGAAATCGATTGGCTTTCCATTTTTCAATAGACCCCTTGCCAGAAGGAGGTTATTAATATAAGTCGATGCTGCGTCGAGGCTTTGCGGCTCCATGGTTGTCGTGATTATCCTCTCTGCCTGAGAGAGACTAATTGTCGCAGCCCAGCTTGATCCTGGTCGTTGGGAACACTCACCGAAAGAGGAAGAATGTAAACACAGCCGGCGATATTTACTGTGGGGAGCGGAAGGCGCCAACTGCGCACGCCAATGGCTGAGCACGTGCCCTTCGGAGAACCCGCCGGTTCGCGTCAACGTGTATCAAAGCTTTGACGGATCACCAGCGAAAGGGGTCCAAGTCGACGATCAAGGTCACAAAAATGACCAGATGTACCTCGATCTAGAGTCAAAATAAATGATCATGTCTGACACTTGTGATGCAGCGTTGGCTCGAAGTGACCCAGCTGGGTTCCACCAGTATGGCCAGAAACTTTATCAACATGGGGATTATGTAAAGGCGATCGAAGTATTCAGCCAGGTAATATTTGGCACTATGACGTGCATTTTATGGTCTAATAGGTTTTACAGGCCCTGAGGATGAAACTGCCAGATGCTATTGGCATCCTCGACAACCGAGCAGCAACCTACTGTGAACTGGGAAATTTTGATCTTGCCCTGCGGGACGCGAAGCAGATGATTAGAACAGATAAAGCTGATGAACGAGTCAGTACTATCTCTTTATCCACTACACTGATACTGACGATTTTCAGGGGTATTTGCGCACAGGGAAAATACTTATTTTAAGCAAGAAACCCGATAAGGCACTCGAGATGTACGCTTATGGATTAAAGACGTTGATCCCAGACCACCCGCGTCGTCACGTTAGTTGCACATCTATCGAGCTATTTTTGGACAATCCCCTAACTTCAGGATAGCTCCTGCAACAGCTTCATGATAAACTGAGTGGGAAGATGGCTTCCCAGTTTCGAGACCCTTTCGATTATCTGCCACTGGAGTTGGCAGTTATGGTGCTGAAGTATCTTGATTTTCGACAACTTGTGTACGTTGAATATCATGAAATAGTGCTGTTGATTCACTTATATTGACGGAGATTCTTAGAGCAATCTTGCGCGTTTCGAAGAAATGGGAAAGGTTTCTCAGCTCATTACGGGAGTTGTGGATGTGTATGGACCTGTCGCGTGCTCGGAAAAAAGTGACCAGTTCAGCAGTACGGGCTTATATTCGCCGGTCCGAGGCGATGCTTACTCACGTTATTCTTGATAATATCTCGCTTTCCTCTCTAGAAAAAACGCTGGAGTTCGTGAGTCGGTGTCCCCGTTTGGAACACCTGGATGCTCGCGTTGCTTGTCACGGCGCCAAGTTCTATACTTTATTCAAGGAATCCAAGAACTTGAGGGTACTCATCATGTCAGATGAGATCAACGTGGATCAGAAACATGTTGGGATGTTTCTGACCAGTCTTCCTCTCTTGGAGAGGATCGAATGTAACGCAAACAATGCATCCCCGTTTTCTGAGGTCTCCTGGCCAGCAAAGCTTCCACTTTTACGAGCCATAGCTCTAGGCGCCCATAGCGTGAAGACCATCTTCGAGCACCACCAAGCTCTCCATCTGCCTGGCATGGAAGATGTATTCTTCACTCCAATCTCCTTACATGCTATACAGCGCTAACCTATACATCCAGGGTACAACCGCAGATTCGATACCCAATCTTGAAGAACTACGACTACGCTGGAATCCGCGGATTGTGCGAAGCCCGTATCTATTCGACTTCAATAACAAGGGCTTCCCTTGCCTTCGAAAGCTTGATCTCAGCGGGGTCGACTTACATAGGATATCCGATCTACCCACAAGTCTAGAAGACCTACGCCTTAACGCCTGTCGTCCCATCGGTGCTGTCCCATTCTCTGAAAGGACGCCAGAACAGATACCGAACTTGAAGATCCTCGTCCTTACCGATAATAACTGGGTCACGCCAGCGACGATCGCCACGCTCGCCAAACCGACTCTACGTATCCTCCACGTCGACAGATGTCAACGCCTCATGGGAAGCCCAATCGACCTCATCACCGCCTGTCGCCAATCCCCCGAGTTAGAAGAAATAAACGTCTCCCATCTCTACAACATGGACGATAGAGCCGTAGGTCTATTAACAAACACTCTAAAAGAACTAAAATGTCTCCATCTCTCATACACGCCAATCAGCGGACTCACACTCAAAGCTCTGTCCGACGCACGAGCCCAACAAGAGAAAACAGAAATCGAAGGAGCGCTAATCACTCCCGGAAACACACTGCCCAAGATTCAGCGTCTGTACATCAGAGGCTGTGACGGCGTGTCTTCGGATGCAGTTGCATATGGACGGGCGCGCGGAATCGAGATAATTACTTGATTTTCACCATTACTAGCCCTGGGATTGGATGGTACTTACGAAGTTACGACTGGTTTCTTTCATGCCGACTCGTAGGTCTCTTCGTGGCATCGGAGTATGAGTTGCATACTTGGCATTGGGGACTATAGCATAACATTTGGTCAATCTCAATGGTCTGGCGAAATGGATGAAGTGTAAAATTTGTCTAGATCTGGGTTGAGTGTCGACTTTCTCCGTGGTGAATCGCTTTGGCACTACTTCAAATGTGCATTCACTTTATGGAATACTTTTTCACAATACGATTCGTAATTTTGAAAAGTGTATCCTCTTTGGTCAATAAAGACCTCTCATAGTGTCACGGGCTAGAGCCGCTGTGGCGGTGTTTGTATCTAGATTTCCCAAAAGTTGGCACGGGAGGAAAGAGATTATGAGCTGTTGCATCGAAGTGCAGCGCATGAATATCATACGGCATGATTAAGTCCGAGTACGTCAGATTAGGATATTTATTTTAGGAGAGCAAGCCTTCAAAGACATTTCTAGATATTTCCGCTAAAACATTACCATTTTTTTTATAGATGTCACTCTAAACTCCGTGTATAACACCGGTGCTCAACCCACCGAGAGATCAAATAGCACCTTAACCTGCTTGATGCTGTTGACGTTGAGGTCTCGCCAGAAAAATGTCACTACAAAACCGACAACCCAAAGAGCAGTACCAACAACCAACATCGTCTCCTGAGCATCAGTGTGAGCATGCTGAATAGCCAGGCGAGTAGCCGAGCCTACCGGGTACATCAGCTGTATACTCAGATCATCATAAATGGAGGCCAGATTAGGCAAATCTTCAACAGGAAGATATTCAGCAAGCTTCATAGGGAAGACAACCTGCCAGATTGAAACCGCCATGGTCAGGCCGATGGCGCCACCAATTTCAGAGAACATCGCCTCAACAGCCAAGATGACAGCAACGTGCTGGTGGGAGGCGGCGGCCATGGTAGCGATCTGGTCGCGAATCATAATAGCACCGCTAGCAAAACCAATCAACATGAGGGGCATGATGATATAGCCAATATTATCGTCAGGCTGGCTGAAGTGGGTCATAAGGCATAACCCAAGAATGTGCAGAGGAATAGCAAGCCATAGGTTAACATGTTTATAGCGACCAGTTTGGCGGATCAGCCAGCCCACAATGAGCGCCCAAAGGGGGCTGCCAACGTTAGAAGCATTGAAGACATAGCTAGCGTCGGTTACGCTTAGGTCGTAAACAACCATCAAGAAAGAGCTGAAATAGCTAGCCCAGCAGTGAAAGCTAATAAATAGAATAGCCGAGAGAACATAGGCGCCAAGGACTGTACGATCCAAGAGTAGAGAGAAGGGTATAAAGGTGACAGGGGCGAAAATCCTTTCCCAAAGGATAAACAAAAGAATAAGATAAAAACCGAAGATTAACAGGGAAATAATAAAAGGGTCATGCCATCCTTGCTCTTGCATAGAGTAAATATTAAATGGCAGGAGGAAAAGGGCTAAGCCGGTAGACAAGAATAAAAGACCAACGGCGTCGAACTCGCGGCAATAGTAGAATAGGGACTGCCAAGCTTTTCGTTGACCATCACGCTTGGGAACAAGTCCCTGCTTCTTGGCCTCATTAAAGTTATATATAAACAGGCCGAAGAGCGGAAGGGCAATGATAGGTACAACAATTGAGAAGGTTCCAAAAGCCCAGGGCCAGCCTGGTCCTGCAAGGTAGGCTTCAGAAATTGGACCAGATAGCCAGGTGGTGATAAGATTGGGCGAGGAAGCAAAAGCGATCATCAATCCTCGGTTGCGTAGTGAAGTTGTGTCTGCGATAAAGATAGAGATGTTATAGAGCAAGGCATTCTGTCCGGCTGTATAGAAAACTTGAGCCGCTGCGTATAATTCGATAGTGTTGCATGCAGCCATCATAATGAGGCCTAGCGTAGTCAAAATAATAGAGTAAATATCCCTGGGGCCGGCCGAAAACGTCGAGGATCTTGGCGAGGGTAAGCTTGAAGACACCGCCAATGATGCTACTAATGACGGTGATGTTTGGTCTACGGCCAAGTAGGCTTGGAAAGAAAGGATAGGAATTAAGAACCCGATGAAGAGAAAAGGATAAAAAAATGGTGATACCGAGAACGAAAGAGGAGACGCGACATCAGCATGAATAAAGCCTCAAAAGATGGAGAGGTTAGGTTAGCAAGGGTCAAGGACAACAAGGGCACACATTGATCTGACTAGACCCTGCCGAGACTCGTGCTACTACCTATTATACTCGTGCCCTGAATCGAGACCTTTCATCAACTGGTTTAGTGTTGCTTGGGCAGCGTCGCTGCTTGAACAGGTCATGTGCCGGGTGATGAGGCAGTGTTGAGGAAGGCAGCTCAGCCCCGTCCAAGCAACCGTAAGCAAGCAGAAGCAGCCCGGGAGCGGCCCGAAGGTGGGGCAGAACCCAGAAGTCTGACGCAGTCATGGGTGTGTCATTTAAAGGGGCAGAGTGTGAAAGTAACCCCGAAAATTTCCTTCGCCTCTGCTCCGTTTAAAGACATAATTGCCTTAGGGGCGGTAAGTGTCTATACTCGAGGCAGAAAAAAAGCCGGCGGAATATATGGCCCAGGTGGCTGTTCCAGTCCCATGGAAATTACATCGGCAAAACCTAGTTACCATCTCCACCTACTCGAGCAAAAGCGTCACGGCGTACTGAATCGGAGCATGCCGAAATCCAAATAAGAGCTCTAGGTTTAGAAAATTACTGTTCTGTATTGCAATTTTGAAGCCCCCACGTTGATTAGGATAGAATAGACTTTTGCTGCTTATTTGTATGAGTTTGCAGCAATTTTGACACTGGACATTAAGAAAGTTGCTTTGATTTTCCGTACTAATTGGCCTGTTTTTTATTATACAGTACAGTATAAATATCAGACTTCGAATAAACATCTTGATTTAGACCCTCCCAATTCAATGGCCCTTCGCTAGTCGTCCATTCTGTACCATCACCGATGATGCTGGATCCAGTCACGTGTTTACGTCGAATTCAGCCCGTACTTGTAGCACTGGGAAGGCTGCATGAAGTGTCAGGCTGCGGCTGAAGCTCAGTCCCAACGACATGCCAACCTCAACTTCATCTCAGCCTCCTAGGATGAGAGATGGATGACATATCCTCATTGCTTATCCCCAGAATAGACATTTTGTAAATTCAAATTCTCAGAGCCCATATCTTGAGAAAGTTTTGAACGGAGATACGTTCTTGCAATTATCTAGTATGGATGGTCTCTCCGGCGCAGCAAATGTTATTGCAGTGATTCAACTGGCTGGGAGTATTATAGAGATCTGCGGAGGATATATCAAGAAAGTTAAGAATGCAAAGGAGGATATTCTCCGCTTGCAAAATGAGTTGGCTGGCCTTACAAAAGTGCTTCAAGCGCTCCGCGAGCTTCTTTGCAAATCGGATGGTATAAAGCTCACCAGTACCCAAGCTCTGTTCGATCATGTTACAGAATGCGACTCAACCCTCACAAGATTAAAAGAAAAAATCGATCGAAAAACAGCAGAGAGGCCAATGAGTAGATGGGGATTCCGAGCACTAAATGGCCATTGAAATCCACCCAAGTAGACGATACTATCAGTCACATTGAGAGGTACACAATATTGTTCAGTCTGGCTCTAGAGGTTGATCAGATATATGTCACATATGTGAAGGATTAATTTGTCACGCAGCTTATTTGTATTATAGAAAAGCGACCGATCTTCTTGACCGGAAATTTGATCTTGGCCGATTGCGGATTGCAAAAGGAGCTGCATTTGATTCCTATGAGAATCAGCATACTGAATGCCTTCCAGGAACCCGGACTGACTTACTTCGCGAAATTGAGGACTGGACAAGATCACCGGACGGAAAATGTATATTCTGGCTGAATGGCATGGCAGGAACTGGGAAATCGACAATCTCCCGAACAGTTGCAAACCAGCTAAAAGCCAAGAGGTTTCTTGGTGCAACCTTCTTCTTCAAAAGAGGGGAAGAGGATCGAGGGAATGCAAAATGTCTATTTCCAACTTTGACTGACCAGCTAATCAGGAGTATTCCTCAGCTGGTCCCTACTGTCCGAAGGACAGTTGAGGATGACCCCAATATTTCCGAAAAGGCGCTGCGGGAACAGTTCGAAAAATTGATTCTTGAGCCACTTTGTGCAATCAACCAGAGACAAGTTACAACTATGGTAGTTATCATCGATGCACTGGATGAATGTGACAGGGAAGATGATATCAAAATTCTTCTTCGCCTTTTACCCGAAGTTCAAAAGGCAAATTCGGTCCAGCTCCGATTTTTACTGACTAGTAGACCAGAGTTGGCAATCAGACTGGGCTTCAAGGGCATTGCCAATGATCATCAAGACTTGATTCTCCATGAGGTTCCTCGGCCAGTGATTGAACACGACATCACGCTATATCTTCAAGATCGATTCTCAGAGCTCAGGGGGAAAAGATCGCTTCCCTCAGACTGGCCTGGGAATGAAATAATCACGATTCTAGTTGAGAGAGCAACGCCATTATTCATCTCGGCCGTTACCCTATGTCGATTTATCAGTGATGAGAAATGGAACCCACAAAAGCGCCTTAAAGCTATTCTTGCAGACCAAACAAGCTCTATCTCCAAGATGGATAGCACCTATATGCCGGTGCTGAACCAACTACTCACTGGACAAGAGGAATGGGAGTCGCAGCAACTAGTTCACGAATTCAAAGAGGTTGTTGGTGTTATTATTCTCTTAGCTGCTCCACTCTCAGCCAATGCCCTTGCTCAACTTCTGGAGTTAGAAACCGACGATGTAAACAATCGACTGGATCAACTTCACTCAGTCCTTGATGTCCCAGCCAGTATGGATATACCAGTTCGGCTTCTGCATCTATCATTCCGAGATTTTCTTCTAGATCCTAGGAAGAAAAGCAATCCATTTTGGGTGGATGAGAAAGAGAAGCATCACAAAATCACTACACAATGTCTACAGGTCATGCAGCATAACTTAAAGAAGAATATCTGCAAGCTGTCAGGAGAAGGCATAACCTGTCAAGAAATCAGCAAAGAGGCGATCAATCAATATCTGCCAGCAGAATTGCAATATTCTTGTCGTTACTGGACCCAGCACCTAGTACAAAGCCAAGACCCAGTCGCCCAACTCGATGATGTCTTCTACTTCCTCCGAAAGCATATTCTTCACTGGATGGAAGCAATGTGTATTCTGGGTATTATCTCTGAGATTTTGGAAGCATTCAGCAGACTACAAGCAGTCATACAAGTAAGTGATGATGTCTAACAGCGATGGAGATAGAATACTCAAAAAGAATTAGAATGAGAAAAATTCTCAACTATCTGCCTTGCTTAACGATGCAAGGAGATTTATCCTTAAGAACAGACAGATTGCTGAGGTTGCACCGCTTCAGCTTTACTGTTCCGGGCTAATATTTGCTCCAGGAGAGTCAATAATACGAAAGGGGCACAGTGCTGAAATACCTTGCTGGATGGAAAGATTACTAAAGGTTGAAGACCAGTGGAGTACAGAATTACAGACGCTTGAAGGGCATTCCGGCTTTGTCAAATCGGTGGCCTTCTCTCCTAATGGCCGACTGCTGGCCTCAGCATCAGGGGACAAAACAATTAAGCTTTGGGAAACGGCAACTGGCACACTACAGCAGACGCTAAAAGGGCATTCTAATCTAATTAATTCAGTGGCTTTCTCTCCTGATGGGCGATTGCTGGCCTCAGCATCAGGGGATAAAACAATTAAATTCTGGGAAATAGCAACTGGCATACTGCAAAAAACACTAGAAGGACATTCCTGGTCAATCAGATCAATAGCTTTCTCTCCTAATGGGCAATTGCTAGCCTCAGCATCAGGGGACAAAACAATTAAGCTTTGGGAGACGGCAACTGGTACACTACAGCAGACACTGGAAGGGCATCCTCACTCAGTTAACTCAGTAGCTTTCTCTCCCGACGGGCGACTGCTGGCCTCAGCATCAGATAATTGGACAATTAAACTCTGGGAGACAGCAACTGGCATATTGCAGCAAACATTGGAAGGTCATTCTGGCCCAGTTAGCTCAGTAGCTTTTTCTACTGATGGGCGACTGCTAGCTTCAGCTTCAGAGGACCTGACAATTAAGCTCTGGGAAATAGCGACTGATATACCGCAGCAGATACACGAAGGGCATTCTCACTCAGTTAACTCAGTAGCTTTCTCTCCTGATGGGCGACTGCTGGCCTCAGTATCAGATAACTGGATGATTAAACTCTGGGAGACAGCAACTGGTACACTGCAGCAGACACTGGAAGGGCATTTAATGGCCTTCTCTCCCGATGGGCAACTGCTGGCCTCAGCATTAGATAACAAAACAATTAAGCTCTGGGAGATGGCGACTGGCACACTGCAGCAGACACTAGAAGGGCATTCTTATTTTATCAGCTCAGTGGCTTTCTCTCCTGATGGGCGATTACTGGCCTCAGTATCAGTTGACCTAACAATCAAGCTCTGGGAGACAGCAACCGGTACACTGCAGCAGACGCTGGAAGGGCGCTTAGTGGCCTTCTCTCCCGACGGGCGACTGCTGGCCTCAGCATTAGATAATCAGACAGTTAAACTCTGGGAGACGGCGACTGGCACACTGCAGCAGACACTGGAAGGGCAAGGTTTTATTTCCCAGCTTGAATTTTCTAAGAACAGTCCTTGTCTAGAAACAAATCTGGGACCACTAACTATTCTGCCGATATATAACTACGGTACTCTTATTGAGACACCTAACAAGGTTGAGGTTCGAATCTTTAAAGATGAATGGGTGACTCTTTCTGGGAAAAAGGTCCTATGGCTTCCTACTAACTACCGACCAACCTGTTCAGCAGCACACAATGGTACTGTTGCTCTTGGACACGCCTCTGGAAGAATATCATTTCTTTGGTTTTGTCAATAAATATAGCTTAAAATAAATTTTTCTTGCTCTCTTCTTTTTACTACTCTCTTTGCCAAAAAAGAGGGTCCAGGAAGACACTAGTATTTATAACGTTTAGCACCAGATAATGTTTCGACCGGCTTCTAGTCATCCGAAGGTGGCAACAGTGATGTGATCCTGGCTTGCTTATCTTAACTGTAAATGAAATTATTCTAGTCGCTCTAAAATGTTCAATGTTTTATTCCTAGTATATATACGAAGCCCATTATTGTGCACTTAGCTCCTGCGGCAGGTGGCTTGGTGGTGGCGTCCAGAAAGAGTCAAAGAGTGTTCAGTGGTGAGTCTGCTTTACTGCTAACTATATTGGGACCTAAGCATTCTCACACGCTGAGCAGCATGGCCAATATGGCATAGATTTGGAGATCCTTAGGACGCCGGGAGGATGCAATAAGTTTAGGAACAAGCTTCCAGTTGATAGAAACAAGGTTAGGTCTAAATCACCTGACATTAAATCTGCATTTGAAGCAGTGACTGGGTAGAAAGCAGCCTAGCGTCGTGGCGCTGGCAAACGTGATGTCATGTATCGATCAGGCGTAGTATTGGGTTAGGTCTTGAGAGAGCTATCTCTCACATCAAGCTTACACACGAGTTCTCTCTTCCTCTCTCATCCAACTTTGGATAGGTTATTAGAGCCGCTATAAAGAATCAAATACTCTTTCTGATCGGGTCATTATACAGAGTCGGAAATTGATAATCAGAAGTAGGCAGTTCAATCTCGAATTGTTTTTAGCACTTCACGTTATATTTGCGAATACAATATTTCTATATATACATATACTAAGTTGATCCCTATCTAGGTGTTTCTTAATTGCAGGTGGTACTCCAAGTCAATATACCAAATATGCTTTAATATCTTGCTGGCACTATGAAAAAAAAAATTAATCTCTTGTGGTTACGGTTCGTACTTCCGACGCGCTAGCTGCCATCTTGCGGATCAGGGAATCGAGCTTAAAAGATTTTTTTGAATGGGCATGAACTTGATGCATGTCAAAAAAGATAGCCGTAAAATAGGAAGAAGAAAATTTTTCTTTTGGAGTAAATATGGAAGACCCTGACACAAAGTGGTTTCCCAATGGCTCACAGTCATCCACCCTGCCCTGTAATTAGATATTGTATCTGAAAAACGAATTTCCGGTCAATATTATCGACTCGTATAAAGATGTATCTCTTAGATCAGTAATTTTCTGGCTACTGATACGTGTTTAGTATAGTACAGTTAATGTCCCAGAACAGGTGATAATACATGTGCTAACCGTATCTGGTCCAGTTCTTACGTGGTGAACCATGTATGTTTTACATAGAAGCCAATTTCGAGCTCCACAGTACGTAAATGAGCATTAACACAACTTAAAATTGGACATATGTAATAGGGGTATCAACATGATAGCAACCTGTCAACAGGACGCAGATCGCCCGATCCTCTCATGGTAATAGAGTCACGCCTTGCACGGATTCCAAGGACCGATACAAGTCGATGGGATTCGCGATACTCAAAGACTGTTAACCATAACTACGAGCTACAACGTAACTAAAGCACTCATTCCGCGCATGTAATACAGGAATTGATCAATGAAGCATGAGAAGAGGGGACACAAGGGCACTTCTAGATAATCATTGTGCTGACACTTGTTCCGGAGACTAATTCGGGTGTGAAGGAGAGCATTGGTGATGAACCTTCGTGGGAGGAAACTATAGGTAGAGTTCATGGATGGCTGATTTGCCAAGTCTTAGGGTACCCCTCCTTGGAAACCTCCATGTAGATATAAAATGTGACACGATCACCCCTCTTTCAATAATTCTTTGTATATGGAATGGCCTAACCATAGCAGCAGAAAGTAAGGATAAGTTTGCCACATGAGGGTGTTGTGTAGAACACCAGCGCTAGGTGTTAGGTTGTCTAGTAGTAAACCGCGTTTGGAAAGAGATTGCAATCTCGCTAGGCTTGAGATAAGTGGCTGTCCCGGAAGTTCCAACAGTTGTGGTCAGGATAATGATCCTTATCCCTGTTACTAATGGCGTCTTTCAAGAGAAATGAAAATTTTACTATCAACTAAAATAGGTTGTTTTATCACGATATTCTAGCTAGAAATTTCCTCCATCCACTCAGACTAGACACAAAAAATCACTGCCTTTTAGTACACACAAGATCAATATGTTGCACTTCGCAATTGCAAGGCCCGAGATCGCTTTCTGTAATCTGATGAGGTAGCGCCAACAGCTTGTTTCCTAGAATAGAGATACCTTATAAGCCTTGGTGATACTGCCTTTAATTAATTGGCTTTAATTGCTCCCTGAATAAAGCCCATCACATATGCGAAGTATTCAGAAGCGCTGACCCACTGCCTGCAGCATTTAAAACCTTGGCAGCGGTCCGCTTTTTAAATATTTTCAAACAATATAAAATGCTAATACAACTAGAGCAGGATAAGGAATAAGCCCTTGGAAAAATTTAAATAGGACTCATTTCTGATGAAGAGAAAATACAAAAAAAGAAAGGACTGATTTATATCATAATAATATACCTCTGAGTTTATATATTCTTTGAGATCATTGCCTTCAGCTATTTAGTAGGTAGCTCCTAAGCAGTTATAATATTACATTTAAAATCTATATTTAGTAGATAAAATAGAGATAGACCTATTATTAGATATGATTAGACTGCTGCGGCAGGTCTGGTACAGGCAGAGGCAGCAGGTGAAGGGGTCTCGTATAAGCAAAAGCATCATGCTGAAGCAACGGAAAGGGGGCAGCAGGCCGAAGCCGATAGCAGTGGGGGGCCAGCCGGGAGGAGGTAGCTAACAGCAGTAAAGCGGCAGCCGAAGGATCACGTTTCCGGACAGGGCAAGCTTCGATTTGGGGCATTAATACTCAATTAAGTTTAGCAGTCCTCTCTGATATCAACCTGTTCGAGGAAGATCCTACTGTTGGACCAAAAGTTCGTTATATAAATTGGTATGTGAATTCTTCCAGAAAGCTACTCTGTCAGCTGCCAGGCTGTAAGATAGATGTTAAGCGTTGTTAATAGATCGAGAATTAAAAGTCGCAAATAGGTGGTATTTGCATTATTTGATTTTGTTTTTTCAAGTCTTTCGTATGTCAATCAAAAGTCTAAAGTGTTTAACTTGACTATTAATTTTCATAATTATTTTATCCAAATCTGAAAAAAAAATATTTACTCGGCCGGAAAGTAAATATGTTGGTTAGTAAACCTAGTTACAGCCACAGTGCGATCAATTTGTTACATGCTCGTTCTCGTCTTCTCGTACTACATAGTGATTTGCTAAAAACTTGCTCAAATAGAGCCGCCCGGCTCTCTAGTGCCTGCAGGCGGTGTTGTTTTCATTTTCCCTGACCTCTCCCACTAGGGGACATGCAGGCTAGTACCAGAAGTGCTGCATACCGGCCGCACCACGCAGGGATAGTGAAATCTCATTCGACCAACAGCGGAGTTGTTTGCTCAGAAACCTGGAAGTCACACTCCGCGCCATAGCAGCGGTATTTTGCGGCCAGGGGCTCTAAGTTCATGAAAAGCCCTATTGCTACACCATCCAGTGGAACGGCCCTGAGTATATCCCTCCCGCCAAATTCTTTACCGCCAAAACGTCAGCTCATTAAAATCCTGGAATGCCACATCCGGTCGTTTCCAAACAAATAGCTAAAGTGAGCTGCTGCTAAGCCACTAATTCTTTGTCCACTAACCCATTCAATAGTGTATCAGATAACCGAGGGCACAAAAGGCAAACCTGAGCAAGGGACCTATAAAAGTACTCCTCAGTGCTCTGATGCTATGTAATACAGCAGGTGACAGCCTATAATGCAAGCCTTGCACATTTTCCCTCCATGGGGCATGTATGGGGCAGGCCGGATAGCTATAATATGCCTAGTTTACAATCTATAAAGAAGAAAGTTATTGCTACCTAATATCTATGGAGTGAGGATCTTTATCTTGCATGCGATAATGGTTACCGCAGACCTTATCAGAGGCCTGTGGTTAGAGACGTGACACAACTACTGTGCTCAAGCATTCCAGCTGTATTTTAGCAGTTTCGCACAAAAGAAAAAGAAAAAGAAAAACTGTCTCTGGTTCAGAGGAAGTTCAGATGACAGTGCCCTTTACTTGTTTCTTATCGACGTTATAGTTCTTCCACATAGCAACAGCCGGGAAAGCAAGCACGAGGATGGCGGTGGCCGTAATACATTCGTACTTCTGACTAGTGGCCCACGCATGATTGATAGCAGTCCTGGTGGCAGTGCCAGGGGGATACACCATCTGAGTGGCAGAACCGCCGAGATAGATGTTGGTAAAGTCGGGCTTGGTATCATCAGGCAGGGCGTTGAGCAGGGCCTGCGGGAAGGTGTTGGTATAGATAGCGACTGCAACAGCATAGCCAATGGCACCACCAAGACTGGAACATAGGCCAAGTATGGCGAGTAGCAATGGGATGCCGTCCCGGTCTGCGGCGGCCATGACAGCCATCTCATTGCCAATGATCAGGGTGCCGCCTGAAAATGCGATAAAAATCTGGCACATAATCAGATAGCCGATTTTGGTCTCGCTACCACGGAAGTGAATCATGAGACCAGCACCAAGCACCATAAGTGGGACGCCAAAAAATAAACAGCCATTCTTGAAATGTTTGGTCTGGCGAATCCAAATACCGAATAAAACGGACCAGACGCTGAGTCCGACGGTATAGGTTTGCGTAACATATCCGGTGTCTGATGTGTCAAGGTTATAGACAACCTGAACATAATAGTAAAAGTACTGATCCCACGTGTAATAATTGAAAAAGATGATGGCAGCTAAGATGCACGCCCCGAGAATAGTTCGCTTTTTGAAGAGCTCCCACTTAATGAAATGAGTTGAGGCAAAGTATCTTTCCCATATAGCGAAGACTGGGAATAGGAGGACACCAATAACAACCATGCTGATAAAAGTTGCCGACGAATATCCACCATAACCATAGATCTCTAGGCTGAAGGGTAAGAGGAAGAGGACAAAGGCAGCCATCAGTATGAAGCCGCCAACGATGTCAAACTCGTGGAAGTAATGCACGATAGATTGCACAGTAGTACGGCCACTTGGGTTTCTACTAAAGAGACCCATCTTCTCCGCCTTCCTCTGGTAAAACTTGAAGATTAAAGCAAGGGGAGTTAAAGTGAAAAACACAATGATAGCGAAACTGCCGTAAGACCATCGCCATGTCGATGTTTCCTGGAATGACTGAGCAGCCAGAGGGCCGACAAAGGCGGTACAGATGCCGGGCGTGCTGATAAATGCATAAACAAACGCTCGATTTCGTAGACCGGATAAGTCAACAATAAAGATATTCATGATGAAATTGATAGCATTATAGCCGATCCAATATAATGTATACCCCGCTGCAAAGCTATTGGGGCCGTTGCAAGAAGCGATAACAACAAGGCCGAGGATAAAGAGACCAAGAAAAAGAAAAAAGCCCTCTGCACGGCCCCACAGGTTAAGAGTCTTAGCAATAGGTAGCTGGATCACACCACCAACAATAGTCGAGACGATATAGGCCTGGGAGATCTGAGGAGCGGACGAGAAGTCCGCATAAGCATAATAAATCATGTTGTTACTGATTGACGTTTGTAAAGCGAGTATGAAAAAGCACACCCAGATCCTATTATGGGCGGTATTTGCGTTAGCAGATTTGTCTTTCGCTTCAAGTATGCACTTTTTTGGGTATTTTTCTCTGTTCCAGAATAGATTCGCGGCCCGATCGTAACGGCTCATCTTTCAACGGAAGTCGGTTGGCGCGGCTTGCTTACCAGGCGTATATGGCATAAACTGCAGTTTTAGACCAGACCAGGGCCGCAGCTTCGGCTTTCTGCACGCCAATCTGGGCATCCTTAGTGATCTCGTCCGGGTGCTCAATGATTTCTTTCTCGTTCTCTTCCACCAGACTCAGTGAGTCGGACATGGCCTCAATGCCCTCCATCGTGCCGGCTCTGATGTGCTTTCCCGTGGGTTCGTCAGTGTGAGTGGCGGCCATTACTTCAGTGGTGTGCTGTGTGTCGTTGCGGCCGCGAGCAAGATCGAGAACACCCATGTGGTTTTACGAATGATTATGGTATTTTCGAAAGCCAAAAAAAGGAAATTCGCCGGCTCCTTGGACAACGAAGTGAGGGATAATATGTGTAAAAGAGCTGAATTGTACCGATTGTGACGCCGTAGGCGTTCTTATACTTTGAGTGAGTGTAAAGAATGTAGGTAGTACATATTAAAGACAGCGCACCAGCCCTTTTCGCCTCCGCGTTTGGGCCTCAAGCATCGAACATTGGGGCTGAAAGTAGTCATGCGAAGATGGCTTTGTCTAAATGCCCCCTGGTCAAACATCCGCGGCTCAACCTTAATACTAAATTATAAATTTTCTCAATCCTACTCACACTATTTTCTTAACAGATGTAGTCCCATGCGCTATTGGATGTATGTAACCACAAATTAAGGTTTATTAAGCGATTGGTCTGGTATGCAGTGAGCAGGTTTGAGCTTTTATTTAGTTGCTTTAATTTGAATTAATTAATACTAATATCTCTGCCAAGGTGGATTAAGGTATATGCGAGATCCGTATTGGCGCTAGAGGATCTAGCGTACACATTTATCTTCTGCAATCTGGGAAATTAAGCGTGATAGGAGGATCGTGCCTATCAAAACTAGGTGACTTAGCTACAATGATGGTGTTGCAAGACATACTTTAGAACACGCAGAAATCACCTATTGGGAATCTGACCGGCTAAGCGTGAAGAGGGAGTGAGTTGGGCTACCCTCTCTCCTTTGTTAGCCGAACAGCGCGAGCACATCGTGCTGAGAAAGCTTCAAACATGCATTGTGGCGCCTGGATGGCTACTCAAAAAAACGCTAACACTTCACTTCGCATCATTGTGGGAGGAAGATAATTGTTGGCCTCTTGATGGAAAGAATGGGATGTCTCGCTACGGCGCTGGCTCCTAGACCAGTTTAGGCTAGTAGACCGAGTTCGATAGTCAGCAAGGTCCTACTAATACCGATAAGGAAGAAAAAGAAAGGAATCTACGAATCTAGCGGCGCCGAATATGCTCTCATAGGTTTGTGAGTAAGGTTCGTCGCTCGACCGGTCTCTCGGGGGTTTGGCAACGGTATACCAGATTTAGGAATTTCGGTCGAATAAACGCGAATGAAATAGTACAAGGGCAAGCAAGGCGAAATCCGAGTAGGGCTTGAGGTTCAACCTGTAGAATATACGACTTTCTTCCTTTCTTCCTCATGTTTTTACTCAATTACTCCTACATTAGGTTAGAAAGGCAGGCCTAACCTAGTTAATTCAATAAACTATCTTGAGATCGTGATAAAGCACTCGGAACTTCTAAGAACCAACATATATTATATACTATACTTCCTCAACAATCTAACAACTGCCGTAGTAATCCACATGGTATAATGTACTACACCATACCCCCTAGTGACCACCCCATAATTACATTCATGCGTTCCATGTGGTAACTGCGCACTTCTGATCAAATTTGTTGAGAGGATATGAGGGAGTTTTCCGAGCGCCACTGTAGAAAGCTCAACAGACGCTGGCCTGAAAACCAAGACACCGGCTTCATGCCTCTGCTCCAGATGTATGGACTCTAGTTGTTTTATTGCTCGCCCTCCCAACTATACCGACTTCTTCCCATCCTTACCCCTTGGTTTTCCCAACTTCTTCAGCTATTGTTGCGGCTATGGCAACCTCGACGGACTACGGCAAGAGGCTCATTCCTCAGATTCTGGACAGTTTAGCTTCTGTTGAGCCAGATCGCATCATATACTCAGTAGCAACATGTTCAGACATCTCCCGAGGATTTCGGCATGTGTCTGCTCGCGCCTTTGCGAAGGCGGTCGACAAAACCGCTTGGCACCTCCATAACCAGATTGGAGAAAGCCCGATGATACAGACTGTGGGCTATATCGGACCTCGTAAGTTGGCAAAGATTAAAAAAGAAAGATACAATCAAGAAAACAAGAAAACCTGCGACTCTGGAATGTCTCGTTGAGCTACTTAACTGACGATACCCAGATGATCTCCGATACATTCTGTTGACGTATGCCTGTGTCAAGGCCAGCTGTACGGTACGTTCAGAGTCCTTCATCTCACCACAATAAGAGCATGTATGGTCCAGCCGGCTGACTCTGCTTGTTTTCTTATTTACCGCGCAGCCCTTGTTTCTTTCTCCCAGGAACAGTACTGAAGGGGCTCTGGCGGTCCTTGAGGCAGCAAAATGCAATATCTGGGTCAAGCCTAGTAGCCAGACTTACCCCCTGGTAGAAGATTTCCTGCAGCAACGCGCCATGAAAGTCCTGGATCTCCCTGACCTCGACGAGCTTCTCGATGCTGAAGCAACCGAACCCTATCCGTATAACAAGAAGTTTGACGAAGCCATCCAAGACCCATTCTGCTTGCTGCATACCTCTGGATCAACAGGATTGCCAAAGCCCATAGCATGGTCTAACGGTCTGATCGGCACAATGGATGCCGTGCGGCTGCTTCCACCGACCGAAGGTGATAATGGGATGGCCCCGTGGACGTCAGGTTGGGATGACGGCGACAGAATATACTCATCTTTCCCCATGAGCCACGTAAGTGTCCCTTTACTCTACTGTTCTGAAGAGCACATAACTTATTAAACCTGATAGGGAGCTGGCATTATTATGAATATCCTCATTCCTTGCCTCTTCCGCCTGCACTGCATTATGGGACCCGTAGGCGTGATACCTAACATGAACCTCCTTGAGTCTCTCGCTGAGCATGCAAAAATTGATATCTGGAGTATGATTCCGTCGCTCGTCGATGAGCTGGGGGAGACCCCCAATGTCTTGCTTAAATTCAAGTCGTCCAAATTTATTTGTGCCTCTGGTGGTGAGCATACTCCTTGCATCAGCATGCCCACACCGAACCTCTCGCCCTTCTTTCACGATCAAGCACTAACATTTGTTGCACTCAAGGTCCCGTCAGTCCAATTACTGCTTCCAAAGTGAACGACGTGGTCCGAGTCTTAAACTTGACAGGCACAACAGAAGGTTTATTCATTGGTAATCTCTGGGTAGATAGGGAAGATTGGCTCTACTTCGCCTTCCACCCTTTCTCCGGCTTTGAATTCAAGGAGGTGGAACCCGGCATCTATGAGCACTGGGTACATCGCAACGAGCACGCGCCTCTCTTCCAGGGCATATTCCACACATTTCCGGACCAGCACATCATCAACCTCAAGGACCTGTACGTCAAGCATCCCACTAAGCAGAATCTCTGGGCATATAAGGGAAGGAACGATGATATTGTTGTCCTGTCGAATGGCTATAAGATATCACCCTTGGATACGGAGGCCTTGGTCACCACCCACCCTGCGATTGAAGGCTGCATGATGGTAGGTAAGCCCCCATTCAGACTCAGCCAGCCCCTGAGTCCCATGAAAGGAGCACCCATAGCTGAAGCAGAAATCCTCACAGATCGGGTCGGGAAAACCTCAGGCAGGCCTTCTTATCGAGTTAAAAGATCCAACGTCGGGGAACGACGAGCTCTTTAATAGCATATGGTCCATGGTAGAAAGAGCCAATTCGATGTCTCTTCATACAAACCAACTGCAGAAGGATTATATTGCCTTTACAGATCCGCTAAAGCCTTTCGTTCGCACTGACAAGGGTACCGTCAAGCGACGCGCTACCTTGGCATTGTACGCCGAGTACATTGAGCGCTTCTACAGCTCTCGGTCAGAGTATGAGGATGAGCACCTCCTGGCAATTGACATAAGCTCGGTCGAGTCCATCACGCGCGCCATCCGCCACATTTTCGGCTCCTTGCTACCTGTGCTCAAAGAAGTCTCGCCAGACGAGGATGTGTTCAGTCTCGGATTTGATTCACTCCTCGTGTTTCGAGCCATCAAATCCGTCCGGGCTGCTACGCGCCTGCATGACCGGCTCTCTCCTCGACATCTCTACGCAAGCCCCACGCTTACCAAGTTCACCGCTACTGTTGTACGATTGGTGGCCGAAACGAGAAAGACGACAACTGATGGTTCATCGCCCGATGAGCCTATTGACCCGGTTGTCGCCAAGATAAGAAAGATGATGGACTTGCATAAGTCGCGGCTCTCGCCCAAGGTAAATCCGTTTGATCTGATGAACCCCAACATCTACGTGGGAATGAATTTCTACTTCCCTCTGCGCGAAGGAGCACGTTTCGAACAAGTCTTTGCGAGACTACAAGAGGGTCTCCGCCGCACAATCCAGATGATTCCAGAGCTCGAGGGAAAAGTAATGCGCTGCTCGGAACACGAAATAGGGTACAAGAAGGGCGACCTTCGCATCACCCTTCCCCCCCTTCTATCGACAGCCACCTCGGATAGCAACTCTACGGATTCTTCTACTGGACCGAGGCAGCTGCGCTACAATGATTTAACCGATATTCTCCCGTCCTTCGAGGAGTTGCAAGCTGCTGGGTTTGTTTCCTCGGCATTCAAAGACGAACTTGTCCTTAAATGCCCCTGGTTCCCGCCGCTGCCCGCCGACGTCTTGATCGCACAGGCTAACTTCGTCAAGGGTGGCTGTATCCTTGCCATAAATATTCACCACGCAGGATTCGACGGCGTCGGTGTCATCACCGCTCTGAGGGTTTGGGCTGAAAACTGTAGATATGTTCAAGGCGACAAGTCAGCGACGTGCAGCTGGTTAGACCCCGAAAGCCTGAACCGCAGCTTACTGCACGTTCTATACGAAGTAGAAGGGTACGCCAAACCAGCTCACGAGGTAGATCCCAACGTATGGGGATTCCTGGGGTTTCCAAACCCAGCCGAGCTCCAGGATGGAAACGGCACGTTCAAGACGGAGGCCCATCCAACGCAATCAACTCTCCCTCAAGTACCTCCTTTCCCCCGGAAATTTGCCTGGCCGCCCATTCCTCCCGCCGATGGTCGCAGCATGAGGTCCACCACATTCCTCATTCCGCCCGAGAATGTGGAGAAGCTGCGACAGAAGGTGCTTGCGGACCCAAAAGCCAAGGGGGTCATAACGTCTATCAGTGACATTTTGCAAGCCTTCTTCTGGCGCGCGGCAATGAGGGCACGATACCGCGTGGCAAAGGAGCTCCGGGGAGAAACGTTTGGACCAGATGATATAGCCATTGTGGAGATGCCTATCGATGCTCGCCCGTTCTTCTCTACACTGCTCCCGTCGTCGTACATGGGCAGCTGCCTCATAACAAACCGGCCTTATATGCCCGTGGAGGAGCTATGCGCACCGGAGACGAGCCTCGGGTTCATTGCACGTCTGTTCCGCGAGAGTGCTGCACGCGTCACTCCACCGCTTGTGCACGATGCCTTCACGCTTCTGCAGTCTGTGCCCGACTACAGCATGCTCACCAACGCCTGCATGGGTCTCGCAGGCATGCACGCCATGATGAACAACATGATGCTCTTCCAGACGAGTGAAATCTCGTTTGGTGGCGAGTTCTTTGCCAATGAAGGCGTGCCTAACACCATGCGAGTACAGATGGACCGCTTCAATACAGCGTTCCGGCTATTGATTATCCACCCCATGCGCCAAGATGGTGGTGTTGAGCTGCTCCTGGGCACACTACCTGAAGAGTTTGACATGTTGATAACGGATGAAGAATTCACCAAGTATGCTATATTTATAGGATAATTCTGGGACCAAGTGATACATTATGGGTTCCAGTCTGAGTGTGATTGGAAAGCATCTCTTTCCAAGGTTGTATATAGAAAGTTATCAAACACATACACAAAAAAAAGACTCACAGGTAGTCTAGATACTTCGTAATTGACAACTAAATGTTCTCCCTCGGGCTGCGTAGAAGGCGCGCTACGTAGGGACGTACTATAGGGGTAAGCAAACAGCCTGGAGCACTCAGTGCCGGGTCACAAAGGCCTGCTGTGGTAACAGCTCCTCTTCAATCTCTCACAGCAACATATAACGAGATACATAGACATCACAATAGGAACAATATATCAAGAAGTCGTAAGATGGCGTCGTTAGCAGTAAGCCTCTGGAAGGCCTCTTAAAATTGTCTCACTAAGTAAGGCGGGCCTAGTGAGATGAAATTTCAGAGATAGTAGATTCGAATGCTAAGTCGGCACTGGAGATGCTAAGGGGGTTAAGCAAGGATGGTGGTTTTTTTTTTTTTTTTCCGACTACAATGTCAAAAAGAAACTATCAGATTTTTTTCTACAGATTTTTCTACCTACAGACGTCGCTGCAACCTTCAGCGGAAGCCAGGGTGCTTCATTTTTGAGCGGCAAACACCAAGACCATGAGTGTAGAAATGTAACGGTCTCAAGATAGTTTATTCAACTAGCTAGGTCACTCTACGAGTACATTCGAGCTTGAAGAAGGGAAGGGAAAGAGGTGGTGTAGCTCCTAGAGGTCTGTTTACCCAGGGAGCTCGGGGCGGAATAACATAAGCAGGACGGTAAAGGGTGGCAGAATGAAGTTTGCAGACTGGGCTGCAAACTTCTAGTTGCTTGCTGTTGATGCTGGCTGACGGTATCCGAAGCCCTATATCGGGCCTAGCCCGTCACAAGAAAGGGGAGGGGGTCCGAAATTGGCGTCGATTGACTAGTTGCCGATTCAAACTTTTCAAGATTCAGCGGGCGAAAAATTGGAAACTCGAGAATCACCAAATTGCCTTCGTACGAAATGAAGCGGAAAGACCCGCTCGCGGTCAAGCGCCTAACTCAGCAAATTTCTCAATCTTGCTCTAAAAACGCCCTCCTGCTTCCTAGGGCAGGCCTTGATTTCAAATACATAGAATCGATTGTCATTCAGTGAGCTAATAAGAGCAATATTATAGTTATCCGGGCAATTTCTCCTATCGAACCGTCTCTGCATCTTTCAGTCTGGCTGATCTCGTAGTGCTTATGCCCCCACAGGACTGTATTAGCTGATGAGAAATTTTGAGGTCATTTTTCAAGTTCTTCATTAATTAATTAGCCGAACAATCTTTAGGTTACGGGCTTGTGTTAGATTGACGGATCACTCCAGCAGGGTGTTAACGAGGACTACCAGCTAGACTAAATGATGTAACTAAAAACCAAGTACTATCTATGTTAAGGTTTCATAGGAATAGGAGCAAACCGGGGATACAACAAAATGCTTCAAATCCGGTTATACGAAAGATTCAAACGGCTTCTTGGATACAGAACCTATACTTTGTGACATGTATTATTATCAATTCTTTGAGATCCTTCTTGATACGATTCTCCAGCTAGAAATTCAGCTTATAAAGAACTTGAATTCCTTACTAGAGACTCCCGAAATCATGCAGTTCTCTTGCTAACCACCTCTAGTCCTAGTTAATCTAAGTTCCTTGGTCAAGAAACCTTACACTAGGACTTCTTCTCTTTTCCTTACTTCTTATTTTTCTAAGTCATCTCGTTATGGGTGGTCATCATCCTTAGCCATGAATCCACGCAATATCGATTTCTCTCAAACCCCGGAGCTGACCCAGGCCCAACACGAAGAAACCTCAATGCGAGAAGATACTCCTGACAGTAACCGAGGCTAGGGATGCATGGTCCAAAACCTAGTCGAATAACACGGGAATTAATTACGGGCTGCCAACAGACGTTATGCCGACCTGGCAGAGATAGTTCAATTACTTCAAGCTAACAAACAACAAGCCCAGGCGCCACCTCAAGTAACTTCGAACACTGGCACTTTTGGGCTATGATAGACACCCTGGTCGTAGCACTTGCCTTGCCCCAAACTACCTAGATGTATAGGGTATTCAGGGATGCCTATAACGCTGAGAGTCTTAGACACCTTTTTTTTATAATATTATATGAATAATCATGCGCTCCTTACACGGGTAGGCTGTTCGGCCAGAGGATGGGGTTTCATTCTCACCTGCGGCAATTGGGAAGCAGCTGTAAATTTCGCACCATGCTTTGGCCCTTTGGAATCGAATTCTGCACTAATTTAGCTTCACGTGGGCTTGCAAGGGCATCAACAACATAGCCCGAGGCTGATAAATTGTGGAAAGGGTCTTATTTCATCTGGAGTAGTGCAGCCCGTCTTAAGAGTAGTTAGTAGCCTTAGACGGATACGGGCCTTTCATCTATTGGTACTTCTTCCTGCTATAGGAAGCTGGCCATTGAATGTCGTAAGATATGGAAAAGAAAAAAAAGTTCTCAGCCAAGGCCTTCTCAAACGTGTGGATATATACGAGTTTTGACTATTTATTGACTACTACTACCTCTTCAGGTTCTATCGCAGATTTCCTTGACACTAACTTATCTTTGGGTTCTCTGTTCTGCACCTTCTTCTGGCTCGAGTTTTGCCTACCATGCACGGCCTTCCTCAAGTTACAAATGCCGCCATAATGCTTTCTCCGGACGACGAGAAAGCCTCCTCTATCTCCCACGAGACAATGGGGGTGATGATGGAGGTAACGGAGACTTCCTCTAAGATCTTGGCTATAATTTTCGAGTACTCCCTCAATAAATTCGATGACACGGCAGAGCAGCTCACTGCGGGCATGCCCAAGTTCCTATCAGTCATTGACCAATTCGTCACGGCAGGGAAGCCGGTTGAGATGTGCCTTCCGGCGTTCCCATTCAAGTCAGCAAATAAGGTGTACAAGGTCTTTGGTATCCTGCCTGACAAGGCAGAGGAGTTGGCCTTGGAACGATTGAATACTGTATGTGTGCGTATAGCGGATGTTTATGCGCCGGGCGCTCAACTCACTATCATCTCAGACGGCCTCGTTTATAATGGTTTGTGCATTCATCCCTCTTACTATGAGCCACTTTTATGCTAATCAACTCGCCTTTAACCATTGGAACTCATAGACTTGTTAAGCATATCAGATCGCGATACCTGGGCGTATGGGGAGGCTTTACGCGCTATGGCTATTTCGAAGAAGTTTACCCATATTCGCTTCTCTAGACTCAAAGATCTTGTAAAGTTCCCCCTACCGGAGAAGCTTGGAGAGATTACCTACGTCGCCAACGCCACCAACTTCCGCCGACGCCTTCTTAACAGTTTTGGCAAGGAAGACCTCGATATCGATAATGAAATTGCCACGAAGCCCGACACATTAATGACCTATCGCGGATATCGGAGATTCCTCGAGTCAGACTTACAATATATCTTCCCGACCGGCAAGAATAGATCCAACCATGGCTACAAGAAGGACGTATCATACATCGCTAAGGAGATGTTGAGCCGAGGATACGTAAGTCTAACATACCACTGCCATCCGCAGGAGCAGCATCACTGCCAGTTTGCTCTAGCTGAACATTTTCGAAACAGGCATTTGCCGAGGCAGTCAAAGAAGCATTTCCAAATCATCTACGGCTGTCTATCCATCAATCTACAGGCGAACACAAGGTATCCATGAGCCTGCTCAATACCAAGACCGGATTCACGACGCCGTGGCATTGCAGCGTCGCTTTGATGGCGGACGGCGAGTGGGTAAGCGCGCCGATGGGTGAATTTAAGAAAGATCCTAGACTGGAAATCGTTTACGAGGATGGTCGACCTAGTTATTTTCAGGAAAAGGTGGCCGAGTGTCATAAGGCCAACAATGGCGATCAACCAAAAGGAGCTTTCTCTTGGTTATATTTTTGGGTGTAAAACTACTCAGGTCTTTCGTCCACTCTATAATAATGCCAAATTTTCTTAGGATAATGGTTGCGTTGCAATAAGGACTTGTAGCTGACCGACTTGCTGGTCAAGGACAGGTCAGAGTCGGTCCCTATCGTGAAATTGGCTGCTCTAATTCATGAATCTAGGGCACGCTACTGTTCTGAACCGCAATTGTAATACTGTATAGGGATGTAATGGTTCCGCTCAGCGTTGAACTCCACCAAAGCGCTAATGGAACGGTTTGATGGGCTCCAAGGCATTATTAGTCTTTGGACCATCCAGCATGCGAATCTGCTGGAAATTCAGCTCACGCTAGCTTACACTTATTTTTCTGTCTCGGATCTCGTTTCCCTTTTTCTGATTCTTTCCATACATTTTGCCCCTCCATCTTATTCTCTTCCCGTCCCTGAGGGCTTTGGTATCTCTCTTTCCTCCATTCTCCTTTTTCATTTCGATACTTGTTCGTATTGCGAACGTTGCCCATTTGTCGCCTGAGCCAGCAAAGCGACAGGAGCTTTCACAACATCCCGGGGACATTGTCTTTTATGCGGGCCAGCGCATACGCAAACAGACTAAAACAACATAGCGCCTGCAGTGCAATCGACAACTAGGAATCAACACTGTAGCACCATGACGGCTATGTTTCAGCAGGAAATCAATCATGACAGCACTGCCACTAATCAGGGTACTACTATCACGATGCGTACTCGCACTCATGAAGCGGAGGAGATCGAGTCCGCCAGTCAGGAAGACAACAACCCCAATCCTATTGTGACGCTGACCGACGACAAGCCCGTTTCTCCCTTAAAGACTCTATGCAACGATGAGAAGCAGGATCCAGAAATGGAGCGACGCACCCACATCGTCCAGGCCCTTGCAAGATCCTACTCGTTCCACTCTGGCGGTGGTCCTCAAGGCACCCCTTTTGTCACAGAGGCTGACTCTCCCTTGAGCCCCAACTCGCCCAACTTCAGCGCCACTGAATGGGCAAAGGCCATTGTTGAAATGGCTTCCCAGGATGATGCATGGTTCCGCTCTACCGGTGTCTGCTTCCAGAACCTCAATGTCTACGGTTTTGGTACCGGCACCGATTATCAGAAGGACCATGAAACAGGTTCTGCCAACGTCATATACGAGGACCCCGGCGACTACCGCGAGTTTGCAGATCCGTTTATGATCCAACTCCGCGAGAACCTTTTCCGCGTCTTTCAGCAGTACTGGCGTACCCCCACCTATATCTATTCTAAGGCTGCTCTCTGTACTCTCATATCACTCTTCATTGGCTTCATTTTCTTCAAAGCCCCCAACAGTATCCAGGGTCTTCAGAGCCAGATGTTTTCCATTTTTAACTTGATTACTATCTTTGGTCAAATCGTTCAACAGTCTATACCACAGTTCGTTATCCAACGGTCTCTATATGAAGCTCGTGAGAGACCGTCTAAGATATACTCATGGAAGGTCTTCATGCTCTCGCAAATTTTGTTGAACTTCCTTGGAATAGCTTGACGGCCTTCTTTATGTATTTTTGTTGGTACTACCCTGTCGGACTCTACCACAATGCTGAACCTGCTGATCAGGTCACTGAGCGCGGAGCACTTGTGTTCCTATTTCTGTTCATGTTTATGATCTTTGCTGGTACTTTCTCGACATTTATCATCTCTGGCTTTGAGACAGCTGAGGCTGGCGGCAACCTTGCTGACTTGCTATTTTCGCTCTGCCTGATCTTCTGTGGCGTCCTCGTTTCACCTAGCGACCTTCCCGGTTTCTGGATTTTTATGAACCGCGTATCGCCGTTCACATATCTAGTGGGAGGCGTGCTGTCTGCCGCAGTAGCGAATACCAACGTTGTCTGTGCCGATAATGAGCTCCTTTCTTTCAAGCCCATAAATGGCTCCACTTGTGGCGAATACTTAGCTGTCTACCAGCAATATGCCGGCGGCTACCTAGTGGACAACAACGCTACGGCAAAATGCCTGTACTGCCCTATTTCCGAGACCAACAAGTATCTTGAGTCCGTCAGTATAAGCTATGCTGACCGGTGGAGGAACTTCGGCATCCTGTGGGCCTATGTTTTGTTTAATATTGCGGCGGCACTTTTGATTTACTGGCTGGCGCGCGTGCCTAAGAAGAGATTGGGCAAGAAGAAGAAGCAGAAGTATATGGTTAGGAGGGAGTTGATTCTGATGGAGAGAGTTCAATACCAATTTCTCTCTGGTACTTAGGAGGATATTACACTGCTTAGTCATGTTGTGATGGTCTGGTCGACTCCTAATTACTAAAGCAGATCGTGCTTTGTTTATACTAGTTGATAGATTAGGCGTATTATACCTAAGCATGTAATTAGGAGTATATATTTGTCCAGAATTGAGTATATTATCGGTAGTAATGGCAAATTATTCTCTTCATTGGTTCGTCATGCAGCAAATCCATCGGCGTCAGGCATAGGACTATGGATGTAAATTCAAGAATATATTTAGCGTATGCAAATATTGGCGCAAGCTTAGCACCTTTTCATAGAAAAAACCGCACAACACCCTTCGGAATGACTACGATTTTGAATACAAATTGCACCGCTACCATTAGGTTCTATAGTTAATTTTAAATATGGGTGCGATAAAGAATATCTCCCATATATTATCTATAATCTAGAATGCAGTCTCTTTAACCGACGTGTAGAAGGCTTCATGACAGTGATAGTGTGAAATTTAATTAAGCGCGAGTCAATATTTGCCATCTCAGAGCAAACGGAGGAAGTAGAAGTCTCAATTCTTAAGCAATCATTTAATAATACAAAAGCTTCTACACTATTAATAAGTGAAATATCACTACAATTTTTCGGCGCCTAGAGCTTACCTACATAAGTGACCTGTCAAATCGCCGTTTGCTACAGATGCTTTGATTACCGTGGAATCTACTAGATCACTAGGATCTAGCTTCTTTGTCTAATTAGGGGGTTAAATATTGGTTCAACCTCTCCCCCCCCTTTCTTCCCCTTTCAGATTCTAGTCCTCAAACAAGCACCTAGCAGCTATCTGAGCACTGCAGATAGTCGGGTACAGTTTCTATGTTTCCGTGCCCTAGGATTTGATATATAACATTTCGGTCGGCTGGAGGTTGCCTGATGCTTGAATTCTCTAGCAAGCTCGGGCCATTTATCTCTGTGGGTGGAGCTCGCTCAAAAGCCGTGGGAGAAATCCGCCAGGAGGTCCCTAGGAGTAGGGGGTCTCCGAGATAACATCTCGATTTTCTCTCAGGATGCGGATGCGGACAGCTCTATCCTGACACTAGAAAAATTCGATCTCCCATGTGCAATGCAACAACTTACTCCCGCCAAGATGTTGGCACCCTATTATCGGTCTAGTTGAGAAATGCCATGATCCAAAGTTCAAAGCAAAAAGAGGACGAAGATGAGGAAGCTGCAGAGGAATGGGATGAAAGCGAGGTCTAGCTGGGAGATTACTTCTGCGCTTCAATGCCGCCAGAAGTGGCAGCAACAGACATGTTATAGAGTTTGTTAATTACTTTAATTAAAGTAATCAATCCTACAGTTAATTGGAAGCGCTATCTTTTTGATCCTCGCTAATACATAGAGAACACCCCTTCCCTGCACACATCCCAGCAGAGGCACCAGTCCCCAATCCGTGAAGTGCATTTACACTCCCCTCTCCTTGCACCATCTGTCGACCTCCTTGGCCAACTTCTCCCTCTGATCGCGGACGCACTCCATAATGGACTCAATCTGCTTGTGATATTGATACGGAGCTTCCTGGTGGCCGTTCTGGGATTTTCCATTCTGCGGAATGGTTGAAATATTTGCCGGTGCGAGGTATGTATCATAGATGGAGATCATCAGATCCATAACTGCGGATAGTTGGTTCGGGAGCCACTTTCGTTTCGAATTCGAGTTAGCATATCCACATATATAGCGTAAGGTTTTTTGTTCGCTATAGGCATTCGCGAAAAGCAAAATAGAAACGCGAGTGTGAATGATGGGAATGAAGAACTTACAGTGACAATTGGGCTTCCTCCCGTAGCAGTCGGATGCGGCGTCCTTTTGATAATATATTCCCTTGCAAACAACCAGTGTCTCCAGCGGAAACTGCGCACGTGGTCGAGTGCCTTGAGGAACAGGACTACTGTCTCTTTGTCCTGCATGGCGAACTCGCGAACACCGATTTCTTCAGCTTTCTCGCGGACATGTTTCAAGAATGTGCGGTGTGGCAGAGGTCGGTAATCGCGGAATTCATGCAGGATCTTGGTCAGTGGTGTGGAGGGCATCGGAATTTGGAGGAGGTGGTCGAGAAGCGGGATCTGTTTTTGTATGTTCATGTAAGCATCGGTTGGTTATGTCTGTGTGTAGGATAGATGACTTACCATGCTGTCATTTGCTCCGCTCTCCCCACGATAGAACTGGGGCTTATTGTCGTCGCAGCCTTCATAGACGACACCATTCGGGAACATGGACTGAGACGTAATGCCGAAGATGAAGACTCGGAAGGATAGATACTCAACAGGCTTAGACTTGGCCCACATTTCTTGATGGTAAAGCTTTCTGTCAGTAAGGTCTATGGATATAGGCTATATGAGGAGACCGAAGAGTAAATCTTACCTTCCATGCACTCCTCGATCTTCTCCATACCGTGGATTATTTCGCGCAGGCCATCGTTGACCTGGGTCCGACTACCACCCTGCTCGATGGTGTCAAGAACCCTGACGGCACCTGATACCAGGGCCGACGACTCCTTGACCATGTCGACATGGGTCAAGATGAACCCTGCTTCGGAACTCTTTGGGTCAAGACCACGCTCGAATGCCCGAACGAGACGCAGGTTGTCGTACTGCAGTCCTTTGGCTGGGTTGTCCAGAGTGTAGTTGAACAAAGAGTATGCAGCAGCATAGGACATGAAGGGTGGGATGTCAAGCCTAGAGACACGTCAGTCCGCATTGATAAGATCAGATCATTATGTTAGATGGTATAGGATAACATACATCTTAGCACAACGCCACATTGGTCCAGCAATAGACCTGGGCAAGAAGTCCCTGCCCAACCCGTAACCATCATCGGGGGTCGTGATCCACTTCTCCCAGCATGGCTCAAGAATGTATGCTGAAGCAAGGAAGGAATAGTCCCTGAAGACAGCAGTGACCGTGTACAGGTCAGGGGAACCATCAGGTGCAATAAGCTTGTCGACCTCTTCCGTCAGGTCAGGAAGTTCCTTGACGGCATTGCCAAGCTCGTATGTCGCCAGCAGACCAGGAGTGCCATCAGCCTTGAGGACTGGCATACGATGAAGAAGAGACGTAAGGGGTTTGAAGACATCAGGTAAGGTGGTAGGCGAAGTCTTGTAAGGTAGGAAGCCAGTAGATGTAGTGATAGTAAAGGGGTCAAGGGAGAAAGGCAAGCTAGACGGCGCATCCTTGATATGAGGGAAGGTCTTCAGGGTAGATGACTTGGGTGTCTGAGGGACAGTCATGTTGTGAAGGTCTATATAATTCTTGACTGATGTTCAAGGGTCTATAGGCGGTGGCAATGACCTTACACGGGGGTATAGTGCGATAGACGTAAAGGGAAGGTGCTAGTCCAAGTCAAGTGACCGGAGAAAGAAGGGGAAAAAGGGACAAAAGTGTTGTGGGAAATTTTCTATGAACAGAGAAAGTTATAAAAGGATGCAGGAGAAGGCCATTCTGAGCGGGAACTTGACCACGCTTATATATTCAATGAGGCCGGTATCAATTCCGGCCTCTGAGACGCCATTACCCAAACGATCATGGTATCAGGTGGATCCGTCATCAAGGCCGCATGTACTGTCATATCCGTATTTTACTAAATGTAGGTGTCTTTATACAATGTATTAGGGCTCTATCTCGACTTATAGCAGAGAAATCGAAGCGGAGCAATGACTCTACAATCGAGGACTGAAGCCATATAGATCCAGAGCAAGATCGGGTTAGAGATGCAAGCTAATCCCAATATGGATTGGGCGTGATCTGACATGGATGTCTCGTTCTCACAATACAGCATCAGTTTGAGAGGCTAAGAAAGGCATTGTTACTTCTTATATGCTTCTATTATGTCTATATACATATTCTATCCAATATTTATATGAAAACGAGGTGGAGATTCGGTTATTTACTGAAGCTTCACACTTCGAAGATCTCACGATCTATAAATTCTGTGCATACGATTGGCCAGCAGAGACCAGAAAGCATCTCCACCTGACCCAGAATTACCTTTGCTAGTTATCGGAGGCCGGAATTTGGCCGGCCTCCGACGATATCCGCGATCTGTCGGCATGTCCGACCTACAGCACGAACAACAAGATACGCAATTAGCTAATGTTGCTGACGTTCTGGTGCTTGATTTAATTGCTTTGATTGGCCATATGCAGCATCGCGCATGGATTTTCGTTGATTATTGCGTCTTCCCACACAGATATTTGTCAAGATATCAACGTAGTGATACACCATCGTCAGACCGGACTAGTATATATGTTGAGCATACACTAAATGTTGTTAGGTGACGGCAAGCCAATAATCGGTAAGAGAATTCCATCGCAAGTACTATAAGCTTTTTTCTGGTATCGAGTTCTTTGGCGTAAATAGTCACGTGGCTATATATCATGGTGGCAGTAAACATCACCATCCAGCGGACCAGCGACCTCAGTGACAGCAAAAGCACTCAGCGCGACTGCAACAACCACCAAGAAAAAATAAAAAGGAATTACCAGGGGAAATACAGAAAAAGCTCACAACCCCGGCCTCCCTAAGAGGGGGGAGGGATGCTACGAAAACCCCACCTGTGCTGTAGGCGGGCAGGGTTTTACTATCCTGGAGGGGTCTTGCTGCAAAGACCATATCCACCTGCAGGATTCGAACCCAGAGTTTAGCGCAGCCAAGCTGTACTAACCGACTAAGCTAAGTGCCTGAGTTCTGTTGTCAGATAGTAACGTTAGGGAGTTATATGGGAAGACAGGATGGGAGCGCTCCCGTCGGTGGGTGGGAGGTGAGCCGCAGGCAGGACCCTTCGAGCATTCACCGAGTTACTTAGCTTTGCGACAGTTTCAGGACGTTTATTTGAACAGTTCAAAGTTCTTCTTTGGGGTCGGGGACATCGGATGCCATCAACATATCCATACTGTCTCCGGACAACATTTCTTCGACGATATGGAGTTATGAGCAAAAGTCTGCCACTCGACATAGCTGACAGGTTATCATAACTGAGCTCTATAATTTGGCTGCGCTCGATCATGGCAGAGAGAAGACTTCGTTATATTGTACATGTGGGTATATCTCGAATATAGAAACATTCGGGGACTTCGGTCGCCCGTACCATTTGAGGTCATGGGATACTAACACAGACAAGTCAGCATCCGTCAGTACTATGTTAGTAATGCTATGATTACCCTTCCATATCAAAACCTCACCAGGCTCATGCCAGCTTTCAGGTTCAAGCGCGTTCGGTATTGAGATCACAAATTTCCACAGCTGTCGTCGGTCACGTTCGTTGACCGATATTCTTCCCTCCTTCATTAACGCTGTCGGATACCGTCTGAATCTTCCGGTATTCCTCCTCTAGCTTTCTTTGCATCTCGAAATCGGCCTGCCGTTCTTGCTTTATGCGTTGCCGCTCTATATCTCGCTCCACGCCAGCATGCATTGCCTGGGAAAAAGGAGATTCAGCACCCATATTTATCACTAGCATCGCCATAAGAAGATGAGAGGAGCGTTACTGCCATCACTTACTGTTCTGTCGGCTTCCTGAGCCCAGTGGACGAAGTAGACAATACCCACTGTTGCAACCGATGTAAGCGTCAAGGTCACTTTCGAAGCTCGCGACATCTTTCCTATTGATAATTGGTTTATCCAGTAACAACAAAACTCCCAAGAAAATCGTAATTCCAAAGATACAACGGATTCTGCGTTTTAATCGCTGATGCGGACATTTCGGACTCCGGCCAGTCGCCGATGGTAAGATATTCTAATGGCGGTGAAGAACGGCAGAATTGTGGCCCGCATGAGGCGCAGGTACCTAGCCTCTTGGCCTCAATGGGTGTCTGAGCTGCGATCACCACACAGCTCCACGATCTCCAGTATTTCTATCTTATATACCCTTCTAGACGTCGATCTCACACATCTCGTAGGAGATCAATTCGCAAGATGGTGTGTGCATCCTTGCCCCAATAACAGTGCGCAGAGGAATACTAATATCCCCGCAGTCTGCCCAGAACTCCGCAGGTATCCAGACGTTGCTGGATGTAAGTCGCGCTCTACGTCCTCGATGCTGTATGGTCCCTTATGAGATTGATGGATGATTCCAGGCGGAACGAGAAGCCCAGAAGATCGTCCAGCAAGGTGAGCTTTTGGATTGCTCCCTATCTATCTAATGTGACGCATACTGACGATAATGATTAGCCAGAGAATGTACGACCCTAACCCCTCTCTCCACCTGCCGAGTATTCGCAAGACGGATTCTAACTATCTGTTGACAGACCGCACGAAGCGAGTAAAGGACGCTAAAACGGAGGCCCAGAAGGAGATTGAGGACTACAGAAAGCAGAAGGAGGACGAGTTCAAGAAGTTCGAGGCAGAGGTGAGCTGGCTTTCATTCCCAGGGTCTTCCGTCTTCAGGAGAACTTCGGCCCTTTTATTACCGATTTTGTGTGGCTGACGATGTCTCTTTCCTCAAATAGCATTCGAGCGGAAACAAGAAGGCCGAGGAAGAGGCAAACAAGGAAGCTGAAGCGAAGCTTGTGGAGATTAAGAAGCTCGGTCAGGAGAAGGGTGACAAGGTTGTCGACGACCTCCTCCATGCTGTTGTGAATGTGCAGCCTGAGGTTCCTGAGAAGATCGCCATCAAAGCATAGACGTCGAAGATGAGCGCTAGTTGTTGCTTTTGGGACGTTTTGAGAATATCTTGTCCTACCTTGTTATTGCTCGTTTCTGGGAGATCGCATTGTGTTTCTCTCTATTAGCATCACTTTTCTCAAATGTAAATGCTTATTGCTTCCTCTGTCATTATTCGACTGATGCGCCCTGTAAGCCAAAGTAGTGATAAGTTGCAGGACGTATTCTCGCGGTTTCGCGTACACATTGTCTACCTCAATTTAGACCAAAGGTTATAGAAGCGTGCGACTAAATGTCTAGAGTGTACTGATATTTAATTGACTGCTGCCTGGCGACATGTACGGTATCTTCACATGAGGACCGTGCCGAAGTTGCGTCATTGGGCATCTCCGCGACACTTAAAGAGTCGCGAGTCTCCAACCATGGAACGCCATCATTCGCACAAGGAACTCACCCCATGGAGTGGAAAGAAAGATGAGACATGCTATCGTTCGTTCGAATGCTATTCGATCTTTAACTCGAGTTTCATCCACTGCTCACTGCCCATACCTATCTTGTCGCGATCACGCACGCCGCTACTTCAGCTCCTCCCCGCGCCGACACGCGCCGCAAGATGACGAGAAAACGCGCAAGCTTGATCCACGACTTGCAGAATTTGGAAAATTGATAAGGGACGAATATGCCGTTATTCGGGAGAAGTATGGTAGGTTCATTGGCTCCCAATGAACCCTCTGTCGTCTGGACAAGCTTTCTAATGATTTCTCCTATCGCAGCGACTCCGAAGTACCCAATTGTCCTTGCGCACGGCTTGTTAGGCTTCGATGAGCTTCGTCTGGCAGGGCCGTTTCTTCCTGCGATCCAATACTGGCGCGGTATCAAGGATGCATTGTCGATGAAAGGCGTGGAAGTTATCACTGCTACGGTTCCGCCGTCGGGATCGATTGAACAGCGCGCGGAAGAGCTTGCTAAGGATATAGCTGCGGGCGCGAAGGGGAAGCATGTTAATATAATTGCGTTAGTTTCCCATCTTTCTGGACCGAATTGTTGAATGGCATGCTGACTCCCGACGACGTAAAGTCATAGCATGGTAGGTTTTCGTCGTTACGAATTCGGACTACAAGCATGTCTCACTAATCGTGCAGGGGTGAGGACTTGGACACCGGTGTCGAGAACTGCAGAGCTAATTGCCTGGAAAGAGGGCTTGATTCCCGCTATATGATTAGCAAGTTACGGCCGCCTGATTTCAAAGTGAAGTCCTTGACGACTATCGCGACCCCGCATAGAGGTCAGCAGTCCACCCAGAAAAGATATAGCGTAGCTAACTAACATAGGTTCCTCCGTCGCGGACTATGTATTTGATCAGATTGGAGGTCTGTAAAGTCTCCATTAGAATGCTGAAAACTAAACTCATCCCCCTTCCAGATGAGCGTCTACCCCAGCTTTATTATACCCTCAACCGGCTGAGGATCGAGACTGGAGCTTTCGACCAACTTACGCGAAAGTATATGGAGGAGACATTCAATCCCAATACTCCTGACGTCGAGGACGTTCGGTTAGTGCTCCACTCATGGGGTTAATTGGCTTATGAACGTTGTTCCTAATATGTTGAAGATACTACTCGTATGGAGCGATGATCCGGCCAGGATATTGGTCCGTCTTCCGCCAGTCACACCGGATCCTTGAGCAGTTAGAAGGACCGAATGATGGTCTAGTCAGCGTTGCTAGCAGTAAATGGGGCAGTTACAAGGGCACCCTGGTCGGCGTGAGCCATTTGGATCTTATCAACTGGAGCAATCGACTCAAATGGCTTGTTAGTGAGCTCGTTGGGAAGAAAAGACAGTAAGTAACCCTTGAAGTCGTGCCGTGGCTAGAACGTCGTAGCCGTTGCCGCTTACTAACATGCTTGCAGTTTTAACGCCATTGCATTCTATCTTGATATTTCTGGTGAGGGATGACATATATCATGATCTTCGTGTAAGCTTGCTGACAGGTTTCTCTATAGATATGCTTGCAAAGGAAGGTCTCTAACTCGATTTTGAGGTGCCATCATTCCGGTTGTAGCGGACCTCAACGGTTCAGCATCTCGCAGCATCTATAAAGAATATACCCGGTAGATCTAGCCAAATACGAATTGATCCATTTTTAGCTCTCTGAGAATTCCGGATTCGGCTCCGTATCTGTACTTTGGAGCACAAAGTAATTACCGGCACCGGCGGACAGCGGATGAGGCTGTGTTATGCTGAAGCTTCAATCCGTGGCTTAGCAGAACCCAATGCGGCAATGCGAGCAGCCCTGTAATGACCAGGAGAACAGTGCGCAGCCAACGATATTATTCATCCGACATACCCGGACTGGTTGAGATACTAATATAAGCTTTCAGCCTAGTTGTCCGGACCGTCCATTGTTCGTTCAAGCTGACAAGCGCTTCTGCCCCACGGAGCGTTTTTCGCTTTCCCTCCAAAAAATATTAGTCCCCGTCGGGAAGCTCCAGAAAGAAGGTCGGAGAAAACGTCATCTGCCTCTTCTCGTGTATACCCGCAATTCTTCCTATCAACACTCACTTTCGCAAGCACCACCCACAACACAAAGACCACTAGTTGGAATGTCCCTCTGAGATACCCTTTCTTCTCACGTTCTGTGATATCATTGGACTCGTCTCTCCCCGCATTCGCTATATTCGAGAGGAGAGTCTCCCGCGCCCGCCAACTTCGCCGATCACTGGTGGTGCAATATCTGAACCCACTGGGGATGCGCAGACACCATGTCGGCGAGGATCAATCTGGACCGGCCGCATGCATATTTTACGAATCTGGACTTCATTACGGGGAAAGTGATTGTGCAGTTTGCGACGGATACATCTATCAGTGGTATCCAAGTGAAGTTGGAAGGTGAAAGTCGTACGCGGCTGGCGGGTCCGCGGTATCCAGGTGATACTAGGTCGGATAAGAAGAAGACGGAACTGGAGGTTCATAAGGTAGGTGTCAGCTTGTATTGTATATGGTAGTGCGTGGCCAGGAGAGTGTAGACATGTAGGTTCGAATTGGTCAAATTAACTCGTTCTCCAGTTGCTCTACAGAGTTTCGACGGTCTTTCCTACCCCGGAAGTCTTTCAGCATGGCTCTAGTGCAGTTTATACCCTTCCTGCTGGAGTGCATGAGTATCCGTTTAAATTTAAGGTGAGAACACGGCAGACATAGTCCTTAAGAGTGGAGGTTTGGCGCTGACTGTTCTTCAGTTCCCGTTCAATAATTCATGCAGCACCCACAATAGCATGTTGACGAATCTCAACATGACCGGGCTGAAACTCGAAGTCGCTCGTGATACTGATCGCCATGTCAAGAAGACTTTGCCTCCTTCATTGAGTGGCTTTCCAGGAGAAGCGGAAATTCGGTACTATGTCAAAGCGACCATTATTCGGCCGCAATTCTACAAGGAGAACATTCGCGCGGTATGTTACTGGATTTGTTCCTGGCTTTGATAAGGATAGATCTATAAGACTTTGCGGTGTTTTGTCATCTAGATACTGACATAGTCGTTTAGTTCGCCGACTTTAATTTCCTTCCCATAGAGCCTCCCAGGCTTGGAGATCCAAATGAAGAGACATACGCACGGCGACAACACCAGTTCACCAAGGGCGGAATTTCATCACGGAAGAAGGGCCTCTTTCAGAAAATGGCTAGCTCGCTCAATGAGCCCTTCCCGAGCGGGCCACGTTTCTTGGTAGATGCGAGACTACCAAATCCTCCGATTCTCACATGCAACGAACCAATTCCTCTCCGCGTTTTGGTGAAGAAGCTTTCAGAAGCGGAAGACGCGATTTTCCTTCAGATGCTGCAGATCGAATTAGTGGCATATACCCACATCCGTGCGCATGATCTGACCAGGAAAGAAAGTGGCAGCTGGGTGCTATTAAGCCACAGCAACATGAATGTACCTTTGATTGAAGGCGGCGATACTACTGGTCAAGAAGTCAAAGTTGACCCTGCGATCTGGTGTCGGATACCCCTTCCAAGTTCTGTGGCCCCGAGTTTCGAAACATGCAACATCTCGAGAACGTATGAATTGGAGGTGCGCGTTGGCTTGACTCATGGGAGTAGTGGAACAACTAAGGTATGATTATACGATTGTTTTCTTTTTTTCCAAGACAAGCCTTTGCTGACAGCAGCAGTCCGCTCTGGCGGTACTACCGCTTAGACTTCCGGTAAAGATATACTCAGGGGTTGCTCCACCGCAAGCTCTGTTGGATGCCATGGCGGGTAGAAATGGCAAGGCTGCTCAGGCAGCAGAGACTCCCACCAGTCCGAGTCAACGTCCTCCTATGCCCCCAAGACCTACTACTGCTCCCGCAGTACCAGCCTATCCTGAAGATAGTTACGACGATGCTCCTCCAAGTTATGAAGATGCTATTGCGGAAGATCTTGGTCCGGTAGATGGTCCGCGCCGTGCGTATAACCCTCCAGATGCCTCTTCTGGGACACAAACAGTATCCGGGCCTGGTGTGGGATCCCCAGATGAGAAGGGTAGGGAGAGATTGTTCCCTGGCAGTGCTGGCTCGTTTAATGCCTCTGTCGAATCATTTGATATGCTTCCTTCAACGCCTACTGATTCACACTCCAGCTCTGCGAACTTGAGTCCGACCTTATCGCAGGCCGACATGCGTCTGTCTCCAACGGATCAGCTACCCAGCGAACAACCACCTAAGTATCAGTCAGTACTGATAAGTCCTCAGCCAAATCCTGATTGTGTCTCTGAGCGAAGGCCATCCCACACGAGCTTACGCATGAACTTGGGCGTTCCCCATCGAAAACCAGTCCCTGGTCAATCGAACGACAACGGCAAACGGCCCCCTAGTGCGGGGGTATAGTTACTTTACCCTCGAACTTCCTTACGCAGGATGAGCTGATGATGTTTTCTTTTTCTTTCTCGCTTCCAGGGCGAAGTTGCATCTTCTGGAGTTGTCTTTGGGAGATGGGTACTCAATATCCATGATGTGTTATGGTATATCCTTCTGGGTTTCTCTTTGATGTTATGGAGGAATCCTGGAATATTATTCTAGAGATTCCCAACTAATCCCTCCTCTATGATTCCCGGCAGTTGCCTTGAGATAAAGTGGTGGTTGAGGGAGGACGAGTAAACTGTACATAGATACAAATGTTTAATCATCATTATCAATATCAAGAGTAATGTAAATACTCGAAAGATCGTAGCCTAGGAATCAATCATTAGAAATAATTTACAGCGCTGAACCATGTCCTGGAAAAAGAGAGAGTAGATACGGAAACCTATTTAGCATAGATTAAACTACCAAGGTAGAGTTCTTGATAGACTTGAAAAAAAGGTCCCGGTGGAAAAGGGACGCGGGACCACGTGAAATCGCCGCAACACGGGGAACGGAAGCTCTGCTTGGCATCATCATTTCATTCCTCCGCCAAAACCTCATTGCTCAGAAACGACACAATAGATATCCTACGAAAAACCATCCTTTCGCGGGATAAATTATTACTATGGGATCTTCCTGACATTTTAGTCACGTAATTACCACAAGCGGACTACGGGCGACGTTTCTTTCCGCGCGCCTTTGAACTTTTCCATTCGTGCTCCCTCCGCGCTTTCTAGCTGCGTTGGTCTCGCGAGCGCGCCATAATTTCATTGATATCCTGTTCTCGACTTGTCCAGATATGTCCAAGGATACCTCATCAATAAATCCCACCTCTAAGACGGCATAGTGAAACGAGCATCCCCCGAAAGTAAATCGGAACCAACACCATGCGTCTCCATCTAATCATTCAACGACACGGCCTCCCCATCGCGCGAATCTTATGGACAACTTCCTCTCCATCGAATCCGACATTAAATACATCCACTGCATCTGCATCCGCTATCACATCGACGCGAACGCCGAACACGGCGTATGGAAATGGAGGATATACCATTGCGCAGTTACTGGAGGATGTGAATGAGGTCGTGCCGCTTGAGACGCAGGGTGGGAGTGCTGTTGGCACGAGAGACGATTATGATGATGCGGAGTACGGGACCGGACAGTGGGGTTTGGAAGATTACGTGGTTGAAGTGAATGGGTTCGAGTGTTTGCATTTTATGGAAGTGGAGGGTCTATTGAGGGATGGGGATGAGGTTGTGTAAGTGGTATCTCCTTTCGGGGTGTTTTTTGTTGATATTTCTGACAAGGACTAATCTGTCATCGCAGTATTCGAGCCCTACAGACAGCCGATTTGAGAGCGAGGCGGATATCAGGTCGGCATCAGATCTCGATTGATGGCAGGCACTTGATCGATGGAGTTCCGTTTGGACGACCGTATCTGAAGAGGTCGTTCTCTGCAAGACCAACGATCAAGATTCCACCTAGGAAACGCAGGCGCATATCGTTTTCAGGCTGGAGTGCCGGAGATGATGTTGAGGAAGATGTGGAATGGGGCTTGCCGCAGGATGCACAAATTGGAAAGCAGTTGTCTCTCTTCGGTAACCGGGACGATCACGAATCGGATCAGGGAACTGTTATCAGATACCCACCGGAGGAACTTGCCGGTGCGCAGGATTCGGAGAGTGATGCGGACACCTCCGATTTTGAAGAAGAGGACCTGACAGAGGAGCTTAATGCTTTGAGAGAGGATTTACAACCGGATGAGACGCCTGAAGCGGAAACCACTGGCATCGGACGCACAAGAAGCGCCTCCATGCGGGTGCCACAGTTAGCGGTCAAACAAACAAAACAGAATGAGGCAAAACCAAGTGAAAGCCCTGCACCCCGCAGATCCTCTATAATCTCTGGCCGTCGCTCCGAGAGTGTCAGTACGGCATCTCCAAGAAGTACGAAGAACGTCAGGTTTCAGAAGGAGAGCAGGGAGGTTTCCAGCTCTTCGGATACAGAGGTGTCTGCAGTGATAAGAAAGTCAAGCTCAGAAGCCGAGTCGAGCGATGTGAGCAGTTCTTTGGAGGAAAGCGAGTCCAGCGAAGCTATAAGATCTTCAGAGGAAGCATCAAGCTGCGAGTCGGACATGTCCACTTCTGAGTCAGAGGAATCAACTTCTGAATCCGAAGAAGAGTCGATTTCTGAATCGGAATCCGAACTCTCCACGTCGGAATCTGTGGATGAAGAGGTCGAGCAGCCTAGGGCGGCAAAAGTACAGCTCAAGGTGAATCCTCCAGGGAAGGGCTCTGCGAGAACGAAGAAGACCAACCGTCGAAATAAATTGCGGAGGAAGTTGGCTAAGCTGAAGGAACTAGGCCTATTGTCTCCGGATGCCGACTTTGCTTCGCTACGAGCTTTTGAAGAAGCGAATGGGCTCAGCCTTCCGCTAACGGAGGTCAAGGACACGACCGAACCAAGACTACAGTCCAAAGAGCAGCTGGAATTCGAAGCTAAGCGGCAGAAGCTGCTTCGGGATCTGCAGTCTGGCGGGGTGGACATTGATGGTTGGTCGGAGAAGGAGAACGTGCCACCGCTTCACCATAACGGCTTGGAGTCTTCAGAGCAGATGGCCGAAAAGGAAAAGCCTGCTGCGGAGGTTACTGCTGAGGATAGAGTCGTTGAGACGACTGAGCCATCCAAAAAACGCTCATTAGACGTCGCCAGCTCCAAGCGACTGCTGTTCGGATCTCTTGGACTGAGGACGCCAAAGACCAAAGAAGATGAGCAGGCCATGCGGGAGAGGCTGGCGGCCAAAGTCGAGCCGTTTGTCTCTCAGAGGGAAGAGGCCAACAAGGAGGCGCAGGAAGCAGCAAGTGATGCGGAAGAGAACTGGCAGGAGAAATTGATCGTCAGGGCGACAGAGTGCGTCTTTGATGATATCGAGCTTACGGCGCCTCCTTTCCCGTTCGAACAGCGGTGGGACGAGGAGGCCCATGAAATTATCGCGCAGCGCAAGGGCTGGGGCAAGAGAAAGGGTCGGCGGAAGAGGCAGAAGATTGCACAAGCGCAGGAGCAGGAGGAATACAGTAACGGCTACTGGGATGGCGAGAATGGTGATATTTCGCTCAACTACGATGATGAATCTTATGTTCAGGGCGAGGAGGCGAACCATGTAGCCGAGGATCTTCCGATGACGGATGCCAATGGGATAGCGGAGGAAACGGACGACCTCCCTGCTCTTCCAGCGGATGTAAGTTCTGTGCCGGACTTAGCTGAAGATCAACTGCGGAACGGTGCCATCATCGCGTTCAAGCAGCTAGATATGTCCAAGGCAACCAACTGGCAGCCCAAGGTATCGGATTACCGCGTGGCGGAGGTGGACAGCGTCCTAGAGGACAAAACGATCAAGGTCCGGCTGGCAAAGCGTGACCGGGAGCAGCGGACGGACGAGGTGGAGGATGATGAGGAAGGCCCACGAAAATACAGCGGGTTTGAGATGCCAGGCCTTGACGAGGAGATAGGAGAGGATGATGGCTTCCGGGAGTTGTCATTCGCAGAGCTCATCGAGTCCAAGCTGCTACAGGCAGCGCCGGCGGCCGAGGGAGATGTACAGGGAGTTAGCATGTCAGTACATTAATTTCCTTAGTATCAGAGTTTGTTGTGCCGTGCTCGAGCTTACTCGACCCAAGTATCAGTAGAGAGGACGCTGTCCCGGACGAGAATAGAGCAGTATTCGACGAAAGCCAGACTGTACCGGCCGAACCTGGCGCGGTCACCGTCTCTTCACCGACACGTAACGAGATCTCCCTGCTGATCAAGGACGCTGGATTTCGGTCGAAGATCGACTCCGATCTGCTTGCGCCAGATGCGGGTATGATTTCGGATGGATGTGTTAAAAGTGTCGAACGTGACGGCTCCATCCAGGAAGAGGGGAACGATGAACAACAGAATGATCAGGATGAAATCCAAGACCACGACTCGCCAAGCTCATCTATCAAGTCTCCCACGTTCGCTGGCTTTCCTTCGAGCCCTCCTGACATTGAAGCCGGCAGCAGTCCGCCAAGATCTCAACGGTCTACACCTTCTCCCACTGCCCGTCGACATTCAGATCGGGAGTCTCAGGCGTCAAAAAGCGCATCTTCTCAAGCCCACTCTGCCAGCGATGAATTAGAGTTGAGACCTCAGACGAAGTCGACCCCTGGCTATCCCCTACCAACCCAGTCAGTCAGTTCGTCTCGACCGACGAACGACGACTACAAGGCACCTGTGTCCTGTCAGGTTCCCGTATCCTCTGACGGTTCTGCACCGAATCCTCCGTCTTCCATGCTAGGCAGTTCGCAGGCAGGAAGCCCGGAGACTACGTCACCGGCGAGCTCGACCGTTCCCAACCCATTCTACGAAGTGGACCGCGCTTACGAGGAACGTCGAGCGCAGCAGCAGGACGAATCTCAAATCACCGAGGAAGAAGCAGAGACAAACGAAGCGCAGGAGACAGAAGAACCTCATACACATGAAACTCAGACCCGAAAAGGCTCGCCCGAATTCGACCTCCCTCCCGTCGACATCCTCATCTCCTCCACCGCACCAGCCCGCACTACTACAGCACCCCAATCACCATCCCCCCGACCAGAACGACAGACGATCTCCTCTCCACGACGACGAACCCCTTCCCCGATACCTCTCCCAGAACCACCCCCAGACCCCACATCATCTCCAGAGCCCTCGAACCGCAACACCCGCGAACGAACCGCCCCCTTCCGCGCCTCTGAAGTCGTAGACCTAACACAAACTAGCCCCGCCACCTCCGGCTCAGAAGGCAGCGACGAGGACTTTGCGCGCTCTCAAGGCCTCCCTCGCGGTCCGGGATGGGTGCAGAAAAACGTCCCCGCTACAAGAAGGAAGACGCGGTCTTCGACGGATGGAGGAGCGCTACTAGATGGAAGTAGTCTGAGTCCTCCGCGTGGTGGTCGAAGGCGACGAGGAAGGGGAAGAGGGTCGTAGATTAATTAAAGCAAGATACCATACATAACTTAAAACCAAAAATTTAAGGCATTATAATTTTCTAGTGGTATTTAAATTACTATCTATAATTTATTATATTTACTTTGAAGATATAAAATTATTAAAATTAATAATATCATATATTTGTAACGGGCTGAGCCGTCATTAGGCCTAGGTGACCTACGGCTGCCTTCAGCAGCTATATAGTTCGGGGGTACGACTGACTTGTGCCTTTTGCTAGTCTAGTGGTAAACCCCCAGCCATAGACTCGCTACACCTAACCGTTTAAGTCATACCCTTCGTTATATCTTTCTTGTTGGTCAGGATCATCATATGTTTTTAGTCAGCGGCTAAAGCCTGTACACTCTTCCGTCACGCCATACCCTGTATATGTCTGCCGTTACACCTTTGGATGGAGCTGAGGGCCGTGACAGATAGAAATTAAACTTAACCAATCAAGAAATAAAACTAAGTGGAAGGTAGGAAACAAATGTGGAGACGATAAGTTTTAAAACAGCGAAGGATTAGAAGTGAGCCTAGCTACTTCTGTGGCTTTACGCCGATTATTCCGGTGAACTTCCGTCTTTTGCTAGCAACTTTGGAGCTCAAGGAATTACTGGTGGAAAATACCACAATAAGAAGCTAGATATTACTATTAAGGATGATGCCTTCTCCGCCCGGCGGGGGAAGGGCAGGAAAAGTTACATGCTCTTCGTTTCAAAGAAGTCGTCAAATGGAGGTATATAAAGGCCTTTTTACCACTTTCTCAGCCAGCTTAGGATCAACATAATATTTCTTATCTGCATAGCCGTACAGGTCGAAGCTTACAACTACTAGTCACTTAACCCAACTTCCGCTACGATGCCTTCTTCAAGCCAGTTTCTTTCAGCTCTCGCTATGGTAGCCTTCACAGCTGTGAACGCGGCCATGGGTCCCGCCTTCAGCACTGGTCCTGTTGCTTCTAACAGTTTCATCCGCGAGGCAACATCCACTCTTGTTTTGCCCAAGGCTCCCAGCGGATCGTCCGGGGACCTTTCCCTCTGGGTCGGTATGGGCACCTCAAACGGTGACTTGATCCAATCCATCGCAGACAATTGGCAATCCGATGATTGGAGCGTCTTTGCCTACACCCTCCTGAAGACTGGAGGTTGGTTTATATAAATCTATTCCTATAGTTATGCTGACAATAACACTGACACCCAATCCCTATAGATAACTCACAGATGCCTGTGCAAGGACCATCCTCCACCGCTGCACCTAAAGACCATGTAACTATGCACTGTAAGGAACAATGACATATCCTCATCTAAGCTCTGGACTTGGGAACTGAAGTCATTTGCAGATAAGTTCGATGACGCTAGCGGTAATTACACGCAGACGGTCCTCGTCAATGGCAAAACCGTCTCCACGTTGTCTACCAGTGATGGACAGGCCCAGGGTTGGGGCAGCGCAGTAGAGTGCGCCGAAACTAACTGCGGTACAGTCGGTGCTCACTGTAAGTCTTAGTCTTACAGTGGTGACTTCAACCTTAGAAGGTTACCCGGCTAACTACCTCGTTCTACTCCAGCGTGGATCAATACCAAGATTATTCTAGATGTCGCGGACGCGGGCTACATCAACACTCTGTCCAAGGGCCAGGGTGTCACTGGAGACATGACAACCAGCGACGGTGGCAAGACTTGGACTGTTAGTACGATTAACATTCCGAAGTTTACATTCTGAAGTTCCACTGGGTACTAGTGGAGCGATAACTACAAGCGCAATTGAACCAAGGGACAAGACTGTATTGAAATCCTTTGTTTTCTGTTTGCACTAAACGCGTGGTGAGACTTAAATGGCTGTCCGATATACTTACAGCATCTAAAAATTGTCTCGGCATCCTCTTATGTATCGCATCGTAGATATTCAGTCTAACAACTGTAATCCACCTTTATCTTTTCATCTTTGAATTCTCTTCCTTCTTATTATATTGCAAGTCTTTTAAGGAAACTATATCCTATAGTGTGTACTGGAAAACTTATAAACTCTATTGTCAGACAATGTTCTCAATCATAAATTATATTAACAACTATTAGTTTAGATGCTCGAGCTCTTGCAATTAAGACTCTACAAGACCAGCTACAAATGCTTTTTAGGCCCAAACCACGGGAATCTCCCATCTAGTCCAGTTATGGCAAGCAATTCCCCAGTCTTTCTATTCCACCCCACTACAGTAGCTTGATGGCTTCCCTGTAGCAAAATAGAAATTTTACTTGTGTGCGCGTTTATGTTGAATTGATAAGGGACAAATTTATAAATGGGATATAAGCCAACAAAATAGTGTTCTTTAGCCAAGTTCAGTTCCGGTTTAACCCATTATTGAGAATACTGCAAAGGAGGCGTTTCCGGTGCCAAATGTGTTATTAAGACGGTTTGACACAATGAGGTGATTATTTTTAGGTTGTGAGCAAATCAAGATATTAATTGTCTAATTTTCAGTGAGTTGGGAATATCTTGTATTTAGTGTTGGCATTGAGCTCAGATTTGAGCTCAAGTTGAAAACTCAACTCAACTCAATGCCAACACTATATGATTAGCTCTCTCGGAGGCACTATTTATCCATGGGGAATGAGAATTAGATGGTTCTAATACACATCTCTACTCCTTCATTAAGGTACTAATTTCTACAAAATCAAATTCATTATCTGACCGCAGGTATGCCGGCACTAAGTCCCCAAGGTTAGTAATAAGTCTATGCCAACAGTGTAGTCGTCCCATAATTTCAATATGCTTCTCTAGAACGAAGACTATAAAACTATCGGACACGAGTGGCATCATCTGTTATAAGCATAAAGTATTTGTATCCTTATCAACACTCCAGGTTAGATTTAATATTACCATTAATGGCAAGTATATCGCCACCTACAAGATCAATATGGATTCCTATAAAGGGACGTGAGGCCGTAGAAGCCTTAAGTCGAGAATATTGCTATATGGATTTGACTTTGAAACAGATTAAGCAGAGAGGCTGTTGCCTATTGCCTATAATAGTCACTCTCCTTCCTAGTTTTTACAGTAAGATATAAAACATCGCGACAGCTGAGGTGTCATAGGGCAACATGTTGTTCCCAGAATGCTCCAGGGATAGTAAATTTGATATCAGTGGAGGCCTTTGCATAAGCCTTATCATTAGAGCCAGAAGATGTCAAACTAACTGTAGAATTAACTATTAGATCAAGCAGGTAGCTTTATACCTAGATATTACTCCAGCAATGGGATTGCAACATTCAAAATAGGACTAGAAACGGCTACGGCGGGTATATTAGCCATTAGTTCGTAAACCCTCTGGAGATTACGCACTGCATAGAATATACACCCTTAAAATGAAGTTATCACATAGTGATAAAGCGGCTCCTCAGGTAGACAGATATTAAAGCCACCATCGTGCATCTGAGCCTTACAAAGAAGGTTAGAATCGAAGCCTAGGATACGGTGGACGTTCTTTAAAGTACCAAGTAAGGGTCGCGCAATCATCGTATACTTGTAAGTCGACATTTTCAACCCCCTATTATACCTCTTATCTGCCTATAGCTGGATTCTGTCGGCTCCAGAAACTTACCCGCACAGATGATCTGTCATATTGCCGTTTGCAGAAGATCATGTAATCCCCTAGGATCTAGCCGCTTTGTTTGATTAGGGGGTTAAATGAAGATTCCACCCCCTTAGATTCTAAGCAAGCATCAAGCAATTTTCTAGCACTTGGGATAGTCAATACAGTTGCTATGCTTCCGTGTTCCAGGATTCGACAGACTCTACTGCTTCTTGCGACTAGCTGATGGGTATGTATATATTGTGAACAGGTTTCGATTTGATGCTGTATGAAAACTAACACATGTATCAAAATACCACTATTCTAGACGGCTTATCATGGTCCACTAGAGCCTGCTACCTTAGCTAGAATGGAACGGTATCTAAACTAGGCAAATCTAATTCTAGCACCGCGTCACCATTCCAATATACATCTCTTCACGCCGTGGCCTGCCGCCTTAGTGGTAGTAGTAAGGCATTCATTGGTGCCTTGTCTAAGTCTAGTATTTATAATAGCCATTCATCGCTATGTACTCCGTAAAGTGCTCCCATACTAGGCACGTCTACTACATAGTTTGGATTGGATGTCAAGTCAGATGATAACGGATATTGAGCGTTTAGTATCAGGAGATGCGGTATTATCCTGTAAGCTTCTTTGGGCCCGGGTTATTTTGGCAATATTAGAGTTGATGTATTGAGTTGTCGATATCGATATTTCAAATTGATGCTACATTACCTTCGTAGATAACATTGGCTTGGCTTAAATTCAATTCATTATACCAATCAAATCCAGACCTTAATCTTATCTGACCATTCCATTAAATTAATTACTTCAACAAGATAGCTAGCGACTACATCTTCACGACACCTGGCACATCCACCGTCAACGGATCCGCCCCCTCTTCCAACTGCTTCTTCCCGGGCATGTTTCCCCTCCTCATCAACTCCGCACACTTCGTCATGATCGGATCCATCATCATGCTCGCGACCGCAACCACCGTGTCGCCCTTACAGTAGTACGCGACGAATTTGGCGTTCTCCGGCTCTCCCTTGAGGAGGAGCGAGTCGAAGCCGCCTTGTGTGTTGCCGCAGTAGCGGAGCTGTTGGCCCAATGCGGACCAGAAGACGGGGATGAAGGCCTTTGGTCTCGGGGGCGTTTTGCCGGCGAGTTGGTTTGCGATAGTCGTTGCGGCGCTGCGGCCGGCGTTTTGGGCGACGTTCCAATGTTCGATGCGGATGGGGTAGCTGGAGTCGTCGGCGCCGGGGCCGTGGTACGGGTATGTGGCTATGTCGCCGATGGCGAAGACGTCGGGCAGGCCGTGGACGGCGAATGACTCGTCGGTGAGGATGGAGCCGTCTTTCTCGAGGGTGATGGACGGGTTATTCTGGAGGAAGTCGGTGGCGGGACGGACGCCCACGCCTTGGATGACGAGGTCGGCGTGCAGGACGGTGCCATCTTTGAGGTGTATGGCGCCGACGGTGGAGGGGTTGGAGGGCGAGGGGGTAGCTCGCTCGACGCCGGCGTTCATGTAGAATTTCACGCCGGATTTCTCGAGCAGTTTCTGGAAGATCTGACCGACTTGTTTGCCCATGATGCGCTCCAGGGGGGCTTTCTCCATGCCGACGATGGTGACGTCGTTTTCTTTAGCCAGGGCATTGCCGACTTCCATGCCGATGAAGGAGGAGCCGATGATAACAATCTTCTTGTTCTTGGAGCCGACGGCCTTGAGGATCTGTTGCACATCGGACACGAATCGAAGCAGGAAGATGTTGCCTAGCTCTCTGAACCCGGGCAGGGGCAGGCTGCGAGGCGTACCGCCCGTCGCGAGGATGAGCTTGCTGTACGAGACTGACTGGCCGGACTTGGTCGAGATGGTTTTCTTGTCGAAGTCGACAGAGGTGGCTTCGTCGAAGACGAAATCGACCGATGCAGAATCGTACCATTCCTTGGGCCGCCATTCGATCTTCTTCGAGTCCGCGATGAGCGCCTTGGACAGCTTGGTGCGGTCGATGGGATAGTTGGGTTCCTTAGTGATGACAGTGATGGGGCCTTTGAACTCGACTGTTCGCAGGGCCTGGACGGCTCCTACAGTTCCGCTTCCACTGTTGTGAAGCAATTAGCATCACGCTGTAGACTATACATATCATCAGCAAGTCTAGCACTCACCCTCCGATAATAACCACCCTCTTATCCCCCACAGCCTGACACTTGAGAACAGGATCTCTCTGACCAAACCTAATAGCCGCCTCATCACCCGTAATATACACCGCACCATCCTTCTCATAGACATCGAACTTGGCGAGCGCATTCGGGGCGGGCGCATCTTCCACATCACCCGTAGCGATGCTGAAGCAAGCTATTCCTCATCAGTCTCTCACATACATCAAACCACCAGTTAAACAAAACACTCACCTCCATGCCACGGACACGTCAACCTCCCATCTGGCGTGAGCACACCATTCTTCAACGGCGCGCCATAATGAGTACATCTCGCTCCTAGAGCGTACGCCTTCCCATCAACTTTAACAACGAGGACCTTTCCGCCCTCGAGACCCTCGATTTCGGACTCGACCTTGTCGAAGTCCTTGACCTCCGATAGGGCCTTGATGTCTTTTAGCTTGTATTCCTGCACCATGGTGGGTGGTGTAGATGAGAAGGGGCGACAGATGAAGAAAAGATTCCTCGACGATATACTGCTGGGACAGAGAAGCGCGGTAGAAACACCACGGAAAATTCTCGACCTGATATTAGTCCCGGATGGTCGGGAGGTAATAGCACTAGGGACAGAGACGAAGGTCCTCTTCTGCGGGGTAGCTGGATGGACGCAGCAGGTACACGAGCAAGCGCTGATATTCCGACAACCGCAGCGGCAATGGGGACGAGTCGTGCAGTTACGATTAGCAATCGGTGAGGACGATCCAGTAATAATATTAATAGCCCGAGCACAGCACCTGGGAGACAAAGACGATGAAGAAGTGAATCGAGGAGAGGCCAGAACCAGCGACGAGCGGGGGAGGGGCCGTGGCATAGAGCAGAGTCGAGTGCTTAGTTTCCTTCGGGACCCAGGTATGACGCGGCCGGTGGTAGATTAAGAATAATTAATAATTAGACTAAGTTGCGTCCGTCTGCTGGAGATGAATTGACTAGGATATAACCAGGTCCAATGGGACGGGCACGTTTCGAGGGAGGATAGGATAAGGGAAGATAGGATGGAAACCAGTTCAACCTCCTAGAGAAGAGAGAAGAAGGGAAGAAAGTAATTCTAGTTAACTGGTTTCCGGTAATATATTTCACATTATACTCTCTCTTCCTCTCCCCCTTTATATCGTCTAAATGACTGCTTATTCTCCTAACCATCTCCATCTTGTCGCAGTGACGTCGGAGTGATAGCCCGCTGGATTCGTATCGGCCAATCAGAGACCGGCAGTATGTAACCAGCCCTAACTTTCCTGTTTGGGACATGACGCCATCGGTAATGCGACTGACCGGTAAATATAACGAAGGAACAAGGGAAGATGAGGACTCAGTGGTGATAGAAAGCGAAATAGAACACTGGGGGGTCATGGATATCAAGTTCCAGCTACATTTCCAGTGTGATAGCGACCACCGGGACACGCTATTGGATACATGCAATCAGGTACGATGGCTATGTCTCACTTGCGAGGCATGTACTAGCTACATAGAAAGCATGAATAGCCGCATTAACAAACGTATTGCCTATTACTTAGATAGTATTAGTAATGTGTCAGTTTCGATCTATACTATAGTAATGAGAGACATCCTCCAGATCTATATAGCCCGAGATGGTGTGGAATCGTAAGTGAGTGATTCGTATAAACCAAAAAGAGAAAAAGAGAGTAAAGAAACGTGAGTGAGTGACAAAAGACGCTGATCCAGCGCTGATAGAACTCCAGTATCTCCAATTCCAACGCCACTGCTGGAATCAATCAGTTGGTAAGATCAAGTTGATATGATAACAAATCAAACACCTGCATAGAAAAAAGCCTTACTCCTTCCCAATGCTATGCCAATATATACCATACTATCACATTAGGATTCACAGATTCATATGACCAGTTGATGACAATACAACGAACGATATCAAGCAAGAATGTGAAGTCGGATGCAAATGCAAACAGAATAGAAATAGAATAGCCGCTCACAATGCGTTACGCTTCAAGGATCGTCAAAAGAAATAGTACTAAATGTATATAGAAGGAAATAAGACAAAGGAAATATGATGGAATTAAGGGTCATCACTCCTCCTGCAGGCTCTCCCGCAATAACTCCTCATCCAGCACCCTCGCATGCACCTGGCTGGGCGTTCGCGCCGGCGGTCTCAACCCAGGGATAGGTCCCTTCTGGTTCACACCCGGAGGCCGAGCCGACGGTCCCAGATCCGGGATGCGCTTTGCGGCGGGTTTCGGATTTGGCTCTGTCGTGACAGACACTTCGGACGCTGCAGATGACGTCGATGCCGCAGAGTTCATCGTAGCTTTGCCGCGTATATCGCTCATCGACTTGATCGGTGCAATGCCCCAGCGTCCCAGAACCCAGCTTCCAACCCGGCGGCGGAAGTTGGTCCTTCCAGGATGCGCTGATGAGGCATCGCCATCGCTGCTCTCCTGAGAGGCAATCGATGGTGCCGGTCGCGTTACGGGGCGGGGATGGTTCTGGGCCATAGTGGTCAGGAGCGAACGCGGCGACATGTTCGAGGCACTACGATGGGGCACCCTGTCTGCAGTGATGTTGGCAGTGGAGATGATTGGGGGTGTTGAGGTGAGCGTACTAGGCGAGACGAGACGTCTCGGTGTCCGCGCAAAGTATGTCGAACGTAAACCTTTCAGCTGTGAAGGATGATCCCTCAGTGTGTGGATATCCATTCCCGACACCGAGAGCAGACTATCGTTGGAGAAGGATTTATGCATAGTGCTGAACGGGACCGACGAGGAGAAGCTGTCCTGCGCACGATGTCCGTACCCTCGCGATCTATCCGACGAACTGAGGTCAGCATTCGAGGACTCTTCGGTTTCTTCGGGGATTGGAGGCTGCATCGGGAGGCCATCAACTCCCATCTCGTCCAGACTGCCATCCAGCTCCGCCAGTTCATCCTCGAGCGACTGCTCCGCAGCAGACAGCACCGACATCGAATGGAAGGAAGCGTCGGACATGCGTTTCTGGCGTCGTGCGGCAATCAGCGGGGACGAATAAGCATTGCTCTCCGGGCTCGTCGGTTGGGATGCCTCCACACCATATTCCATCCGATCAAAGATGGACGACGTGCGATAACCCGAGCCTGGTGAGCTCGCGACCGACGACGTCGTTGCCACCGGCGACTGCAACGACCAGCGATGCGAGGGGGTCGGCGGGACGGTCACCGAGGTCTGAGACAGAATGGTCGAGGTAGACGACGTTGACCCATGGCGTTGTGCTGGCCGTCGTGGCCCGGACGCCGTCTGCGGCGTGGCCGGGCTTGTCAACATAGGACGCTTCTTCTTGAGGCGCCGAGGCAGATGTCCTTTCTCCTTCTTCGCATTGACCGGCGTGGACGGCGCGTGGTAGTGATGATGCACATGATACTCCTGAGAGAAGCGACGCGACCTCGTTTGCAATTCCACGTCCAGAGAGAGGCGTTTCACCGTGGTGCTGTTGTTCGGGTCCTGGTCTTGGTCCGTCGCCGCCAGCGGCTGATGGAGCATAATCTGTTCGCGTAGGTTTTGCACTTCTTCGTTCGAACTCTGGAGCATCTCGCGCAACTCGACGATACCCATCTGCAGATTCGCATTGTCCTGCAGGATATCCCGCACAAACTTCGAGACGACTGGGGATGTGTTCTGATTCCGACTCAGATTAGACGCCGCCGCTGCTCCCTTGAGCCGGCCGGCGGCGCCATCCAGCTCACGCTCGACAGCCCTCCGCCGTTCCATGCGTTCCATGAGTTCGATGTGCTTCTCGCGCTCCTCACGGGCCTCCTTCTCGATGCGCTCAACCTGATCTTGCAGATCCCGCAGCGTGCACTCGGCCTTCTTCCAGCGCTGTACCGCGGACCGCTCATCTTCTTGCGTGTGGGACAGCTGGTCCTGGAGCTGATTCTGCTCTACCTCCATGGCGCTGAGCTGCGCCTCGAGCTCCTCCGCGCGAGCAGCCGAGGCCGCCAGCCGTCTGAGCTCGAACTGGGTGTTCTCGAGCGTTGCAGTCAACGACTTGATGGTGGAATCCGAGTCCGTCACTTGCTTGTTGAGGCCCTCGAGCTGCTCCAACAGACCGCGGTTCTCCTCGATGATGCGGTTGTTCTCAGCTTGCATCTCCTTCTTCTCGCGCTCCAATTTCTCGATACTGGCGAGTAGACGACTGCGGTCCTCTTCAGACTCGGCCATGTAAGTCTCATGGCGATGGAGCAGAGCCTGCAGGGAAAAGGTTAGCGACGACATGATCGAGAAGCCGCGAAACAGCAAAAAGAGAGCGAGTTTGCGCTCTCTTCTTTTCTTTGCATCAGAAGCAATGGAGGGGAAGAATTGGCCACAGACTCGGGTGCAGTGGGACAGGATAGGAGACCATTCCCGCTGGGAGTCCGTGAAGACAGAGCCCACGGCAGGGAACCAAGTCATGGTCATAGTTTAATTCCACAGGAATTTCAATAAACGTGCACCGTGTTGGGACTGTACAATAACCGTCCGGCGGTATGCACAGATCTTAGACACGTTCTGGAATGAGAGAGTTTGTGACAGATATAGAAATAGAAAAACACCACAAAGCTACACGGGAGGAGATCCCAGCACAGTTATGCTTGCAAGGGATCAGAAGATAAATCAAAGAGGGGCATGTTCATCATTGTCCTTGTCCGGTACAGTCATTTCCAATCACAACGTACCTGACCCAAGACGGCTGCCGTCGCCACGTCCCTCTCCAGCCCCTCGAGGGCGGCCGAGTTATGCTGCAGGTATGCGCAGTCGCGGCGTCCACAGCAGCAACGCAGCGGGGACAATGCCTCATCGTGATCGTGGGATGGCTGCTCTGGTATGCGGGCGGCATGTGAGGCGGCAGGATCGTTATCCATGGCTGGCTGGAGATACAGCAGCTAATGCTCTAAAAGGTCCTGCTGCGTTGGGCACCTCTCTGTGCCGGCAGCTCCGGGGCGGAGCTCGAGACGGGGCCTGGAAGCGTCGACCATGGACTGAAGTTTCAGGATGATTGTTTCGAAACAAGATGGATGATGAGATTGCTGATGTGTTCGATGTGGTCTGGGGAAGATGAGTTGTTCTTGAATCCTCTTCTTCAGGAACTCTGGTTGGAGCTAAAGAAAGTGCCCGATCGCGGTGGGGGACGTACCATACGGGTATTCCAGCGACCCCCAAACATCTCACCGCCTATCCATTTGAATCTTTCTACTGGTCCAACTCCGTGTCCGTCTCGTATGATCTTCGTAAGATACCATTCCACACTAACCACTCTCATCCTAACCATACAAGGCGGTGGGCACGAATACCTTCTCTCTACCCAAAGTCACCGTCCTCAATCGCTAGACTATTCAACTGTATCCACTGCGGTATTCCGGATTCCCCGTAGAATCCCTCTCATCCACCATGCCTAATTCCAACTAATCCAAACTAACCCTAAATCCATCCTAGCCCACAATGCGGAGAACCTCGCGCCTCGACACTTGAAACGGAACCTTGAACGCATGGTCCGTCCCATCACGCCTTATCGTGAATCTTCTGCCAACTCATCAATCGCGCCCCATACTAACTCACTCAGGTAGAAACTGTTAAAGAAGAGCAATGACTCAACACTTCCCACCAATCACCGCAATTGAAACGATTCTCGACCAGTAAAACAGGGCTGATCGCGTGAGCAATGAAATAATGATGGCTGGGAAAAGGGACAAAAAAAGAAACACGATGCGCGTGTGCCTTAATAGTGCGTGATGCTGGTGTGTACATACATGTATGGAGTACATACAGAATACATCCGAGCTTACGGATCGAGGGAACCGGACGGAAAAGTGAGTAACAATTGGTAAGGAGTAGAGAGTATACGGGAAATTCTCACCAGCTGCACAAAATCTTCCGCTGGAGAGGTAGAATTGGACAAAAATGCGCGGGGAGTAACGCCCCGATGTTCTCCGAAGTAGTACCTCGATACAGAAAATGGTGTTAATCTCCGCAGTGCGGGACAGGTACACCACCATGGCAGTAAGGTCTGAGTAAATGCATACCTGTCTAATTCTAGGACAGAGAACCAATAGAGATGATATTTAACTATTTTAACTACTTGCTTGAAGACTGACTAGGATCTCGATCTGGGAGAGATTGCATCCCATATTTAGCGACCAGTTAGATTCCAAAGGTAACAATTGAACACTTGCATGAAAATAGGCGTTTGACAGCTCACATGAAGATCAGCTGTATGCGCTGACAATGTCCTTTTGTCTCTATTACTACAGCCAGCCTCTATACATCATCTGAAAGTAGATTCAAATCTAATGCACACATACGGAGTACATCTAGAGTACATCTACTTATCTACTAAACTTGCGGATTGAGAGAACAGGAGGGAGAGAAACCGGTACCGGTACATAACGATGTGGGCTGAAGAGTATGCGGGAGATTATTATTGTGTTACTCTAGAATAAGCCAGTTACACATCTAAAGTGAAATTAAATAACCCGGAATATAAGTACTAATAGAGAGTCAGCATTTCTGGTAGATTATGTATTTTGACTGAATCGCTCGGATAAAAGTATACTGCATATACGAACACATTTTTCTGATAAATCTCTATTCGAACCTACGCCGTAATCAAAGCCCACGTAAACCGTTTCGGTCCAACCTAATGTCCATTCTAGAGTTCATAATTGCTCGAACACCATTCTTCCTCCTCTAAAGCTGCCTGTTTATATTGATGGGCATCTGACTCACACCGCCCCCCATTTTCGAAGCTCTGCGCAGCGTAGTGTGTGTGTGCTTCTCAGCAAGCTTGATAGCTATAATGTACTGTCGTCTACCAGCTCCCTCAATCAAAGCCCCTTCGTTAAGAAGCAGTTGCAACATATCAATGCGACCATGTTCTGCTGCTCCCTCGAGTGCGGTTCCCCTATAGCGACGGGATTTGGCTGTATTAATATCCGCACCCACGTCTAACAGCTTTCGGGCGATCCCTATATATCCCTGGATGGCTGCAAACTGCAGTGCTGTGGCCCTGCTATAAGCAGTTGGTTGTTGATTATTGTCCGCTCTGCATTCAGAAGCATATCTACAAGCTCGACGTCGCCTTGGTTCGTCGCAAGTTGCAATGCGGTCGCTCTACGAGGCAGGGGGCTTTTAATACGTCCTATTAGGTTCTTTGCTCTCTCATGCGGAGAATCATCAGTTCAATGAATGTTATCACCAGAAAGTGATGATCGGGTTATTTTGGGTAGTCTTCACGTGCTATTCTGTTTAGTTCGTTTTTCCAAATTTTTGAAGATGAACTCAAGGCTGTAGAAGTGGTGCCATTCTCAACGAAGTACCCACAGAGGAAAATTTATACCGGATTCAGGAGTTGTTGCATTTTGATCTGAGGCAGTAGTCGGGAGTGATGGGCATTGTTTCAAATCAAAGGTAGTGCGCAAGCCTCGATCAATCAGTTATGAGCAGGGTCAAAGCGAGCAGTCCAACCAAGCAAGAGTCCCAAATAGCGCATTTCGGGATACTTTAAAGTGCCATATTTCGAAGGGTCTCAGACTTGGGGCCTTTGCTTATTGAATCAGCAGGTAGTCAGCTTGCTTAGTGTCTTGGTTATTTCTCGAGCAGAGGTTGCTGCTATTCACCAAACCGTTTTCTCAGCCGATCTTCGTACCCCGCTTCTTCCTCCACCTTCTTTTGAATAAAGTCCTCAGCTCCTACGCATCAGTATGGACTGATAGTTTGATCAAACACTCGTTGGATGCAATGTTTCTCACAAAACCTGCGCTGGATAAGCTCGTTGAAGATCCAGAGCAGTCCCTTTGGGCTATGTACGGCTTGAAAGTATCAGAAACTTCCTTTATTCCAGCATGTCCTAATGATTTGAGCCTGGGAAGCATAACCTTGAGGCTTTTTCTCCTGTTCTTCGAAAACGTCCATGAATTCATTGATGATTTTCTCGAAAGCCTGTAGATGCTCTGCATGTTCAATGTCATCAATAGACCGACCAGATACCCAGTAAGGAGGCGTTTGTAGTTCAACGGGGAAAGAACATGCCCATTCCAGGTCAGTAAGGGATGTAGTGTGCCAGTCTTTGTCAACGAATATATTACTTGGGTGAAGATCAGTAAGCGTAAGGACAAATGGCCCATTGCGATTTTGACAGGATATAAATTGACAGAGGAGACCACCCATCATGGTCAAAGCGGCAAATTGCTCCTAACCATCATTCAAATCAGGATAGCATTTGACTGGTAGTAGATGCGGTTGTCATGATACTGTAGAAGGTCCAGAATATAGGGTTCCACAGCCTGGTAGGTTGAGTCTCTTGGGATCGTAGGAATGCCTTCACTTTCAAATGTTTGGAGTCGTAGGGTTAGGGGTCGGTTGTTAAACTGATTCCACCGTTGTTATTCAAAGTCAAAGACCCAATTTGCGGCAATTGGGTACGATTTAATGAGACCATGATGTTTGCGAGGTCACGAAAGAGAGTCTGCCTGCGTGCCTTATCCTCAAGGTGCGTTACCCAAGAATCGGAGAGCATCTGACCGTTCTTTACAAAGCTCATGATCATATACCCAGTCGTCAATGGGTTCGAACGTCCAAGGCTGATAAAGGGGCATCTTGTAGGAGACCCCAGCCATGAACGGATGGTCCGTGTAATGCGCCACTGCAGTCAAGAAAGAAACGATACAGAAGATGATTTAGCGAAACTAGGATAAAGATAAGTAGGAACTAGGATAAATGGACCTTTATTTGGGCCCACTTACAGTCTGCCCGTCAGGAAATGCGAACCCGTAGAGGGAGGGAATGGGGACAGTTGGGCAATGCTCATGAATCCAGATATATGTAGCTACTTCGCACCGCAGTTTTTCCATCCACGTTTCCAGGGTTATTCGCCTCTCCGATTTTAAAAGGGAGGGGGGATTCGGACGAGGACGCGTTCTTCCTCGAACGCCGGTCGATATAGACTGGAACGCACATATTGTAGCTTCCATATAACCAGTCAGCTTCATCAGCTACCTGGCAGTATTTCGTGTGAAGATGAAAAGACACCAATTCTTCAATGTCATTCTTGTGAGAGAGAAGTTGAGACCAGAATTCCTCCTTTTTCTGTGGATAATCTAATCGATGAAGAATATTGTCGTCATCTGTCAAGGCGTCTTCCAGGGGGATGCTGTTTCCTCAGAAGAGGGAGGGTCGTTGTCATTTTAAAACTACTCTACTCTATGTAGGGAAGTAAAAATGTGCAATGTATGTCCTCCAGAGCCTAAATTGCTCACAAAAATGTAGGACGGGAGCATCCAATGTCCACATCACGTGATGTTAGAATTTCCAAAAAATAGCGTCTCTGTCATTATGTTGCCGAGCTTGGAGGTTAGTATGACGAAGAAACAGTGAAGGCTCGTTATATTACCGAGGATATCGTAAGAAATAGAGAGTACATTTAGTGCTTGATTTGAGAGAGATTAGCTGAAACTCGGAGGGTAGATCGGGAAAAGGTAAGAAAGTTGAAGTTCCGTTTAAGCAGGGAAAGGTCCACTAGTTAAGAGACAGACGTGATATTGGTGCGAAGCTTACTTGGTATGCCCCTGGTAAAATCGTTAGTGCAGGTGGCGCCACCGTCATATGACTAATATTCTGCCGGTTTTTCTGCCGCTCCTACTGCTGCTAGATGCCTATACTGCTGATTTTATGGTGTTTTAATATTCAATTCCTAGGGGAACTAGTGTTCTAGGACCTAGATTTCAACTAGTATTTGGTGTGCATACCCTCTGCTTCAATCACTGCCTAGCAGCGGTCCTGCATTTTAGTCAACAGGTGATGAAGCCGTTCAGATCCTATAGCATCCCATGCCTCTAGAACTGCCTGGCGGAGCTGATCATATGAGAATTTTTCACTATTAGGATAGTGTTGATCTATCCAATCCTTCATTTCATCCCATACTGTTTCGATAGGGTTCAGGTCTGGCGAATAGGGTGGCCAGAAAAGAGGTTCAATTCCACAGTTTCGAAGCTCCTCCTGAGTCATTCTAGAACTATGTCCTGGTGCACCATCTTGCATTAGAATTGAAGCGATCAAGGGGAATAGGAGCGCAGCGAGCTAATTGATAGCTACACATGCTGTTGCCTAATAAGGACGAGCTAGATGATATTGTAGCACACAGCCATCATCTAGATATGTATGAATCGATGCCCTTCTTCTAGATACAGGAATAAGGGGTTGAACCTAGTGGTGTTGCCAAGCGGCTAGCACACACGTGATTCCGCATATTTCCATTCCTTTGGCAATAGTATTCCCCTTTAATTGTCCCCCAATCCTTTTCCCAGAAAGCAGATAGACCTTTTTCATTGCCAGCAAAGGATCCCCAGAACATCCACCCCTTCTTTTTAGGGAGTTTATCCACTATACAAGTAGGATCATATGCTTCCCCGTCACGCCGGGTCACATAGACCTTAGTATGATGTCCAGAACACACCCAGGTCTCATCAGTCCAAAGGACAGTATACCATTGCTCCAGGGTCCAATTCAAATGTTTATGTGCCTAGGCTAGACGGAGTTGACGATTTTTTTCAGTGATAGGTGGTTTGCGAAGGGCAACACAGCGGGAATAGCCCCTTTTTTTAAGTGCCCGTGCAAGAATATCCTCTGAGACACCAAGCTCTAGAACTTGAACCAGCTTTTTGTATGGCATGCGACGACCTTCCGTGGATCCAATGTTAAAGGTTTCAGCCTCATCCATTTTTTCCTCTGAAAGACTAGGCTTATGACCATAGGATTTCTGCGGAGTAGGCTTCTGCTTTTGACACGTGTATTCAACCTGGCGAATAGTAATATCAAGGTGGTTGGCAATCTGCTCATAGGTATAGCCTAGATCTCTCATCAAGAGAACATCACGGCGTTGATCACGGGTCAGGCGGTGTAAGGGATATAGGCAGCCAGCCTCTATACCTATAACCATTCGTCCAAAAAGACTACACAGTAGTAGCCGGCAGGCTATTACGGGCTGGCACCCCTTATATAGTTATAAACCCCCGGGGATCTAGTTAAATATCCTTTACAGGCGGGTAGAATATTCCTTTTTTTCATCCAGGAGGTATTCAAAATAGTGATGGCGAATAGGATTAGGGGTAGTAGGCGTAATAGAACCAGCCACTTGTCATGAAAATCAGCGAAATAGTAGTTAGTAGAGTAGTAAAATAATCATGCGATAAATAGCATCCGTGGGATCCCATTGTGTTCCTCCCTAAAGGGGTGGGCGGTTAGCTCACCGCCAGATTTGGGCCGGCTCCAGCTACTAACGATTTTACTAGGGGTAAACCAGTAGACATACCTCACGCAATCTACAGGAACTGCTTAGTCGCGAATATTAGCTGTCAGTGAAGATGGCCTATCTCACTGAAAAAAATCAGATCCTCAAAGATATCAATATTTAAGTATACACATTGTATTTAAAATGGCTGCTCCGCTTCACCGACACCGTTCGTCGCTGGAACGGATCATTGTTCCTGGACACCAACCCTTGAAGCCAGAAGATTATAACAAAGCAAACATACTTTTTGATAGCATCACCACGCAGTTCGAGCTTTCACAGGCGACCGATGAAGCTTACAAGCCGATTACTCTCATTCGCTTGGTAAAGGAAGAGGTTACAGATAAAGACGACTTTCTGGATCTCTTTTTCTCCTTCGTTAAACACGATCTATATGCGACTCGGAAGGAAGAGAGCGAAGAGAGCTCAACTTCGCTCAAATCCTCCTATCTTTGGAAGATTTTGCTGTATGGACTGCCGATGAAAAAAATACTCTTGGTGAAAGTGTGACTACATTTGCTCGGTATTTGATGGATAATTTCTTCTTACCGCGTACGTTGCTAAACAGGTATCTGAAATTGCATAATACTGACTGTATTTAGTCAAAGCACTGGCTGCAAAGACTCCTCAACCCACGCCGGCATCCCTTTCTCGTCAACTATCAGAACCGGCTATTGGTACTCCACAACGCGTCTCCAACCTGCGAAGAGACTGTCTGGAGCGTGACCGTCATCGATGTGTCGTTACTCGGAAGTTCGATATTCAAGAGGCTGAGATACGATATAAACGAGACGGGCGTGATGTGAAGGATGATGATGGGGTGTCGTTACTTCCGGAGAGACACACCATGACATATTTGGAAGTGGCGCATATAATTCCGCACTCTCTTATGTCGCTCACCGATATTGAAGGAGAACTACAGTTGGTACGTGAGCACATAGTGTTATACCTTGAATCTATCGCTTATAATATTTCTAGACTGGGACAAAACAGATAGCCCACAAGATCCTCAATATGTTCGATCCTGGCACTATCCATCTTGTTTCCGGGAGCGACATTGACCGGCCGATGAATGCACTTACCCTGACTCATGATCTTCATAAGCTGTTTGGTAATTTTGAGATCTCCTTCGAATATATCGAGCCTCATACATACAAAGTCGACTATGTACGAACAGATCGCATGTTCCGAATCGAAAATCTTCCTGTTACCCGTACACTCTATCTCACCCCAGACCGAACTATAGACCCTCCTTCTTCTCACCTTCTGAAGATCCATCAAGCTATCGGGCGCATTCTTCATTTTAGCGGCGCAGGCGAGTATATCGATAAATTGTTTCGAGACCTAGAAGATATGGAAGGAGGTCAAGTCAACGCAGACGGGTCTACTCCTATTGATGACTATGTCTCTCTAAAGCTCCGGAGTGGAGTTGCAGAGATGTCTGTGTTTTAGAACTGCGAACTCTTGGTCGTGGGTGAACTGCGGAAATTCGTCATGATGTACTTATCCATTTCTGTATTCGCTGAAAGGAAGCCTTTTAAGCAGTAGTCTCAATTAATGAGAAGTCTGTAAGCTGCCTGCCTCCTAGAGTTGCCTGCTGTATCACTAAACTGTGTAGTCGCAAATGCCAAGATTAGACACCCAGTTTAACACAGGTAATGTCGGATAGCCTCTACGCACCGTAACGGCCGGTCCTGGATATTTATGAGGGAAAACCGCAGCTCGCTACGAAGGTATACACGTATAATCACTTTGGTCAAGCATCGCTCTCCTTAAGACTAGCAGGTTAAGCCTACAGTCTCTATTAGACTCTGTAGTATATGCAGATGCCCCCATAATTAGTAGTCAATCTTTGAACAATGCGGAAGAAATGTATTTCAGGTGAAAATATTAGGCGTATGAGAATAGCCATTCGATAGATAGGCACTACACTGAACTCAACACAACAAAACTGGCCGGAGTGTCTCGAAAATGGAACATGACTGCTTCTCCACTAGGTACGTACAGCATCTTATTTGTATCACATCATTTCGACTGTCAGACCTGAGTTTCGGAAATGTCCTTCTGCGCTGTGTTCCCTTCGACCAACAATATCAACGCACCACTCCAGAAAGGCATCGAACCCTTGCTCAGGGTTGTCTGCATAGGTTTGCCAATGCCGCCGAATAAAGGCTTTCAGCTCCGCAAAGAGCTCCTCAATAGGGTTCAGATCTGGCGAGTATGGGGCAAATACACCAGCTTGACCCCTGCTTGTGAGCACATTTGCTCGATCTTCTCGGAGTGGTGAAAGGACGCATTATCCATAATAAGAACAGACTTTGGTTCCGGCCATTTCCCACAATGATGAAGGAGCTCCTCGACGAAATCTTCAAAGATAGAGGCATCCGTAGAACCCTGAAAAATACGAAATAGAACGATCCCATCTTGAGCATATGCCGGGAGGATTTGATACCGTTGACCACGATGGAATTTGGTCACTTGAGAAGGTGCTACACCAAGTGGAGACCAGCCTGTCCTTCCCTCTTGTCACATCCGGATTCATCCACGTAGACAAGGTGATAGGAACAAAAATCTGAAAGAAAGTGAAAGTATTCATCACGCAAGTCTGCATTTTGCTCCTTCGCTTTTTGCTTAGCAGCCTTCTTTGACCAACCTTCGCGCTTAAGAGTACGACTGATGCTGGATATTGCTACTTCCGCTTCGAACTCGTCCCATAGAAAAACTGCCATCTCGTCAAGATACAGATGGGGTTTTTCAAGGAGATAGTCACAAAGGGCTTTAATCATATCAGGTGTCAGACTCCGTGGCCGTCCACCTTTATTTGGAGGCGCCCTCACACTACCGAATAGGCGCACGTTGGATCGATGTCGGGTAATCACACTCCGATAACAGCCAGCAGCCTCGGCTATCTGCGAGAGAGTCAGTTCGTTACACAGTATCATATCATGGGTAAATTGCCGAGTTGATGGTGCTAGATTGGGAGCCATCTGGGTCGTTGGACAAGGATGATCGACGTGATCTTCCGGGAGGCGGTACAGGTGGCTTTACGTCCACTGGCATGAAGATACCCTTGTATTCCAGATACAGGTAACGTAAAATATGCTGAGTCATTGGATAATTAGTACCAAGGAATACAGAGTGGGTAACAAGCCGTTTCGGAATAACTTCACAAACGTGTATTAGCGTGTTTCAAATTAGAGTTTCAGAGAGAATCAAAGAGTGTGAACATGTGCACCGGTTTTGCAAACAACTGTAACTATTCAGAAAACCCAAAGATCTTTGCTTCTCAACAATAGACTTTGCTGGTGGAAGAAGAGAGTTCGGGATACTCCGGGGATGAATACATGCCATAAACGATAGATAGTCGGCGGCTGGATTTGAACAAAAGAGATCAACCACGTCACCGCCACCGGATTTCGTGTCTCTGTATATCGCCATTCATCCTCAAAATCCTGACTAAGTAGTTTTATAATATCGTTTTCTTGGCCTTGTAGAAGATCGACATATGACTTGAGAGAGATTCCAGTTTCGTTGATATAACCTATGGCTTGCACAATTGCTAATGGTAGGAAGCTCAATTGCTGGAGAAGAAGAGTGGTGGCTTGGTAATCATCAATAAGGTCTTTCTGGATGAGAGATATTCGGAGAAGGTCAGTTGCCAACTGATCATCCATCTCGGGTCCATTGATGACTTCCGAGCCCACTAACCGCGTCGCTAGTTGCCGATTTCGCATTGTGAAAAGAACAAAGCCGCTTTCGCTCTGTGGAAGGTATGATTTAAGCGTTGAAGATGCGCCGGTGGATGGCATCCATATCTCTATATCGTCCGCATTGTCTATGATTAGGAGCCACCGGCCAGCTCGCTCCGAGCCCAAATAGTTCTTGACTCGCAGCTTCCCATTCAAACACCGTTAACGCTACTGCGACCTTGAAAGCATGGCAAGCTGAGTCTGCCCTGCCGAAAAGAAGTATCTTCTCCAAAATTCAGGGCCGGGTTTTTCCAAGGAAGAAAGCCCGTTGAGTCACGTACTGGAATAACAACTTCGAACATAGGTACTGTAGCTCAACTAGAAATTTCCATAGTTCATTTTCATTTACTATGCTGTAGAGAGAGGCCTTGGGGGACCGTCCATTTTGAAGTGTGCAATATCTGTAACTTAGGTGGAGTTATTGTAGTAAAGCCAGTATGCGAGTAAGTAGGAAGTTAAATTTAAATTGAACTATGGATATATTAGAGGTGGTTGGAACCGGCGTGGTGCCTGGTTGGGTCGGCGATGAACGGGAACCACACTAGAAATGTGGAACCAAGACAGCTCGAATCGAGTTCAACTAGTAGGTCATGATGGATCTCTCAACCAGAATACGTTGGCGCAGTTAGATCTGTTCAACTACAGCGGGTGGAGTAGTTAGTTTTAGGCCGATCTAGGATAAATTTGGGTGGGTTAGAACCAAAACGGCGGGAATCAAGTTCACCTAGTACGCTAGAGTGGTTACCTGGATCAGTGCGGTACGTTGGAAACTATCAGAATAGCTCGGTTGGAATGGTTAACTTGTGAGAATCACGATATCAGTTACAAATTCATTGTCGAACCCGCCAACAGCGCGGCAATGACTTCTTATTTTTTATCCTTTGCTGGGCCGGGGGCTGATTGTCTTCGCTCGCTGATTCCGAGAATCCGCGGTGTAGCGGAACTCGCTATCTCACTAGGCTAGCTATACATGACCAAGCGGCGCTAAACTAACTAACTAGTTAACTTAACTTACTACTAAGTAATTACTAAGGCTGGGGTCCAGATTGCCGTGCCGCGGATCGTCCCTCTCGAAATTCTCCATACGATCAATGAACCCTCGCCAGTCGGGTCTCATAAGCCATCTCAAGGACTCGCCGATACCGCTTGTCGCGCATCGGCATTCTCTCATGGCCGCGATAGTCCCAGACCTGCCTGCGCCCGTAGTGCTCGGCGCGGTACCAGCAGCGGTCCCGGTCTATGACGAGGAGCCGGAAGTGCCAAAGATCAACGTCGCCGAATACGTGGACCGGTCGCGCTTCCACCAGCGTCTCACGCTGCCCGCGACAGACAGCCATGGCGAACTGACAGTATCGTACGCCGTCGGCGGTTGTCAGGATGCCTCTGCGCCCACGGTGCTCTTCATCGGCGGCTTGTTCGGCGGGCGGTACATGACCGTGATGGGCGACTATATCTGCGAGAAGATGGGCATCAGAATCGTCGCTACGGACAGGTAAGTCGCGGTTGGTGCTCTGCAATGTGAGAAACACTGGCTTAAAGGGCGCAAACAGGCCTGGCATGGGACAGTCAACACCGGTGCCTGTCAATCAGAGGATGCCCGTCTGGCTCGAGACGGTGCCGGTGCTGCTCGAGGCCATCGGCGCAACTCAGGTCGCGTTGGCTTCGCACAGCTGCGGCGTCATCTACGCGCTCAACACGCTCTACACCATGCCTCATATCCTCCGCCCGGAGAGCCGGGCTCTGTATCTCTTCGCCCCGTACGTGCCGCCGGCCCACTCAGGCGTCCAGATGCTGAGCGCCGCGTCGATGATCCCGTCTTCCGTGATCGGCCATTTCGACTCCGTCATCAGCTTCGTCAACAACCACGTGGCGGAGCCGGTTGGCTTCTCCAGCACGATCCTGACAGGCATCTCGAAGAAGGCGACGAGCCTGTTCAGCGGCAAGGAGGAGCGGCAGCGCCAGAAAGACCAAGAAGAAAGCAATCGAGGCAACCTCAACCGCCGGCTCAGGAAATACGCCGGGTGCAATGATGAGAAAGAGCTGATGGCCCTCGGTAACGAGATCTTTCGCCGAGTCTTTGAGGAGGACACGACCGGCGGCAACGATGAGTGCCTTGTCTGCCTCCGCAAGCCGGGAGCGGGTCCTTGGGGAGTTTGCGACAGCTACGAAGGCTTCCCGGAGAAGCTGGACGAGAGACTGAGAGAGGAGTTCTGGAAAGATGACGACCAAAGCATCAAGGTTATGGTCAGGGCTTTCTGGGCGGAGAAGGACGCTCTGGTAGGCAAAGGAGGAGAGAAATACTTCAACGCCTGCTTCGAGCCTTTTGCAGAAACCAAGGACGCGGCGTGTCTGGTGTATCGCCAGGAGCCATGGTCTCACACTGACCACGACTCCATCACGTACCCTCACATGCTGGCGCTGCCGGCGGCGTTAGAGGAGATACTGGGGACGAACTCGGGAGAGTCGGAATGAGCAGGATAGTACTAGCGACTTGGCTGAGATGGCGCGGCAATTGCGATGATCTACGGTGCTTGGTGGTTTTCCAATATCAGCTTCTTATCTTTTTCATAGTTCTGACACAGATTTATCTTTTACAAAATAGAATTAACTAAATTGCACATTCGACTATCACCCTCAAATGAAACTACTAGTGAAGCAAAGATGGGCGACTCGTGTCTTGCTCGTATTTGACATTTCAAACATGAGCTACGATCCTGAAAAGGGCCATTTACCAGATCAAAACAAGCTTCCCGTCATAATCGTTCGACTAGATCAAAAAGAGCAAGCTTATCTAGCGAACTTTCCAATACAGAACAAGGTGAATGATAATATTGGCCGAGCTCATAACTTCAACAGTATCAACAGTCTCCCACCCTTCGTCACGAATTATACCTCTGGAACACCGCAATACCTCAAACCACGCGACATCGTTGCTAAATGAAACTGTCACTTCATGTCTCGACGCCAAGTCGGTAAGGTTGGGGTTTTATGACGTGTGGACGCTCAGGAGTCAACCCCGCAGTAAATCGAAAATGATACTAAAATTACTCTAGAACTAACTTCATGCTTATCAAAACATAGGCTTAGTCGGAGTTAGAGTGAGTCGGACAAACGGGCTACGATCTTGAAACCAAGATACCCCGCTTCTTATCTACAATAGTAGTAGTACAATCGCCCGCCTCTTAGTCCCACTTAGTCTCCAGCTTCAAGCTACCTCAACAAAATTCTCCTTTTTTTTGTGAAACTGGACCGGCAGATTATTTGGCATTAGACATGTCAGAGAAGGCAGGCTGTCGAAATGCTTGTAAAGTACAACATTAATCCGAAATAACTTCATCATTCCCAATAGACTTGTTTTGTTTACGATCCTCAATCCACAGAGGGATGTCGCTGACGAACCTGCGGGCGACACCAATCTTAACCCCTGCTTGGAAAAAAGTCAGGATTTTCACCATGAATTTGCCTCAGGTCGAGGCAGTTTTCTAACGCGATATCACGCGCTTTCGTGACATTATCCTTGAAGCTCCTAGTGCTCACTCTTGAGAAATGCCAGTCAGTATATTCTTCTACCACATCTTCAAGGGTCCCGGGAATGTCAACGACATTGATCTCTGTAGTCCTTGGAGGGGTCCCTTGAGTTCTGTTTGAGACAGACTCTAGGGGTTGAGATCCCTATGTCGGAAGGACATTGATATTGATAGGAGGGAGAATTGGCCCACTTGTGGAGAGCTCAGGGGCTCTCTATTGTTTCTCATTTCGCTGCTGTTCTTCTGTATACAGCTAGTTGCGGACGGTATCGGGAATATCATCATGGGCCTCTATGATACCGCCTTGCTCCGCATACTTGACAAGAGTGCGCATATGATGCGTCCTCAACTTATAATGCTTTTTCCTCGCTGGATCCAGCCAGCAGCACTGTCCTTCGTGGCGGCATAGTGGTCCAGGACAAGGCATTTTCCTGTATACATCACGCCAGACTGAAGGTTGGCCAGAGGATTCCTCTGCATCAATCTGATTATCGCATTCACGGAGCATTTCGTTGGTCACTGACGATGCTCCTCTTTTGTCGGTTCTTGGAGGTGGGCTTCTGTCCTCGATGTAGTTAATAGAAATAGAGATTCCGAGCTCTTTTCCCTGGCGAAACAACCTTTTCCACATCAGAAGCTGCTTATTTATAGCTGTCCAGTCAATACTAGTCTTTTCAAAGCGCTTAGTAAGGTCGCGTTGTGAACGGTCCTTTACACACACCACGATAGTAGTATCATCTGACCTCACACGCCTACTACGGCTTATTTTCCGATGGAGCACATTTTCGGCCTTCTGCTTGATCTCCTCCCAATAGGAGCTGGGTTTTAAAACCAGGTCTTGCTCAGTAACTTTTGCCAAGACCCGGTTATTAAGGGTGATTTTCCACTCAATCAAATAATGCAGAGCATGCTCATCGTCTACTCTTCCAATGTCCCATTCCGCCTCGTCTAGGAAGCCCGGCGTACCAGTCTGGGACTGAGGCAACGGGGTAGAACGTTCGCCAAGGATACGGTCGGGGGAGAATGTAAATACAGATGGCATACAGTCGCGGTCGAAGTCACCGGGGAGTAGGGGCATACGCTAGTTGTTCCCATACACCAACTTGGAAGGCATCATCGTTGTTGTAGGAGCTGGTTGTCATCCCCTCAAGGCAACAAATGCTGCCGAAGAGCCTAATGACACAATCATCTGGCGTTAGCTTTCACACAGAGAAAGTGTCTAGCATGGGGTAATGCTGATGCTGACAAGCCGAGAAGAATGATGAGCAGAGTCATCGATATTAAGTTACTCCGCTCAGATGCTGCCTGTACAGCTCAAGGTAGGATCCTATCCTAAATCCTAGGATCGTAGGATGGGAACAAAAAGGGGAATGTTGCCACATTGCCAGAGTTGCCAGGCACCATTGCTTCCTGTTTGGCTGATTTGCATGGAAGCTTCTAAGTTCTAGCTATTCACAGAACCCTCGTACAGAGGCCGTACGTCGATTTCATACAACATGAGGTATTTTACGGTTTCACTGTTACCAGTTCTGAAACGGCGGAATATCCATATTCCGGTTAGTTTCCGGTTAAAGATTAGCTTATCTTGGCATTCATGTTTCAGAAAGAATCGAAGAGTATAATCTGTGCACCAGTTTTGCAAAAAAAACTGTAACTCTAACTAGTGAATAATCCACCACCAAGCGCGTTGTTCTGAGGGTTGAGCATGGAACAGCTAGCGGTAGCTCAGAAGCAAACAAAATGATCATTGAAAGAATGCTCTCTTTCCACTGACATAATTCCTGCCATCATCAAGATCCCGGCGATCAGATTCAGTTCGCGTCACCGCTCCAAAGGATATTAACGGATTTCCTTAGAAGGCATCTCGCGACTAGATGAATTGTCGACGGAGGCTAGTTGTCAACACTCTATCCTATCATAGGCTTTCATCCATCGTACAAGCGTCTTTATAACAAAGTACAACTCTTTATCTTACCATCGAGTCGAACCAGAACCCTCAACAAAAACCATGCCACAAAAAACATATCCCACTCTCCCCTCCTCACGAATAACCTAATGGGAATATCATGTCTCCTTGGCACAGTCGCAGTTATCAGCACAATCAAACTTGGTATTCAATCTACCGTGTCAGTTACACTCTGGATACTTTTCTACACTCTCCAGATTGCGAGTGTGGTTTTGGATCCGAGTATTTGCGTTATGACGATGACGAGGATGGATCTTAATGGAGAGAATGTAAGGATTAAGAGGCCGTTGGTGGGAGAGAGACAGCAAGATGACTCTAACGATACATAGTAGCAGGGGGTGGGTGGAGAGAGGGGAGAGATATGAACGGTATGAAGGTATGAACGGGCTTTGTTGAGGATTTGATTTAAAATACTGATTAGTTCTACAGCATAGATATACATAATTTTCGCTCCAAAGCTGGATAAGATGGATCTTCTGATAGCCTTCTTAAAGTGGTATAACATCGACACAAGAGTTACAAAGTACAGATAATAAGGCATTCTATGTAAACTGTGAGATGGAGATGGATATTGAGGCTGGGAATGGAAGCATTGTGGAAATATGGAAATAGCCTTCCTTGGTATTATTTCTCGAAGAATAGCGGTCAAGAGATGGCTTTATCAGTCACAAGATGATTTCTCATTGTAGGTGCTGTTATCAACCAATCAACGCCTCTAATGAGTGATACTGCTGGATGAATAATTAAAGAGCAGTTTCAGAACTATAAAGGCAAGATATACATACCTGGCTCAATTCAGCGGAGGATGGAGTCTCGGTTGCCGGTATATCCTGCCCAGTGTTCTCGGAAGTATTTCTGTTTTAAAGGTAAAAGGAATGGAAATCCAAAATCAAGATCAAAATAAATGTTTCGACTCTTTCTGATATGAGAGATGAGATCTTAGTACCTACCTCAACTTCACTGAAAGTCGGCGTCATTCATTATGAATTGCTTCATGCCCAAATCAAAGTCGCTCTGGCACTAGCTCTAGCTCTAATTCACATTCGTATTCACAATGAATATTCTACTCTGCTTTTAACGAGGTCGATTCATGCATGCTGAGTTGTATGATCCTGTATCTACACACCTACACTCTACACATCAATAGAGAAAGGAAGAATCGGAGGAACTACATATAACGAGATCCTTCCATTTCATCTTCAACGTGCATCTCATTCATTCATTCTCATTCCCATTTTTACTTTCACTGAAGAAGGTAGCTACTACGCTAGCTAGGCTAGGTTAGATGCAGATGAGAGCTATGGCTATGGCTATGGGAGGCTATTGGATGCAAGACAAACACCGAAGCAGACGTGACCAGACCAGACCGGAGAAGAGCCCACCATGAAAAGGAAAATTACAATGCCGCTTCAAGCAGGAAGAAAGAGAAAAGAATCCATGCACATGATCAAGGCTCCGAGGCAGCGTAGCTGGACAGGACATCATCATGGGTACATGCGCCGGTATATGTGACCAAAAGAAGGAGAAAAGAGAGAAAATGAAATGAAAAATGATCTGTTTCCCTGTCCCGTCCCGACGTCGTTTACTGCAAGAAATCATCCCGTACATTGATAAACGCCCCAGCGCCGCCATCTTCGCTGATCTCGTTGACCAGCACTTCCGTCTGCTGGTACAGCCGCTCCAGTGCGGCCGACGACGACTTGCCCAGCGACACTGTCGTGTCTGTCAGTAATCTGACATTAGTGATGGAAACATGCAGACTTACCAAGGATCGCCGAATTCAACTCCTCCGCCACGGCCACCCGTCCTGCCGGGTCCAGGTAGTGCCCGTGCACCGACGACTTCGGATCGGAGTACGCGACCAGCGAGAAGATGTCGTCCAGCAATTTCCTGTCGCCGCCTCGCTCGTCCGTCGGGTAGTCCATTCGCAGCAGCTGTCCGTACTGCACCGCTTCCGTGAGCAGCTCGTGGAACTTGGCCATTGTGTCCGACTCCTCCGTGTCCATTCCATCGGTGTCATCCACTGCCTGATCGTCGACATCCATGTATTGATCGAAGACGCTGTCGTCGTGCGCGCCGTTGGCGGATCGTGACCGTTTCGAGTGCGCTACGGATAGCTCGTTGCACCGCCGCATCATCTCAATGAATTTCCGACATCGGAGCTTGAACAGAATGTGAGGGTTGTCCTGCAGGACGTTGGCGTAATATGCGTTCGTATGTTTCAAGGCCTTGTCAATATCGCCGTCCAGGATGGCCGCACGGATTTCTAGAGAGTCAGCATCAGATATACAAAAGGAAAGTGACAAAGGAGGCCTACTTTGTCGATTGGCCGCATCCAGATCCTCCTCCGGAGCGTACTGCTTGAGCGGCTCTGTCCGTCCGTTCTGCAGCGCCAGTGACTCTTGTCTAACCTCCTCCGCAAAAGCCCGTGCTGTCTCGACGTAGCCATCATGGGCCAGAAACTGTGCCACCAGCTCTTGAATCAGGGCGTTCTCATCCAACGGAGGCTGTAGAGTAGTCGCACTGGTTGCGCTAATCTCCGCTTGAATTGCAAGCTTCTCTTTCTATAGACCGAGTCAGTACACATCGTTTTCCAGACAAGATGTCCAACCCACCTTAACCATGCCATCAATATCAAACATAAACGGCTGCTGCCCAAAGTTGACGCTTATATGCACATTTGGCTGCTTCTTCATCCCAACCGAAGGGTATAGCTTCACGTTTCGTAACTCCCGAAAAGCATTACCTGCAGTGGTCAGCACAATCCTGTACAACAGCCTCCAGCACGATCCACTCACCTAGAAAAACGCCGTTTTTGGTGAAAAAGGCACATCCCGTGGAAAAGTTCACTCCGCACCCGATGATATCGTTCACCGTGAATGTCGGACCGTATGGCCGTCCCTGGCCTTGACTCTCGCCGAAAAAGGACTTCCCGTCGTCCCCGTGGTATGCCCACGATTCCAGCTCCCATCCTGGTAGTCTCTCGACAGAGGCTTTCGAGCTCGAGAATCCGATACCGATCATCCTGCGTCCAAGTCAGCCATGTCTGTCCGGTGGCAAGCAACACATCCCCATATCTCCAACCTACCCTTCCTTCGATTTCGACAATATTGTGATCTCAAAGTAGTATATCCCGCACTGCGGGGGCATGGGATAGTCCGCCCGCACCGCGGCGGCCTCATGATCATGCTTATTCGGCGGTCCCATATACCGAACCTCTAGCCCATCGTTCAACAGCTCGAGACCGGCGTACTTGTCCGATTCATTCCATCGGGACGGTAGCGGCATCACATTGTCTGTCTCATGCGACGGCTCTTTCTCGATAATATCATACGTCATCCCGCGGTGGGAGGGTGCGATGCGGTGTAGGTTGACATGGCTGGAGGAGGCGGAGAGCGGCGGATTCGAGGCGGATTCTCGCTGAGCAGCGAGTTTCGATCGATGTGCAGCTTCGAGACGGGCAATATATCGGGAATTTTGGAGGTAAGAGGGGGTGAAGAAGTCGTCGTCAGCAGACGTTCCGCCATAGAAGCTCTCGTATCCGGGATGCTGAGCGAACTGCCTGGAGTAGGCGGGCAGCGAGCCACCGGCTCTCCTCCAGGCGTTGCTCCCTCCGCCGTTATTCATCTGCATCTCTGCATCCAAACCGGAGGTGTGCCGTGGGAGGCGGCTGGTGGTGTTGCTGGAGCTGGTATGGTCGAGGTGATAATGCGCGGGGAAGGAGGAGCCGGTGGAGCTGGGAAGAATACCGATGCCGTTGTTGGCCAGGTGCGAAAACGGAGTGTGATTCAGTGGCGAGGGGGCGATACCAGACACGACTGAGGCGTAGGAGGAACGGCGTGGCATCGATGAGATGCTTGGTCCGGAATATGAGGTTGTTGGAGGAGCTCCACCGGAGCCTGGGGGGAAAGGAGCATTGGTCATGCTGTCGTCGTCCGTGATAGGAACAAGTCAACCACCGATGGCCCCGGAGAAGCAGACAAAAACCACTCTCCTTCTCACACGAGGTAGGCAGATCCAGAATTGGCCTGGCGCAGAAGAGAAAATCAAGCTGTCCGGATCAAGTCCTCACTGTTCTCAATATAGCGGGGAGCGGTGGACTCTATTGTCCTTGAGACGGTCTCTTCTTCCTCCCAGTGACGTTCCGTTGAACGGGGAGACCCGTGCCAGACGAGCCGAGAGCAGAAAGCCCTGGAAGAGAAGGAGACCAGCTAGTAGCTGCTCGGGACGACCGTAGGAAGAGAGCCAGAATCTAGGAATAAGATGACAGATGGCTCAGCAAGCGCCAGCATGATGGATGTAACTGAAACGAAAGATGGAAGACTGCGAAGAAACGACATCCGGGTTCTGGTCGTACGTTCTTCTCTTGAGGGGGTCGGAAGACGGAAGAAGAGAACGACCAGGGCCACTTCAAAACGCGGGGGATGGCGGATAGACCTGCAACTGGGCTTTCTCTTTCTCTATCTCTCTCTCTGTCTGATCTTGGGGGTTTTCTACTTGAGATTGGATCGTCTATCTGTATGCGGTCCTACCCCAGTCCGGTCTTGGTTGCATTCCTCCCTGTCCTGATAACCATTGCATCATCGTCCAACATCCACCTCTCAACGTCTCTGGCACAGGCCTTCTCTACTCTCCAATCTCTCTTTAAGAGAAAATCCCACCGAAAAAAGAAAGAAACACCGCATGAACGCCAGCAGGTGACCTCACAGTCTGTATCCTGGTCTTTCCGTCTGGGCTGTGCACAGGATCATCACCGACATGTGGCGTCTGCTCGTGAAGCCAGTCGGGTCTGCCCGAGCTCTGAATTTCTTACATACCCCGCAGTGAGCATTGAGCATTGAGCATCTTGGCCAGGAATTTTACGGGAGACATGAGAACAGGCCCGGGGCTGGTATGCTGGATGTTCCAACTCCGCCATTGAGGTCCGGAAGACATGGAAAAGTAGCCCGTCTTTCGTACAACAGGGTCATGGAATGATGTCTCTGCGTAGCATTTACTAGCTTCTGCATCTTGCAGAGTACTTCTGAGGTCCCTGGTGGAGGAACAAAGGACTGTCAGCAGGAGAACCCAGCTGATGGAGCGACCAGCTGAGGACACGTGAGGTCAACGGCCAATGGTCACGACAGAGAATGTTGCTGGCTAGGGTGAATATTTTTTTACTCCCTCAGCAGAAATGCGTATATGGAATAGGGTCAATGATATCGCTATCATACCATGCAGACCGTATAGCTTAAGCTGCAGAAAGGATTATACATGGAAGAGAATTGACCAGTAATAGCTCATCATTTCCAGAGATGTGATGATACGTCGGATCATCTGCGACTGGCATAGAGTCTATTATTACAAAAAGCGTATCACAAATCGACCATACCAGCCAGAAAGAAGTGAACTGACCCAAGACTCGCGTCTCCAGAGACGGTCTGGCTCGGTTCTATCACACATATTGTAGCACACGCGCTCCCTTCGCACGTAAACCCTCACTCCCGCTTTTGGCCCGAGATAACAAATCGACAGCAAATGACCCCCCCGCCAGATACATACGCCATATTCCGTATAAGAAAGAAAGATGAAAAAGGGCTGACATCAAATTAATGTACACGAAGAGGAATTGTTAGTATCCGTTCCCGCTCTATGCGGCCATCGCGATGGTGGGAGTCGGAGATTCGGCCAAGCTCATCGGGTTGGGCGTCAGGTCACCGTCCCCGGAGTTGCTCTTCTCACTGAGGATGGCACTGTTGTTGGCTTTGCTGTCACTATCAGCAGTCTCCATGACGCCCTCCTGCGAGTCTCCGTTCTCCTCCGTCTTCTTCGGCTTCGGGGTCCTCCAGGTAGGGACCTGCCAGAGCACACCCGTGAAGCTTTTGAGCTGGAAGGGCTTGCGTTCCCACTTCCGGCAGGGAGCTCCGCTGCGGTCGAGGGCGCGTAGACCCGCGTTGATAGCACCCTGGTTGGCCTTGGGTCCGAGTTTGTGTGCAGCTGGGACGATCTTGCTGTGGTCGATAGTTCCATCCTCCCTATGGCAGCAGTTAGTATTCATTCCAGATGAAATCACTTGTAGAGATATCCAATTGGAGCGGAGCAGAGGGACATACAGTCTAGGCTTCTTCTTGGGACCTGGCTTTCCCCGTGGCTTGGGCAGCACCTCTCCGACCTGGTGCAATCCTCTCTTGCTGCCCGGTTTCGGGCCCGGGATGCCCTTTCGGCGTGGCACCTCGGTCACCGTCGCAGGAGTCGTGGAGCCCACGTCGGATGCATTGTCGGCTGAGGAGGCAGGAGGTGCAAGGTCTGCGGTGGAGACGGGAGACGACGCATTACTCTCCTTGACTCTGTTGTTCTCCTTGTCGTCGGAGGAGCCTGGGAACCTTCCCAGGAGGCCGGACGACAGCTTGAGGATGACGGTCTTGTTGGACTTTTCCGACCGGCTGAGGCGGCCGTTGGTCGAGGTTGGAGAGGAAGTGGTGGTAGACGCCGGCATGGTCACTGGTCTGTCTCTTGGGAACTCTCTCGAGTGTTTGGTTTCCTGGTGGTGAGGTCAGACGGCGGTTAGGTGACAAACGTGTTGTTCTGAAGTGGAAGTGACAGCAGACGGTTGGGTGGTGCGTCAACCACCGGTCAGGCTGGTGGTGGTAGGCAATCGGCCGGGTGAGGAATGAGCGGTGCGGCGAGTCCGGTCAGCGCGAGGCGAAAGTCTAGGAGACGGACGGTAGGGCGATGTTGGATGGTGAGGGTGGTGACATAGTCTGTGGATGGGCAGGATAGGTGGGATGGAGGAGGAGAAGGAGGAAGAAGAGGGAGCGTCGGGAGGGAGAGGGAGGGCGTAGAAAGGGATGGGATGGAGAGAGAGCCAGGCGAGGGCTCGGCGAGGCGCGTGTGCTGGTTTCATTGTGGTTTCTCGTCTAGCAGACTCTGCGGTCGGTCAGGGAGGCCGATGGAGAGATGATGAGGTGAGTTTGGTATGTATCGTATTTGGCCCGTGTCGGTATCGTCATGACGGTTCTTACCGCCGAGCCACTCTTATTTCCCTATACTTCCGGCCCGTACATACGGTCCCATACCGTATAGCCACATCCAGGGCCATCGGCCGCGCATCGCAGCCTTTCTTTTGTCTCTTTTTTTTCCCACGAGTCTCTTCTCAACTGGTCTATCCAGGAATCTAAACCAAGCTCATCATCAGCCAAAATTAAACCCCGACCATGTTATCTCATCCCGTCAGCTGAGACTGACCTTCTCAGTCCGGCTGATCCTCCCCATTCGTATTCCTCTTTTCCCTACCAGGTGAAATGATTTAATTCCTCCCCTATCCAGAACTAAATTATCCTATGGATCGCCGTCCCGCCGCACCACAGACCACGGCTACCGGGTCGAGTTTAGACTTTCGACGACTGAACTGCTTCCACTACTTCCGTCGTGCGGGAATTTCAGCTTTTCGTTACGAATGCCACAGGACGATCAGATCCCCATTTTGGGAAATTCTCAACCAGGATAATTTGTCCTTCGTGCTCGTCAATAACGTATTTAGTAAAAAGTATAAGTGCAGATTTCCTATTTCGTCACTGATTGCATCGAAGACGATAGACCTCTACTCTATTTTCGTGGTCTATCTACTCTCCGCTGTGATCTATAAATATAATAACAGCTGCAATAATAATAATGACAATAATCACTACTTCACCATCGTCGCCATCACCCTGCTTACTTATAATTCACGACTCCCGTAATCCCTATCTTGACGCCAAGAGCCGACGCCGCAGACTTACGTTCACTTGGAAACCACCGAGATCCGTCCGGTAAGGAATAAGTCCGGGTCGCCACATCCTGGGAATGAAAAAGAGACGGAATTCAGTTGGAAGGCTCGAGACCCGTCCACCCCGGATGGTGGGATCGGATTGCGCATCACTACCATCCGGCCAAACACCGCCTGGCTTTCCACTCGCAAAACTACTACTTAGTAACACAGCCCAACCCGGCCATGACGCCAGCTTTGTCAAAAGGGTACTTCTACTAGTACCAGGAACGCAATCCCCGAACATGATGGCTATTGCGTCAAGGGACTTTTAAAGGGGATAGATTTGTACTATGTACAGTCTGTAAAGTAATGGACTTGCTCTTCGACATGACACTGCCACGAGACAGAAAAAAAGGGGACATGTTTGTGTCACGTCCGAACGTCCCGGTGAGGATATATCAGAAGATGCATCCCGCTGTCGGCGCAGATGCGCAAATGCGCAGCCGATTTGGAAACAGCTGGAATATCTACGTAACACCCTGCATGATGTATGTATGTTTTCCCTGCTGAAGTACAGTATATGAGGCATGACGTGTAGCAAGTCGAAAGATAAAGACGTTGCAGAGATCTTGAACTGGAGAAAGACGATTCATCTACCATAATAACAGCAGTGGCTGCGTCGCCGGGGTAATACATTTCTTGAAGAATGGAATGACGAGCATCCACATGCTATAGATACTGAACTGAGAACCAAAGTTCTTTACTAATTACAATGCATGATAGCATATACAATATTGACTTCTGTCAGAAAGGAGGTGCTGTGATATCCAGATATTGCTTCTAGAAAGGTAGATGCAAGGTGCTCGAATGAAGAATGACGCCTCTACTCATTGCCGCCAGCCTCCCGCTTCCTCCGTTCAATCACTTGCTGCACCGCCTCCTTCACCTCTGGACTCTGTCTCACCCCTCCCAGAACCAAACCTTCCTTCATGCCTCGTCGCAGCGTTGTCACGTTTTCTCTGTCGCCGCGGAACGGCGCGAAGCCTAGCTGCAACAGTCTGGTCGCTTCTGCTTCCGTGATCCGGGAGAGTTGCAACAGCTGTCCCAGCTGCTGCACTGTCCGCGGCTTCAGTTGCCCTGCATCAGACAATTGCTTCGCTTCCGGAGGGCTGATCTGCGAGATGAAGATGTGCAGCGTGACGGAGGCGCGACGGGCAAGAGTGAGGATTTGGAAAGGCAGGAGATAGAAAGTGGGCTGATCAACGGAGAGGCCCAGTAATGATCGAAGACCTGAAGGCAGGAAGGAGGCTGGGATGAAGATGGCGGATGGATACGTAACCAAAGCGATTTCAAGCGTTACAAGGAGCGCGAACGAATAAAAGCGCCACTAGGATCCAATCACGTCAGCAATCCAATTGCTTGAACAGGAAACAAAGGGAAACGGCACTCACATAACGGCCCCAAGACGACCACCATGCCACGCTCATGAAAAGAAGCGTTGCCAGTCCAGCCACATACTGTGGCAGCAGTCCGTAGAGCGCCGCAAAGGCATATTCTTGTATAGTCCTGCGCTCCTTCCCCTGAATAATTTCAGGACCGAACCGGTCATAGGCGAACCGCCGTACAGGGTCAATTAATGTGTCTTGTGCTAGCTTCAGATATACGAAGAAGGCGTCCGAACCAGCGGCCGACATTCCATCTCCGTGCTGCAGCTTGTCCGGGTGATGTTGCGCTGCGAGTCGACGGAATCGGGACTTGATTGTCCTCTCATCGGCCAGCGGTGAGACTCCTAGGACACGATAAAAATCCCCTGCCTGGCGGACCTGGTCGAATGTCTCATAGAGTGTGTACAGGAGATAACTGGTCACCACAAGTATGAATATACGCCGGCGGTGACGTTCGTAACGTGCTGAAGGCGGTTGGGGCCGAGGCTCACCGGCGCGAATGGTGAGGCCATAATATACGCTTTGCAGGAGAGAAGTAGCATACTGTCCAAAGCAATCAATGAGCCCTCATACTTCCGAAGAATAGACACGGTGTTGACAGTGCGGTAAGCGGATGTAGACACCGGGACCACTCACATTTGGCAGGATGGCCCAGCCGGCGAATGACAAAAGTGACGACATTGCGCCAGCACAGGTATCACACTAGGGCTCCCATCAAAATTAAAATAATGGACGGCGTCCGCGATGTCGTACCACGACTGTTTCGATATTGTTCCTAATTCGGAGTTTCCGTCGCGGTCAGCAAAGCGAGTCTAAGCGTTTTGGGGATCCATCTCGATTGTCCGCTCATCTCACCGCCTTCCTATTCCGCTTCCTCCTCCACACCAAAGAAAAAAAGTTCGCGGACGCTGAACTTGGTCGCCGGCTTCGATTCCCCAGTCTCCCAGACCTACTCATCGGAGTACCCAATTGTGCCCATCATGTCGGTCGACGCCATGGACATTGATTCGGGCCATGCGCCTGCTTCCCTGGCGCGCGAACGCAAGCGCAAGCACAAGAATAAGGACCATGCATCTCCCGCAAAGAAACGGAAGCACCATGATGTCGACGCGGCAGATTTGATTTCGACAGAGGCCTCTCCGAAGAAGGAGAAGAATAAGTCCAAGGACAAGAAGAAAAAAAAGCTTCCAGAGGCGCCGGTATCCTCAGACTCGCCATTCAACCTCGTCACTTCAACTCTCTACCTGCCTTTGTCGCCGATTTCGATATCCCCCACGCATGCACTGGCCTCTCTGCTGGCAGAACACCTTTCTCCGCTTCTCTTAACCTATTACCCTCCTCTCAAGGGCATTATTCTGGCATACTCCAATGCCTCGATTTCTAGCAGACCTCCAGCTCCAGGCTCGACACCAGACAAGGACAGCGACAATCCGCAGCCCTTGACGTTGGCCACGACCGCCAACGAATATGGCGTGCTCTACGTCTACCTGACGGCAACATTCTTGGTTTTCAGACCCCAGCGCGGTCAGATCTTAGAAGGATGGGTGAATGTCCAATCGGAGGGCTTCCTGGGAGCTGTTGTCTACAATCTCTTCTCCGTGGGCATTGAGCGCAGGAGACTGCCAGCGGACTGGAAGTGGATTCCGCCGGGTGAAGAAGATGGCAGTACAGATGCTGAAGGTAGCAAGAAGACAGCGGCCATTTCCGCCTCGAATTCTGAAGATGAGCAAGACTCGTTTGACTCGGAGAAAGAGCATTTCAGCCCGGTCAGACTCCCCCCGGGGGTGGAGACTCAGGACAAGGAGCAAGATATGGATGCAGAGGATTCATCAGCAACTGGCTACTTCCAGTCTGTCTCAGGTCACCGTGTCCGCGGAAGTATCCGCTTCCGCGTGCGGGACATCGATGTCATCCCCGGCGCTGAGCGCGACCGCGGTTTTATCAGCATCGAGGGTACTATGCTCTCACCTGAAGAGGAGGCGAAGCTAGTAGCGGAGGAACGGAAAGGTATCACATCCTATTGCAGAGTGGACTCGTTGACAATGTCAGGCGGCGTTGCACGCGCTCCGTCAACGGCACCTTCAGAGCAGAACGCCCCGGCTTCCCGAGATGTGCAAGCGGACGCGCAGCCTTCCACGACCAAGACCAAGAAGGAGAAGAAAGAAAAAGACAAGGACAAGTATTCCAAGTCCAAGTCCAAAAAGAAAGAGAAATGATTCGATTTCACTATCCGTCCTTCATTTTCCGGCATTGTGAATGTATAGTTGCGCCGTGGCGTTTTATGGAAGAGCGAAAAAAGCATTTAGGCTATTTCATTTGATTGCACATACTGTTCAATCTATTTGGTTTATATTTTCGTTTATAGAAGGTGGCGCGACCTCTGACCGCGCCGTGTGATTGGTCTCTTGTCGGCGTATTCATGAATTAATAGGAATGAAACGCCTGTTGAATGCTTTCGCTAGAATTAGAAAGACTGCTTTGAAATTGCCATTGCCTGGAGGAAGAATAACCATGTTCAGGCAGGTAGTAGCATGTTCCTGAAGCCACTAGGCATGTCATAAGCAAGCCGCTGTGGTAGCTGTAGCGCACATATTGAGTGTACTTGGGTGCTAAAAGCATCTTGGTTGGCACCGTATGAGCCGAGAATGCCTTCTAGTCTAACATCATGCCGCGAGAGTGGTTACCTAGGGTCGCATTCATGCTTTTCCGGCTGGAATGCCGTACGAAACTCAGCAACTTAGTCTCATGAAAGACCTGAGATCTCAACCAGAAGGCAAGTTTTCACTAGGTTCAGCCATGGCTAGCAAGGAAGTAAATGGAACTCCACGTCATGGCGGATCAAGTGAGACATCCCACGGCACGGACCGGCGCCCTAAGTTGGGTCGAATTGAGGTGATACAGACATGGTACATATCTGCACACTAGCCTCACTAGGATTGAAAAGTCAACCCTTGCCATCGCAGTCATCAGCGTTCCATCTTGGACGAAGGTGTAAGCCTGTAAGTCTCGATGGGAATGGCAGTTGGGTGGAAGAACCCTGTCTGAGCCTCTGTGGTAGGTGACTCAAAGGGGACTTTCTGAATTTGGAAGTGATTTGTCTCTGCAGCGGAAAATCCCCGGTTAGCAGGTCGCACAGGTTGCAGGGTATTTGTCAGAAGACATCAACTATAACTTCGAGAGGGAAGAGCATAGGGCAAGAACCTACCGCAGGCATTGAGGAACGTATTGAAAGTATCCTGGTTGCGGAGCGTAGCAGACATAAGGAACTCTTTTAATCCATAGTTCTCGAATAGGTCACGTAGTGTGGACACGAGAAGAGGCACAATGTCGACGTCATAAACCTGCGGCACTCTAATTAGTGACAAATACATGGAACGAGTAGAGATCCTCGTACCAAGTCAGTGCCCAAAGCAACATCAAAATACCACAGTTCTTCGGGCTCCTGGTTCTTACGTGCCTCTTCCAGGTTACTTCCCCATTCCCAAATCGCAGGCCAAAGTCGGACTCCCTCGAGCTCATTACGGCCCACGCAATCTTGGATGTTGGTGATCAAAGCTGGCTCGCAATCTGTGACCAGAACGCTCTCCACGTTCAGATACTTCGCACAGTATAGAGACAAGAAGCCAGTTCCAGCTCCCAATTCGATGACTCTCTTCCCGCGCACAAGAGACTCACCCTCTGGGGTGGACAAAAATGTTCCCAGGTGTAGAGCGGCTTCCCACGTGCGGAACCCTGTGGTACCAGCTGCTAGGATGAGACCCCGAGATTCTAAAGCGATCACTGTGCGATTTTCTTGATTTATTTCGCACTTAGGTGCCGTGTACTTGACATATGACAGTTGCTGAACCTGCTGAAGTGAGGATGGCTTTGGCTGTGTAACAAGTTCGCTCCAGCAGTTCATGAGATCATCTATGATCTCCTGCAAGAAGAAAAGAAAAAAAGGAAGTCAGAGAGAAATCTCAAACGGTATGAGTAACCCAGAAATGGTGAGCAGAAGGGTACATCATGCAATATGAGAGTGATATAGAAGGACTGCAGAAAATCAAAGCATGATTGGCTAGACAGAAAATGCACGGGAGGGGCTTCGTACATCCTCCTCCGGGTTTGATATTGATTCTTCAATTCGTGATATAATCATTTTCAAGACCCGTGTTCGATAGCTGAGTGGGGGAAATGGCCACACAGTGGCCTCGTTAAACATCTGTTCATAAATTGCTGTTTGCACCGCGGGACGGACTATGGCTTCAGCGGAGGGAACGCAGAGGTCGCGTGGCTCGACGAGTTGGAAGTACTGCGCAACCAATTTCGCAATGTCGACTTCATCATCAGTAGAGCTCCTATCCATTTCAATTTATAACTATAGTGTTATTCTTCCCGAAATCTAGTAAGCATAGGAACGAGACTTGATGTTCTTCTGTCGCTGTTCTCCGCGATCCCATCCCGAACGGGCGTGGTGGGAGTAATCCTGATCCGGCTTAGCGTGGACCAGGCCCTAGCCGAGCCCACACCTGACTTGTCCGCACACCATCGAGCCGAATTTGAAAATACGTTTGAATCTTTAGACGGCATCGACAGCGACATCAATTTCGCCAACCCATCGTCCCACGAGTATCTGCCCCTGTCGACGCAGATTCTCACAGCAGCCGGTGGTTCGTTTCCGTCAATAACTCACCGCAATCATGGCCGACGCCCCCGTTACCCTGCGGACGCGCAAGTTCATCCGCAACCCGCTGCTCGCCAGAAAGCAGATGGTCGTGTAAGCATTCCCCGTCACCAAACCAAGATGAATATCACCAGCGCACCGAAGGGAAAGGGAAGAATGCGCAATAAAAGTTGGGAAGAATCAAGGAGATATGCGCTGCGTGAATTAGGAAACATTTTTTCAAGCTCCAGTATCTAACATGATGATTTTTCTTCCTGTAGGGATGTCCTCCACCCCAACCGTCCCAACGTCTCCAAGGATGAGCTCCGTGACAAGCTGGCCGACCTCTACAAGGCCAACAAGGACCAGGTCTCCGTCTTCGGTTTCCGTACGCAATACGGTGGTGGCAAGAGCACTGGCTTCGCTCTGATCTACGACTCCCACGAGGCCCTGAAGAAGTTCGAGCCTCACTACCGTCTGGTGCGCATTGGTGCCGCTACGAAGATCGAGAAGGCCAGCCGACAGCAGCGTATGTTCCATGCCTCCTGCCCGCGTCCACTTTTTCAAGGCTGGACTGGAAGGGCCATGCCTGACGTGAAAGGGGATAAAGCTAACCTAATCTCTTCCTCCGTACAGGCAAGCAGAGAAAGAACCGCTCCAAGAAGTTCCGCGGCACTGCCAAGACCAAGGGCCCCAAGAAGAGCAAGGACTAAAAGACTGCAGACTGACGGAGGGAGATGGGATTGGAGTCAGAGGCGGCCGGGGGCCGATGATGCTGGATCTGATAATAGCGGTAGTACCGGTGGCGCAAAATGTTGTTATTGGTGGCAAACCCTTTATCATGACCATGACGATGACGGGGAGGAAGAGCGCAACGTCGAAATTCGGGAGCTCTGGATGATTTTCTTAACCAAATTTCTTGTTTCTTGCCAGCATCATCCATCATCCAAAATCACCAGTCACCGGAATCATCATCATCCTTGCAGCATCGGGTATCAGCGATGTACTCTTACTTCTATGGATACAAAAAAGCAAATACTGCGGCAAGTTGTGCAGGAAACATACAAGTCCCAACGCGCATCAAAAACAGCGATAGCGGTGCTCTAGCTGGTATCATAAGGGGACCCTTTTCCCATTTTCTCCGCGTGTCCAGCGCTGATACATTCCCGTTGCTGAATACGGCGTTGTGTTCGTAGACTAAGTGATATATAGGATCTGTAATCTGTACCCCCTGTCCTCCTACCCATCTATCCTGCCCCTTTTAGACATTAGCATCACAGCTCAATAATGTCACAACAGCCCTATGTATACCGGCGCGTAAGCCACATCATATATCCGGTAGATATAGGTAAGCTTTGCCAGTTTTATCTGAAGCACAATAAATAATGTGTTCCCTACGATACCACATGTGGTTTTTCGTAACCTAGATATGGTAGAATCTGTCCATTACATATTAGTGCACACATAATGTTCGCTAATTCTATAGCCCAAATAGACATAACAGTGTGTCAAGATGTCCTCAATATAATTAACGATCTATACATCTTTTTTATATACAGGACAAAGTTCCACACTTTATTCTTCAGACAACGTCAGAAGCGCTGATGCATCAACTCGCATAAAACCCAATAGATCTATCTATCTAAATTATCATCGTATATCTAAGCTAAGCTACCTACTGGTAAGGTGCGTTTGTACCGTACAATATATTAAGAATGGAGTACGTCCCGAAAGTAGTATCGGAGCCAAGGGAATAGAGAGATAGCAAGAAAAGATGAAAAGGAAAAGGAAAGAAGAAATGATGGTTGATCGGGAAGATTCTATGAAAGATAATGCTCAACGCTATCTCCACAATCGATAGATGGATGGAGATGAGTTCGGATGAAAAGCCCAACCTGGCCATCAGTGCGGCCAGTACGTACCTGTACGACTGACAGAACCTGTGCAACCCGAAATGTAGAAATGGAAAATTGTCAGTGAGACCCTTGTGAAGAACGAGGTCGAGAGAAAAGAGGGGGGAGGGAGGGAGAGAACATTGAGATTATTAATTAGTGCTTGTAGGGAAATAAAAATTCTTATCCCACTTGAGTGGGATGTCAATCGAGAAGCACCAGAGACTTTATTATACCCTCCAAAGGAACTAAAGAGACTGCTTGGTAACCATGGGTCTCCTTCAATTGTAGAGATCGGTTTGCCTGTGGCTGGAGTGAGAGATATCACCCGTCTAGATGGCGCACGGCGCGTAAAAGACCAGGAAATCCGATGTCTAGGGGGCGGTGGGAAGTCGTAGACATGAGATATCATCAACGAGATGGTGCCGCCCGAATCTCCATTCCAATATTTCTCTACAGTTTCAATCTGTAGAGTTAGGAGACGTATGCACAAGGAAGCCGCCGCGCTAATGAACCGAGAAAGGACTGCAGCTTACGCTGCCTGGAGATGGGGGCAATTGGGCTATCAGGACCGGTCGTAGTTGCGAGCAGACAAGTCTGCTGTAATCAAAAAACTAGTAACCGCTTGTGTTACTGACAGAGGGTATCGAGGTCTTATGGATATCCGAGGTGGTCCGGAAGTTCAGTGCCGCCTCGGGATGTAGTAAATCGTAGGGCAAGGGGCCGGGGTTATCCGGTTGCTTGACACGAGTGTATTGCATTCCATTCATCAAGGTAGCCGAAGAAGGAGATGATCGCATTCGAGAACGGCGTCCGCGGTTCTCAGTCGTACTGTAACCATATATTTGTGGGCTAGAGTTGTCGACAGAAAGCAAAGAATCGTCATCATCTCTGGATAGGCTCCTGGTGAGCTCAGTGTCTGTTGGTGTACGGAAGTCATCCACAGTCTCTACTCTTTCTCCACCATATGTATCAGATGGGAGTTGAGGTGGAGGAGCACTGTTCCCCATCGTCATGTACTTGAAGATCACATCGTGAGCAACAGACGAAGCTTCCTTTGCGTGGTCCACAGGATTCACAGTACTAGTCACGCTCGAGACAGTCCGTGTCGAAGCCTGACTTCTCGGTGACGCACTGTTCTGAGATATCCACCGATTCCTAGACTTTCCATCCATATCAGACGGAAAGACTGAGGATGATGGCGCAGTAACGATGGGATTATTCGATAACTGACTTCTGCTGGTAGGATCTGGCAAGGTTCGATCGTATCCCTGGCCGCTAGATAGAGACTCGATGGCAGGGAAGAGAGGAGGAATATCGGCAGATAGTGAAACATGAGGAGACTCTGTGTAAGGATACTCTGTCTGCGCGAAGGGATTCAAGAGTTCTTGATCTGAATAAAGTGCTCCAACCTGGGCTCTTGTGAAAGTCGGGCTAGAATATCCGAATCGAGTGATCTCTGGGTACTCATAGTATCTCTGCAGCAAACTCGAGTTAGAATGCGGTAACAGATATGCAGGTGATTGAGTTGATTGTGCAGCCATGGAGTTAGTTTCGTAGTTGGCCGGAACGCTACTGGGGAGGCCATGTCTCGTGGATAGACGGCGTTGGCTGCGCGTTCGTATGCCATGGCTCGTTTTGCGCAAGGAGGAAGTATTCGGTGCAGTTGTCTGGAGTGTCAACAATGTAGCGCCTTTGGAGGTTGGTTGATTATTGCCATAGCTTCTAGGTTGTGACCCTAAAACCGAAGATGTATTCGATGCTGGGTACGGCCAGCTGGGGTAGCTTGTTCTGGGCTGCAATTCAGATGAATTCACCTAGATGGTGACAAATGGATCAGGTCAACATCTTCAAGGCAACCAGCTTGTGGTGTTCACTTACCCTGAGAAATTGGCAGTCTGGGGTACCTGAACTTCTGCAGTTTGAGCACCCTTGCCCATCTCCTGGGTCGCCACTACATTTGATCTTCCGTCTACGGCACCGCTTACACTGAGCACATTAGCATCTATACGCTATCTTTTGGCCATAGCAACATCCACCTACCGCAACCTGGATCCTTCTGCGTTGCGGCAATGTGCGGTTTTTGCTATCTCCGTCAGCTGCTGGGCTGACTTGGTTGTTTCGATCAGAAGGTTCTTGTGCTGCCGTCTCATTTCGCTTCGATCGAGAACTTGGAAGTGGTGCCTCATGCTTTGATCGGCGATACAGACCAGGCTCATCCTGATGTGTATAGTAATGGTTTGCCATTATCCTTCCAGCATTCAGATAAAAGAGAAGGGAGACTATAATGCTCTCACAAATTAAGCAGTGGGAAGATAAAAGCTCGGATAAGAAGATCTCACAAGTATGTATAAGCCGATAATTAACGTGGAGCTTGCATCCGCCAAGAGATACAAATATTATAAAATGAGGCACGGATGGATCAATATGGGTGAGTTGTTCCAACAAGCATCAAAGCATGGTCACAAGTGTCATGTAGAATGTTTCCAGAATGCATGCCATTTAAGTGATATTTAGTCACTAAAACGTCTGATTGACTTGTTATTTTCTCCCAAGACCATCTTCTCATTCAGGGCGTGAAGAATCAGATCAATCATAATTGGTCTTCGCTCTGCAGAACCAGCGTCTCTCGCTATTCCATTCTCCTGTTTATCAGCTTGGATTGGTTTGGTACCTAAATTCTTTGTCGTTTTACACAGGGGTCCTGCAACAAGCCGCCCCATCAGATTGAGAACATAGGTGAGAAAGCATAGAGCACAACATCGATAGACAACAAGGGCCCCCCAAAGGGTCTTGGATTGGAGGCCCAGTTCCACGAAGTAACGTCGCACGTAGTAGACTATTAATGATCCCTGGTGTCGATCACGGAAAGAGGATGGTCCTTAGAGGCAGATGGTCCCCACATTAGGGCAAAAAAAGGCAAACGCGAGTGGATAATAGAACCTATTGATCACTCGAGAGCTCTAAGGAGTCTTCCATTTCTGTCCAGACACTGGAGAAGTCTCCATAGAAGAATCATGGACTCTGCGTCTAGAGGGTTTTGGTAGCTGCTAGAGAGCAAGCAGCCGCCACGCGTTTGCGATTTGTTGAAATAGACAACCTGTCAATTAGCTTGATGGATAAAGTCATGTTGAACAACCGTCTCCAAATTCGGTGTTTGCTTCCAGGGTTTAACCATCGTTCATAATCCGATTGGCCCCAAGTACTGCAATTTGGAAGGAGAGCAAACTTCTTAGAACCCCACCAAGATCGACTGCTATCTCGCCGCCCTGTACCATCTCAAGCCCTTCCCATGGTGGTTCAGAGCCTAAGAGATTATTTTTACTCTGCGGAAACTAGGCCCTGTTTGAACTGGCGTGACCTAGGATGTTTCGCAAACGAATGGTTTCGAGAAATCTCTCGTAGTTTCAAGAATCCCGGCATACCTGTCTTAGTTGCTAATAGTTGTCTAGTCCTGGATTTGCAGCGTATCTCAGTGTCTAAGAAGTTGCTTTGCTCCAGGTGGTCTCATTGTCGAATATTCTAGACGCTGACATAGACCACCTCGCTCCCAGCAGCAGAAGACCCCAGATTTGAATTCAGAAATGAGGAGCAGATTGAAAGTTTCCAAGTTAACGATGTGTATTTCATATGAGATCTCCGCAAGATTAGCTTCATGAGTACAATATTCATACCAGGGATTCACACAGAGAGTCAGACGGATATATGGGCTTGGGCAGCATGCAGCATTGTTGTTGATATGACGGGATCTCGTTACCACATAAGGTAATCGAACTGCTGCATTTGTACCTCCGCACGGTGGACACATCAAGCCCGATACATTCGTCATAGCAGAATTGGGGTTGCACCAAGAGATTCGCAGAGTGCAATGTCATAAGCCTGGAGACTATCTAGCTGACACGTGTAGCTCTTAGCAAGAAGCTATCATGCTGCAATAATTGCTCCACAATGTGGACCGTGCATTGATGCTAGTCGAATTGTTGAATAGGGATCAGCCGTAGATTTCCAAACGCTGTATAGACAACAGTGGCCTGAAGCGAATAGTGTGCAAATGTGAGCGAGCTATCACTAACACATTAGGTACCCAGCTATGTCGATCAATTAAAAAGACCAGTTTTATTTTACTGATTCTCTATCATCTGTCCATAATAAAAGTCAAGATGATTTCAAGGATGAGTCCTGAACCAACTTCTGAAGACATCCCAAATATGATGAACCATTGTGTTTATTCATGGCGTGTCCTGTATATGCCGGATAATCCTCACGAGCAGACCAGCCAAGGGAAGAACTGAAACCTGCATTTGTGGGTCCGTTGCGAATCTTCAAATATTTGCCATAGGTACCTAAGGCAGTCCCTCGGGAAGAGAAGCTGGAAATTGTAACCCCTGGGGAGTGCCTCAAGCCCGGTAGTACCAAGGTTGTACCTAGGTTTATATATGTAGTGAAAATGTTGGCTACTACCACGGTCGCTATTACTGCTTTTGTCTTGTGTTGCTCTGAAAGGTCAGCACGTGATAAATTCTGTGGTTACTGAACATCTGAAAGAATTTCTGAGTAATATCTTCTAACGAGTGCTAGGCATGTTTTTAGATTCCCCATCAAGTAGTCTAAACCATTGTGGAATGCATAGGCTAAAGCTTATATAAACTTAGCTTGAGGGATCCTTGTATAGTTATATTTTGAGGACAAAATTCCATTAGGCGGCAGACACAATGGTGTTCAGTTATTTAATCTCTTACATGGACACTAAATATCCGTAACATTCTCTATTTCCTTCCCTCAACATCCTCACCACCATATGACTGTTTTCAAACTAGAGGTGATCCAGGGCTTTATCCGCGCCGTAAGCGCCCCGACAAAGGTATCGCCGAGAAGAATAAAGATGTTATGAAGTCCGGGGTCCTAGTATACGTTGTTCAGGGTGTGCCTCGGGTTAATGGTTCTAGGGATCCATCAGAGTTTCTGGAGATATTCTCCAAGATGAAGGAAAGTGAGTCGCAAAGACTGGCAGATTAATGTCTATTTTGTGGTCCTTGTTTTATTTCCTCTTCCCCTTCTAAATATAGAGTATGTAGATGGTATGTTAAGATCGTACTGGGACTCATTACAGTTAAATAGCTCAAGATATACTTTTTATGTCCTCGATTTTTGCTACTCACCATCGTTGCAGATTGTCAAGATTCAATGAAACGATAGCAAGCACTGTGGAGTGACGCCGGAAAGCGCTGCGTACCTAACTGAATCCGAGTTGGTCTCTCGCCGCCCTGCGCTCCGCTTTTCTGCCCCAAGGAAACGTTCGCAGAACTTCCTGTCGCATGTCTTTGCTCTCAACAGGTCCGTGTCGCAACAGTTTTGGATCGTCGAGCTTACTTTCGAACAATAGGAAGCCCCTGCTAAAGGATTTTTCGATTCTTCAGTATTCTTTTTTTGGACTCCTCTAGCATACGCGGATTTTGACGACCACAGTCCATTTCGTCATCGGCGTGTTGCGCGCAGCACCATGAGTGTGCTCCTCGAAACGTCGCTTGGCGACATTGTGATAGATCTCCTTGTCGATGCTTCTCCGAAAGCATGTGAGAAGTAAGTCCATTCCCCTTGCTAGCCCTGTGATATGGTGAGTGGCTGAACGCGAAACTAAGATTTACATATTGCTACGGTATAGCTTCCTGAAGCTATGCAAAGTGAAATACTATAATTTCTCGCCGGTACATAGCGTCCAAAAGAACTTTACTTTCCAAACGGGAGATCCGATCGGGCCCGGCTCCCCAGACAGTGATGGTGGATCATCAATATGGGGTCTATTGGAAGGCCCTTCGAAAAGAACTTTCTCAGTACCTCTACCGCCGAAGTTGAAGCACACTGAAAGGGGTATGGTGAGCATGGCAACAGTGCCATCTCCTAAGAATCCCGATGAGCGCATTGCGGCAAGCCAGTTTATCGTTACACTCGGTGATAATCTCGACTATCTGGATGGGAAGGCGGTGCCTTTTGGCAAAGTGGTTGAAGGATTTGACGTTCTCGAGAAGATAAATGAAGCCTTCATCGACGATAATGGACGACCTCTTAAAGACATCCGTATCCGTCATACGGTGGTTCTGGATGATCCTTTCGATGACCCTCCTGGTCTGGTCGTGCCATCTGAGAGCCCACTTCCTTCCAAGACTCAGCTTGCGACCGTCAGGATCGCCGATGACGAAGAATTGGACGAGAATATGGATGAGGAGGCCATGGAGAAGCTTCGCAGAGAGCGTGAAGCCAGGGCTCAGGCATTGACCTTGGAAATGGTTGGAGATCTCCCATTTGCCGAAGTAAAACCGCCTGAAAACGTACTGTTTGTCTGCAAGCTAAATCCCGTCACCCAGGGTACGTAACCTGATTATGTTTCTAAATTTCCAGTACTATACTGACGAGCCATCAGATGAGGATCTATATCTCATTTTCAGTCGCTTTGGCCCGATTTTGTCGTGCGAGGTTATACGGGATAAGCGAACGGGCGATAGCTTGCAGTACGCCTTTATTGAGTTTGAGAACCAGAAAGATTGTGAACAGGCATATTTCAAAATGCAGGGCGTACTGATAGATGATCATCGTATCCACGTGGATTTCTCTCAAAGTGTCCGTTGCCTACTAGCCCCAGTTTGGTATATGAATGCGGCTAACCTATAGCATAGGTCTCGAAGCTATCTGAGAGCTGGCGCAATGCCACAAATTCGAAACGCGCGAGTCGGAGGGGAGGTTTCGGCGGCATCTCAGGACTGGAGAAGAAACGCCAGTATAGGGCTCCCGATGACCGTCGTCAGCAAGATGGCTACGGTATGGTTTTTGATAGAGATGAGATGCGACGGAGACCCGATGAGCGCGAGTCATACAAGCCATCTCGACGCGAGAGATCTCGCAGCCGGAGTCCCCGGCGGAGAGAAGCCTACTACGACGGACCTCGTGAACGACGTCCTGACGATTACCGCCGCCACGAGCGCAGTTACTGCGACTCGAGGGACTCTAGGGATGACCGATACTACGATCGACGGCGGCGCTGAAGTCTGGAGTTGATTGTAAATTTTTTTGCTCTTATAATGTCTGCGTCTCTGTCATCCTTTAAATGCATTTGGCGGTGGGCGTGAAGTAGGTATGGGAGGTCTGTCGGAACGTATTTTGAGCATTTGAAGTCGAATTTACCCATGCTCTTACTAAAGAGTATTGCCAACGATCCTATGAGGAGAATAAAAAAGAATGATAATCTAATATACCTATCTGCGACGAGTCTCTTTCCTGAAACTTACTAGGCAATGGTAGCAACATCATCAACAAATAGTTGTCTTCACATGCGGCATGCGCATCCTTCTCCGCGCCAAAGAGCGACGACGGGCCATCGGCGCCTCTTGCCCGCCTGGTTGCTAGTCCAGCGTGGCGCAATAGCTTCCCGGAACCAGCTAAATTTGGTTTTCACGCAAGCATACCAACGCGATGCGTCCTAACCCCTTAACTAGTCGTTGGAAAGTAAGTTTAGCAACGTAGCCAAATTCCGAAAACGTCGTCCAAGCCCCACGAGCAGCAGCATCTAGGCGGTGTGGTGAGACATTCAAAGACACCCCTCTGAACCTCAGCTCCACCCCGCCTCTCTAGTCAAATTGCGGGTGTCCGCGCCACTTCTTATACAATAGCTTTGTTTCTCCTTCCTTTATTCTTCTGATCCTCTAAAGTGCAACAATGGCAGCCGCAGTGAAAGAGACAGTTTCCGGTATCCTGGACAAGCTCCATGGCAAGACGGAGGATGCTCCCCGTGAGCCCTCTGTCCAGGAATTCGACCAGCTCAAGGAGAAGTACGAGAAAGCTGGTCAGGGCCAGGTGTTCGCGTTCCTGGGAGAACTGAAGCCCACTGAGAAGACACGACTTTTCCACCAGCTTTCCAACTTCGATCCCAACCGCATAAATGAGCTTGCTGACAAGGCCCTAAACCCACCCAAGTTGATGGCTGAAGAGAAGCAGGCCAGCCTGGAGCCCTTGCCGGACAAGTTGACCGCCTCGATAATCGACTCGAATCCCGAGGAGCTGGAGAGGTACTATAAGGAGGGATTGAAGCTTACGGCGGAGAACAAGGTGGCAGTCGTCCTTATGGCCGGTGGGCAGGGCACCCGGTTGGGAAGCTCTGCCCCCAAGGGCTGCTTCGACATTGGTCTTCCTAGCCACAAGTCCTTGTTCCAGATCCAGGCTGAGCGCATTGCGAAGGTGCAGCTTCTGGCCCAGAAGGCATATGGCAAGGAGAAAGTCGTGATCCCCTGGTATGTCATGACCAGTGGACCAACCCGGAAACCGACGGAAGAGTTTTTTGAGCAGCACAAATACTTTGGCTTGGAAAAGGGAAACGTCGTCATTTTCGAGCAGGGTGTCCTGCCGTGTATCTCTAACGACGGCAAGATTCTTTTGGAGAGCAAATCCAAAGTGGGTTAAGACAGATGCTTCAAGGAAATTAAGTGCTAATTCAATCCAGATCGCTGTCGCTCCTGACGGAAATGGCGGTATCTACCAGGCTCTCCTCACTTCCGGCGTCCGCAAGGATATGAGAGACCGTGGCATCCAGCACATTCATGCCTACTGTGTTGACAACTGCTTGGTCAAGGTCGCTGATCCCGTCTTCATTGGCTTTGCCGCCTCAAAAGATGTCGATATTGCTACCAAGGTCGTGAGAAAGCGCAATGCCACCGAGTCCGTTGGTCTTATTCTTCTTAAGAACGGGAAGCCAGATGTCGTGGAATACTCTGAGATCGACAAGGAGACCGCGGAAGCCAAGGATCCCAAGCAGCCTAGTGTTCTCAAGTTCCGCGCTGCCAACATTGTCAACCACTACTACTCCTTCCGCTTCTTCGAGTCTATTGAGACATGGTCCCACAAGCTTCCGCACCACGTGGCTCGCAAGAAGATCCCTTGCGTCAACACCGAGACGGGCGAGTCTGTCAAGCCTGAGAAGCCCAACGGCATCAAGCTGGAGCAGTTCGTCTTCGATGTTTTCCCCTTGACCCCTCTAGAGAAATTCGCTTGCATTGAAGTCAAGCGAGAGGAGGAATTCTCTCCCTTGAAGAACGCCAGGGGCACCGGAGAGGATGACCCAGACACCAGCAAGAGAGACATCATGCAGCAGGGACAGCGCTGGATTGAAAAGGCCGGTGGTGTTGTTGTGTCGGAAGGTGAATCGACTGGAGTTGAGGTGTCTCCGTTGATCAGCTACGTAAGTCGATTGATTTCTCTATTTCTAGCTCTATTTAAGCTGACCACTTGAACTCTAGGCCGGTGAGGGACTAGAATTCCTCAAGGGACGACAGATCAAAGCTCCTGCCGTGATTGAAAAGGAGACAGACGCATAGATAGTACTGTCTCGGAAAATTATGTTCAACGTTCTGTCAGCGCGAAGATTGATATGCATTATACACGGGTGGGGAGTTCTATATGTTGATCAATACACCTTTATTTTAATATAACAAATGAGAGAAGGGGCATGCCTCGAGTATATGAGTGACCTTGGAAGCCTATACTTAGTAGATCTGACTTTTTTATCCATGCAGGAGACAGCGGTATTGACAACCGCGTATATTTTCTTCGTCATCATTCCTGTAGATACGGCATTATCGTCCGACAGGAACGTGCAGAGACCCTTGGGCCGTGCGTGCGGTGCCAATCTGGGGGAGGTGGAACAGCCCCAGCCTTACGCAATGCGGAAAAGCGCGGGAGCTAAAGTTTTTCAATTTTGTCCCGAAGACCTCACAATTCTTCTTTTTCTCCTCTTGCGTTGGCATCGACGACTTATTTCTGTATCATTTTGAGGATTACGGGAAGGAATTTATCTGCGGTCCGGTGGGCTTGGAGAGCTGTGAGGGTTTAGTCTGGTGTGCTGCGTTGTGAGTACCTTCTTGTCACAGGCCAGCGCACTAACATTGTCGAGTCCCTTGAGTGGGCTGTTGCGCTCTGCTTTCCCCTCCTCCAAGGTTCTCAAACTGACAGGCAATTAGAGTTATCGAAAAGGAGTCTCGAAGTCACTAGGTGTGATCGGAATTGTGAGTGGTGTTTCGTTTCCTTGAAAGCTAGGACCTTGAGGGTTTCATAGCGTTTCGGTGTAATTTTGTGGGGGTTTCGTCTTTTTTTATTCCGTCTCCGTTCGTCTGATGTCTACTCGGCCTCTCCCGCGGCAGCTATCGGGAACGACAATTCGAACTATATTATGGTTTCCACTTGTTCAGATGAATTGTTTTTGCCCTTCTGACCAGGGCTGGTTCGGACAAATTAAACGCTTATGATGATGCTTTTTGACGGATTGATTGGTAATAATGATGGGATGGTGATGGGGCTGACTGTTGTGACGGTAGTCAATCGACAAGATGTTGCTGTCCCGTCGTGCCTGCTACAAGTGTGGTAACATTGGCCACTATGCTGGTCAGTAGACTGCGGAAGAAGTTCTGTGGAGAATGGCGATATCTGACTTCATATAGAGGTCTGCTCATCCTCTGAGCGTCTCTGCTACAACTGTTGGTGGATCCTACATTCATGCATTCCTTGCAATCTCGCGCTAACCTTCTGCAGGCAAGCAACCTGGTACGCTTGATTACGCATGTACCCCTGGTATAGTACTATTTGTCTAACGAGCGGATAGGACATGAGTCCAACGGTTGCCCCCGTCCTCGTACCACCGAGAGTAAGAACCCTCCCTGGCGATAGGCGGGATCTCAGAGCTCTAACCCTGAATTAGCGAAGCAATGTTATCATTGCCAGGGACTAGGCCACGTTCAGGCCGATTGCCCTACTCTCCGCCTTAACGGCGGCGCGACCAGTGGCCGTTGCTACAACTGCAACCAGCCCGGCCATCTTGCTGTACGTTACGCTGCGATTCTTACCTTGAATGACTGCTAACAAGTCTGAAGCGCAACTGCCCTACTCCTGGTGTCCAGGGTGCTGGTCGTGGAGTTGGTGCTCCTCGTGGAGGCTTCAACGGTGGCTACCGTGGATATGGCGGCTACCCAAGAGCTGCCACTTGCTACAAGTGCGGTGGCCCCAACCACTTCGCTCGTGACTGCCAGGCTCAGGCCATGAAGTGCTATGCCTGCGGCAAGCTTGTGAGTATTTCTGCCTCTTATAGACTACCGGCTTTCACTCATACTCCTTCCAGGGCCACATCTCCCGTGATTGCACCGCCCCCAATGGCGGCCCATTGAGCTCCGCGGGCAAGGTCTGCTACAAGTGCTCTCAGGCTGGCCACATCTCTCGGGACTGCCCTACCAACGAGGCCAACGCACAGCCGGCTGCTGAGCCTGCTGCTGCCCCTGCCACGAATGCTGTTCCTGTTACGGCTACTGCTACCGTTGTCGAGGCCACTGCTGAGGTCCCGGCTGTTGCCCCGGCGGCTCCTACTGCCGCGGTTGCTTAAACTGGGCCTACGATTTAGTCCATTCCACTCTGCGGACACATTTTATTACCATTCTTCCTTTTTGTAGTAGGCTTGCGACACGGTCTATCTTTAACCTTTCACCTCGATAGGTTTTTTTCCTTTGCATATATTATGCCCCTGTTTCAGGTTCTCGGCACCGACATTTGTTATGTATACGACAACAAAAAAGTTTCATGAAGTCCCAGGATCTCCTACGACTTGGATTCCCTGCATGGCTCAAGCCTCATGATTGGCGTCTAGTGTTCTATCACGGGTATCTCCAGACTTGAGATGAAAAAGTGTTACCGGAGAAAAGGAGGAGACGAGGCGAGAAAATGAAGGTTATCGGGGCGGAGGAAAGACGGCGATGGACCGAACCATACGTGTTCTCTTGTGGTCTTAGCTTCAAGCTGTATGGATGTGATTGTCGGTGTTGAATATCAGAAAAAAAGAAAAATTCCAACGTGAGGCTGGCGCGGTGGCACCTCTTATTTCAACTGTCTTCTCATCTCGTGCTCATCATATCTGAGATCTAAAAATTCTACTCTAAGGATATTCTTCGTATCTTGGCTCTTACTAATGATTGTTTATCTATCGCGTCCGATGTTAACTACTTACGAAGTATATTATCCAAGGTAGGTTGAGAGCAGCAGGTTCACGAGGAATGTCATCAATTATCTTCCTGTATATAATGATCTTGTATTATCTTCGGAGAGTTGACCTTTCGAATGAGCTGCAAGTGACCCGCGCAAGCCAGCACTGCGTTACCTCTTATGGAAGGCATCCTACCCCCGTGACACCCTCCTGATACCGTTCCCCTCGTCCCTATCTGACTATCGCCATTCATCTTCCAACAGTCAACGTCGATTTGAATCAAATTCATCATTCCTATCATTGATCTACACAGCAATCGTACTCACAGATAGCACCATGCCTGCTTCAAACGCTAGTGGCGAGTTGAATGATGATGTAGGGAAAGCTGTTTACCTTCGATTCTCTGGAAGATCCTGTCCAAAAATAGGCTCTAATACGATATTTTTATTTAATTAGAGCTTTATCGTCGATATTGATAGCATACAAGCACATGGTGCGGTTTTTCATATCTCTGCTTGTCTCTAGTTGTCGCTGATGAGGATGCGGGACAGGCATTGGAGTCGCAGACATCACGAAGCTCAAGGCTAATGGATTCTATACTGTTGCTGTATTTCTACACTTGTTATCCGATAGGTCTTCTGGATTATATGCTGATGCAGGATCTGCTGTCGTCCAGTCCGTCCATGGAGCCACGCGCAAGACACTCTTGAAGATCAAAGGATTCAGCGAAGTCAAGGTCGAGAAGATTAAGGAGGCTATTCAGAAGTGTCTTGTATGAGCTTCCCTTTGGTATTTTTCTCGCCGGATTGTCTTTTACTCACGCTCGTCTAGCCTTCTGCGTCTGGTTTCATTACTGCTATGGAACTGGGTCATCAGAGGAAGAGGGTTGTGAAGATTTCCACCGGGAGCAAGCAGTTCGATGCCATACTTGGAGGGTCAGTGAGCTGTCCATCCTCAAGAACAAACGCTATCTGATCGCATTTATCTTATGTTTCCACAGTGGATTCCAGAGCATGAGTATTAGTGAGGTCTACGGCGAGTTTCGGTGTGGAAAGACACAGCTATCTCATACTATGTCTGTTGTGGCCCAGCTTCCCAAGGAAATGGGAGGTGCAGAAGGCAAAGTCGCCTATATCGACACCGAAGGGACTTTCAGACCTGAGCGCATCGCTCAAATTGCTGAACGTTTCGGAATCGACCCTGACCTGGCGCAAGAAAACATCGCCTATGCTAGAGCGCTCAATAGTGAGCATCAGCTTGAATTACTCAATACTCTCTCCAAGGAATTCGCAGCCGGTGAGTATAGACTGCTGATCATCGACAGCATTATGAACTGCTTCCGTGTTGATTACTGTGGTCGTGGGGAGCTTGCGGACCGTCAGCAGAAACTCAATCAGTTTCTGATGAAACTAGCACACATGGCTGAAGGTATTGTTATTCCTGTACACGAGCTAAGGTCGTCGTTAACAAACTGTTGCTAGAATTCAACATCTGTGTCCTCATGGTAGGGCCCTTCTTTTATCCTACTTGTGAGATTGATCCTCATAGATCGTTCAGACGAATCAAGTCCAGAGCGACCCAGGAGCTAGCGCTCTGTTCGCTGGCGCAGACGGCCGTAAGCCTGTTGGCGGCCATATTCTCGCTCATGCTTCCACCACCAGAGTTCTGCTCCGCAAAGGTCGAGGAGAAGAACGTGTCGCGAAAATTCAAGATTCTCCAGGTGTGTCTGTTGTCTCTTGATGTATGAGACCGTAAACTGATACTCCTGCAGACTGTCCGGAGCGTGAAGCAACTTATGTAATCACAAACGGCGGCATCAATGATCCGGATAAGGTGTAGGGTGTCATGTGGAGTTCCTTCATAGATTCTGTGGAAATCATCAGATTTGAGTCGGAGAGACCTGCATTTACAGAGATTACTGCTTCTGCTGATTGAGCGGATATTGTTCTACTAGTTTGATCTGTGATCTGAAACGGCAGGATTAGCCTGCCGCCCAGCCTATCAAATGTCGCGTAAAATTTCCCTCCCGAACTAACTAGCCTTCGAGCTCCGAAATAATTATTCTTCCCCGCGCAGCTTTTGCGACTGTAATATTGAACAGTCGCCTGCACATCAACCAAAATGAAGAAGGAAACCCTAGAAATAGCAGGGTACATTGCCCTTCCCATACAGCTCCCTGCACCATCGTCGTTCCCCCAGCCCGCGACGCATTACATCTACATCCGCCCTCACGAGCCTCGAATTCCCGACCCCGACTCACCTCGATCTCTCTTCCTTGTCAATGTCCCCATAGATACCACTGAAACTCACCTGAAGCACCTTTTCGGCGCTCAGCTATCAGCTGGACGTGTTGAGAGAGTCGATTTCGAGGATGTCCCGACAAAGAAGAAAAGCGTTGGAGCCTCCGCTCAAGGCGGTCTCGCTACCAAAAGCAAAAAGAGAAAACGAGTCACTACCGACGATCTAGAAAGCCAGCTGGAAGACATTTGGCTCCCATCTACATGGAACAGAAAACTACACAAGAGCGGCGCGCACGCGGTCGTCGTCTTCGTCGACAAACCCAGCATGGAAGCGAGCTTGAAAGCCGCTAGAAAGGCGTCTAAGAACCGAACCAAGATCGTCTGGGGCGAAGGCATCGAAGACCGCATTCCATCACTTGGCCTCCAGAGATACATCACCCACGATCGTCTGCGGTACCCTCCGCGCGCGGAACTTCTTCGCGTCATCAGCGACTACATGACGGTGTTCACGCAGGCCGAGGAGGCGCGCGCGGGCGAAGCTGCTCGCAAGGCACAGGAGCCAGATGAAGATGGATTCATTACGGTTACTAAGGGACCAAAGCATAATAGTGTGGCGCGCGAGGAGGAGGAGAAAGAGTTGGTTGAGAAACTCAAGGAGAAGGAGAAGGGTCTGGAAGATTTCTACAGATTCCAGACGCGCGAGAAGAGGAAGGAGAGGCAGAATGAGTTGTTGAGGAAGTTTGATGAGGATAAGAAGAAGTTGGAGGAGATGAAGAAGCAGCGTGGGAAGATGAGGGTAAGTAGCCTGTGCTCCCTATCTTCTATCATTGAGTCGTTGTGTCGATCAAAGGGATATACTCACTTTTCTTAGCCGGAATCATGAACTCCATTTTGAATCAACATGGACAGTTGCATAGAATACTACCTGGTTAGAGAGGCGTTGCTGGAGTCGGACTTTTATGGATGTCAAAAATGGATATTCTTCATGTGATGCAAATTCTGCATTTCTGTAAGTGCACCTTTACAAAACATCAACTGGTCGATCAATAGATTGCTCGTTCACCTGATGAGTCCGCTGGGGCCAGAGTAGCATAAATCGGGATCTCCCGTGTTTGTGCCATGCCTTCAAAAACCAGCTTTTTACAAATCTTCTCACCGCTCTGAGATCGAGTATTATTTCTTTAAGTCGCTTTACGGATTCGTTTAGTCGGGCTTTACTGACTTTTTCCGTTGGTCTTGATATAGGGGCGTTTGAGCTGGAAAAAGTTACATCGTATACTGGTATCGCATAAGCAATGTAGTCATTTGCTCGTGTATTACTTTCTTTTTTGATGAAAAGGCCTCGCCATTCTATCTGGTCAATTTGTTCTGTACTATATTCAAGCGAAGTTAGAAACGATGGAGTGTTGATTATTGAATCTGACATCAATGATGATATCCCCCTATAGTCCCGTAAAAAAACATCAAAATGCTTCTCCTCTTATCTCACCCATAGCCAACGTCTACATACTAATCCAAACTGAAGTGTATCCCGAGCATTCTATGCTCACCTGTTGGACCCGTTTACGGCAAGTCTACGCGATAGCTCCGGTCTTGGCATCGGTATGACATCTTGATCTACGACTCGTCCTGATCAATGCATATCGTGGGTTCTACGCACCAGTCAGTAAGAAGACAATCGAATTTAAGCTTAATCATCTTGATTCATACGTGGAGGATATTTCACCATCAATCTAGTTGCCGGTTTGAGTATCTAAGTGCTGGTATTTGGCAGGAGGTAATATCTGATCATTGACGGCTCATTTAATCCACAACGCCTTTCGCTCAATGTTTGACGGGTGATTTCCTTGAAATCTAAATATCACTTTTCTTAATATTTCGGTATCATTATCTCAACAATGGCTCTCTCTCCGGACGCCCTTGGAGAACCTCCCGGAGGCTTCATTCATCCAAGTCTCACCTCTCCAGCCCCCTCTTCCTTCTCCACATCTACCGCAACACCATCCAGTCTACCTCGGCAGCGGACTCATCCGTTAAAACCGGGCTCAATCAAAGAAACGGCACTTATCAATCATATCGATAAGAGCCTCATGACAGTGAATCGCCGACACGCAAAGAAATTCAGCAGTGCCATTGGCGAGCAAGATATTCCTGAAGCGGAGAGAGGATACGAGAGCTTCAAGGAAGTCGTGAAAGATCTCGAAGCGATAGTTGATGTCGTTTGGGTTAGCGGGACTCGTATGTTTTCTCTCCCTTTCTCTCCTTTCCTTTTCGCGATGTAAGAGAAGAGAAGTGTATAGTTAACATATCCATCCAGCTTCTCTCCAAATACCATATTTAATATCCCTAGCCGGTCTGATCAATACTTATCTGCCAGAATATCCATTCTCACCACGTTCGACATTTCGTCTGATCAAGAAACTAGATGCGATATTCGTGTCTCTCTTGACCGGGGAAGATGCGGAGACAGGCGCGCCGATTTCAGGGTTTGAGAATAGACGCAATGTCGTCTCCATGACGGAGAAGGTTAGGATCAAGAGTCTTGCGGAGGCGTGTCGGATTGCTGTTGTTGAGGCGAGAGATCGTGAGGATAGTCGAGTTTCGGAAGAAGAGGAAGAGGGGGATGGAATGGATGTGGATGAGAACGACGATGATGATATTTACGGTACGGAGGACTATGTGGATGCTCCGGGGCGATGGGAAATGGAAGGGGCAAGGGTATATGAAAGGACGATACAGATGCTGGGGGATGAGCTGGGGAAGCAGGGAGAGCTATAGTTATAGTCTCTGTTTTGGATATGCGCGTTGAATCTTAATGAGAGGGAGGATAATATTTACTGTCTTGACCTGTTTTTCGTTTATGGTTTGTCATGTCAGTATATGAATCTTGAGATGTCAAGTGGACTCTCCAACTAGTCTATTTTTTGTATGCACCGAAGTCTTGGACGATATATAGTACTTTTAATTAATAGTATTATTAGTTGCTTCATGGTTTAACAGAGCAATGGTATGTCGATGCAGCTCAGCATCTCCAAATCGAACCTGCAATCGAGTGTTGATATCAACTTGCACGAAGATCAGCCAAGACCGAGACAGAGATCAGATGATAACCTCGCCTTCCGTTCTCGGAGATAACCCTTCCGCCTCCCATCAATGTCGAGGCTCTTCCGTCAGCCAAGCATCCAGGATTCTCTAGAATCCGAGAAATACGAGGTTGCTATTCGCTTGGTGGCACTTTGGCACTCCATCGGTGCCAAATGCGCTGTCGATCTCCAGCCCTAGTGACCCTTCGGCGGACAAAAGGCGGATGGGCAGTTATGGTTATCATCGACGGAAATGCAGATAATGGCTCTTCCTAAGACGTAATTTTCCCTGATAAGGAGTTCCTATTCCAATGAAGCGTCACTATTATCGTGTCTGTCTTCCGGGGCAGGTGGAGGATTGCATGTGAATGATAAAACAGCCGGTTAGGATCTCTCAACATCATAGTGCTTCTTTCTTCCTTTTCATTTTTCCCGATCGGCCGCTTCGTACACTGGCACCTGGCTGGCATAAAGGAAAGGGCCTAGGATGGCCTGGGAATTGTTTGCTGTCAAAGGTGGTCAGAGTCTGTCGCAAAACTTCGTCCAATATCTACCCTTGTCACTCGAGTATCTGCTCGAACCCCGGGGTCTCACAACTTGTCTACCTACTCTGGTCAAATCTACGCTCAAATCATCTCTGCTTCTTCTGAGCGCAGCTGTTTCCTTTGTCGGCATTGGTTCGATTCAACATGGATGGCGAAATCATGACCAGGGCTTCTTGGAGATCCAAGCCCATAGGGGCGGTACCGGGATGAGGACTGAGAACTCCCTCTGGGTAGAACCAACCGCTCCTGCAGATGATTTAATGCACTTTGAGGATCTTCCGCTAATGTCACCTTTAGGCATTTGCATATGCGATGGTTGGTTTTTAGGCGCTACTCGTCACGAACCTCTCCAGGTAATTGACAATGACCGGCAGGAAGTTGGGATCGATGTCCTGGAAATGGATGTTCTTTTCACAAAAGATGGTATTCCTGTCGTCTGGCACGATGTGAGCTCGTGTCTATACCAGATGTTCGGTGGGAAATGCTAAATATTCGTAGCACGAAATTACCGCTGAGAAATGCCGTGGGAGTCATGTCGGCGCTTTCCTTGCAAATCTGACTCTTGAGGAGGTCAAAACTATAAGCTGTGACTTGCAGCTTTCTGAGTTCCCGCAGGCTCAAGGTAGATTGAAATTCTCTGTCTTGAGATGGCAAGTGACTTACGGGCTCAAGTATACGAGAATACCCACATTCCGACTCTCGAAGAGGTTCTGGACCTGATTGACTGCTATGAGAATAAGAATGTCGCTATCAACATTGAAACGAAGCTGGATCCTCTGAAACAAAACGAAACGTTGCCGGTGGAGAAGTACGTTGATGAAATCGTGCCTTTGCTGGAGAGGCGCGGCTTTGCTTCCCGCGCTACCTTGCAGTCCTTCGACTGGCGAACTTTGGTGGGAATCAGGCAGAAGTTCCCCAGTACAGTGATAGTGGCGCTTCTGGAAGCCGAGACTATCGCACCTGTCAATGGTGTCTATTCATGGCTTGGGGGAATCGATCTTGCCGACTTCAATGGAGACTGGGTTGCGGCGGCTGCCTCAATAGGAGCAGAGATCGTGGGGCCAGCACATGGAGACCCCTGGACCTTGACCGTTAATACGCCTGGCTATGTTCCCTGGATAAATAAGGAAGTGGTCAAGCGCGCTCACGATCTCAATATGAAGATCTTTCCTTGGACTGTCGACCATGAAGTTACGATTGCAAAGATGCTGGACCACGGAGTGGATGGCATCATCACGAACTATCCAGAACGAGTCATGTCGATGAGCAGGGAAAAGAAGCGCAATTTCCGCGTCTCAAAGGTCAAGCATCGACCATACTGCTTGGTTAATGCTTAAGTGGATGACAAGCTGTGGTTCAATGTCACAGGATACGGACGCGTTATGGAAGCTTTCGACTTATTTCAAGATACCCTTTAACTGTTTCATTCTTCCTAGATTTTCCATTACACTTGGGGGTTCAGCGTTTTAAATTGTTCTGTGGGAGATGATCTGTGTTGTGCGTTCTAGCTTTAGAAGGGTCACTCTAATTATCATTCTTACCTTTCAACTATAAAAGGAGATTTGAAGTAGCCAAAGTATACAAGATGATATTATACTTTCACTCTACCTTGTCCTATATAGGTCTACTGGAAACTTCTACTCAAGGAGATATAGAATCTTGACAATTCGAGCTATGTCAAGAAAATGGGGATGTCATGAGATAATGTGATCTTGTAGTATAACTCCCATCGCTTGCTGTATGGTTATCTGTTAGATGGGTTTCGCCGACAGAAAATAATTTTTGTCGACTTAGACTTCTCCACAGCTTTTAACATGTGAAGTCTAGCTCATACTCTTCCCTACACCTATTTACTTCAGCAGGGATCTCAATGGCCGCCACTTCCACTCCGACAAAGCCAATTCACTGTACTGGGAAAGTTCACTTTCCCCTCCCGCTGTTGGCAATAGTGAGATAATATAATAGAATTATACTTCTACAGCTTCCGGTTGCAACTCAGAGTCTTCCATACCTACCATATTTCAATTATCGACTCAAAAGAGCCTACCATATCCGACTCATCGACGACAGCCGCAACAACAACATCAACAACATCAGACCCCTCTCCCGAGGGCCCACAGGTTCTTCTCCCCTCCCTTTCCTCCCAGCCTTGGTTTGATGACATGTACTCCCATCTCATCGACAAACTCTCCTCACACGCCACTATTCAACGCGCCTCCGAGCCCGAGGCCGCAATCCGCTGCCTCTCCACCAACACACCCACCGCGATCCTCGCCACCGACGTCGGGCTCGCACAACGCGAGCACTACCGTGTCCTCAACAAAGTCCTAACCTACACCCGCTCCGGCGGCGTGTTGATCTTCTGCTGTCGCTTTTCCAGCTTCATCAACGCACCAATATTCAATCGATTCATGCGAAACAAACTCGATCTTCCCTGGGAATTCGGCCATTATCTTCGCACGACGCTCTACTTAAACCAGCACGCTTTAGCAGCAGGGAATAGAGCTCTGACTAGGGATCGGTTATTACAATCGTATTCGCAGAAAGCGGTGTATTTGAAGAATGTTGACCATACCATGGCGGTTTATCTACCAGATAGGGACTCGGTGATGGAGTCGTTGGTTTTCGAGCCGATTCGTGCGAATACGCAGCAGACTCCGGTGGCGTTTAGGAACTTCGGACATGGTTCGATCGGGTATGTGGGTGATGTTAATGGCGAGGAGGGGTCGGATCAGGTTGTTTTGGCGATGTGTGGGTTTTAGAACTCATTAAACGAGGTGGAATTTTATGCTATTTGTTTGGGGGAAGGAGATCTTTTCTGCGGTATCAATGAATTTATTTGGGAGGGTGGGGTTACTGACGTTAAATGGACTGATCTTTATGAAACACTACGGTTCAGTGCCATATAATATCTATCATTGTGCATAATGGACGGAATCCACACAATCGATCAAACAATACGGTAATGATCCGATTCTACCTGCGATAGTTGTGCGATGGAACTGGGAAAGAAACACTAGATCTATTATACGAACAAGCATCATTAATCTTCACTGTCTGTTCGGCCTCTTCGGCTACCACGCTATCTATCTAGGGGCCTAGTGTTCAAATCTCGACGACCCTCTTCATACTGTTGAAAATCTAAAAGCCTTAATATATGTCTGAGCAGTATAGAGAAACTAGAATTTATATCCTAGTCCTTTTACACTAATAGATCGGGTTTTATCCGTAATTCTCCCAAATTCCAGGGCCATGAGATATTATTAGGCAATTTGCTTCCATGTGTTGTCTTAGTCGACCCTTAACATTATACATATGCTTGCAATTAACATGGACATGTTTGAAATATAGGCCACTGAACATATATGCTTTACCGATATTAATGTTACTCTCTTTGATTCCTCGAGCGGTTGTAATCGTTGATGTGGTATTCGGGGTTGGCATCATGCGGGTGTGTCTTAATGATACTGACTTGAAGAGAAACAGTCTGAAGTCTCTGCAGATATCAGGAATCAATAGAAATATATCAGAATTTATAAAGCCTAGGCTTCTATTATGAAATTTCAGGACATCAGACTAATATCTCCCTAAGCCCACGCCTTCAATGTGGCAAACTGATGAACGTGATCCGCAACTACATTCTTTTCAGAGTTTTGTTTTTGAGATATTTAAGGAATATTAGCTATATTACTGAGAGTGAATTCAATGACCAATTGTTGCGAATAACTGTTTCTACTTTGGCACCTCCTTGATCTTTCATTTATAATGGTGACAACCTTTCCATTATTAATGTCGCAGAACCTAATTATGTTAAGTGCGCCTAACCCCGCAGTAATTGCTAATCAATAACCGCGCATTGCTTACGAATTGCTTATATATCTATCTTACAGGGGTTGTTGCGTTAAATATATTCCTAGATGATGAGACCATGTTATTCGACAGATATAATAAGCCTATCCCCAATAGAACTCGATGTGAAAGAAATACTGATCACATAGACGGTCAAGCGATTCGATAGCAACAGTCCGTGCAAAATGCTATGGAACGAAAAAGGGGAGTTGCAACGACCAGCAGCCCAATTCAGAAGATCCATTTCCAATGACCCTAATGCCCAATTCCCAGCCGAGGCAGGCCGATACCATCTCTACGTCTCCTATGCCTGTCCATGGGGTACGTATCCACCACTTCTATCTCCACGGACCTTGTTCTTACTAGAAGCCATCACACAGCTCATCGAACATTGATTGTGCGAAAGCTCAAAGGACTTGAGAGCATTATCTCGGTCACAGTTGTCCATTATCATATGTCCCTGGTGGATAGTTGGCGTTTCTATACCCACGACGATGAGGCAGATGCTGAAGACTGTGTACCTGATCCGCTCCATCCTGGCATCAAGCGGCTAAAGGAGCTATATCTGAAATCAAATCCTGAGTATACCGGTCGTTTCAGTGTCCCTGTTCTATGGGACAAGAAACTTGAAACTATTGTCAGCAATGAAAGCAGCGAGATTATCCGCATGCTATATTCGGAATTTGACCACCTCTTACCACCTCGGTTTCAGAAAGTCAATTTATGTCCACAGGACTTACGCTCTGAAATCGACCAGACGAATGACTGGACCTATGATAATATCAATAATGGCGTCTAGTAAGTAGTCAGAGAAATTGCATACTTTTATTTATCGTTTTAATTATTATTATTAGAGTAAATGCTAACGATACACAAGCAAATGCGGTTTCGCAAAAACCCAAGAGGCATACAACAATGCCGTCAAGGCTCTCTTCTATCACCTTGATCGAGTAGAGTCCCATTTTAATGACCCAAAATATATTGGACCATTTTACTACGGTTCTTCAATTACAGAAGCAGATATCAGACTCTATGTGACGATTATCCGCTTCGATCCGGTCTATTTTACGCTCTTCAAAACAAATAAGGCGATGATTCGATTTGGGTATCCGAAGATCCATCGTTGGGTACGGAATTTGTATTGGAATGTCCCGGCATTCAGAGAAACTACCAATTTCAAACATATCAAGGGTCATTATTTTATGAGTCTGACTATGATTAATCCTACTGGGATTATTCCAGATGGTCCACATCCCAATATTATTCCTATCGAGGATTCTATGGCGGACGAGGGACATTGAATGGCCTTTTGAAGTATGGTTTTAAGATAGAGGACATGTCGTGACTGGAGAGACAAAGCAAAATGTGAATTTAAATAGTCATTAGCAGAGAATCAAGCCATTGGCCAGACAATCTAGGAATATATCTCAGTCGAGATAATATTTTGAGCTATTTAACCAGTGCAACGCGCCAGCAATACTACAGTCGGCCTCTAGGTTAATAGAATAAGGGCTAGTTTGCTGCTATGTGTAGTCTCTGAAATATTGCACATGATATATGCTGTCCGCGTATCGAACTTTCTTCAAATATCCTATGTAAATGGGTTGAAAGCTTATGAAGAGTGATCATCTGTGGGACTGGAAACTTTGAATCTGCTTGCGATCCCAGGGAGGCACAAGGTAATAAATCAGACCGTGGCCCATCGACGCTGAAAGCGGGCCAACCTGGATGAAATATCAATATAGCACCTCCATGTTCTTGTCGTGAGACCTACCCAGTGAATCCAATGATAAGGAGGGAACCTTGAACCGACATAGATCCCAAAGCATCGGGCTGGGTTCATCGCTGCATTGGACGTGCATCAGTCAATGAAACTTCTGAACGAAGGCGGAGATCTCACAAGCACCCATATAGCCCGGTCGTGTGAACGCAGAGCCGAAGCTCAGCACACCGAGAATTATGCCTGCGAGCCACGGCGAGAGTGAGGCCCCGTAGACGCTCTTCTGTCGTGGGTCTAGAGCAACCCCGAACGAAAGGAAGATGGCTATCAGGCAACACATAAACTCCATTGTAAACGCATCACTCACAGACATTAGCGATGTATCTATATAGCAACCACCAGCAATGAAGTCCCGCGATCCATAGGCCCTTCGCAGCGCCAACCCAGCGAGTGTACCCCCCGCCGTCTGCGCAGCAACGTATAGTACCAGTCGAGGCAGCGTGATCAGGCGCGCAAAGAAGGTTGCGATGCTGATGGTAGGGTTGATATGCCCCCCACTGACAGGACCGAATGTAAACGTGAATATCGTCAACATGAGCCAGCTGGTGACACCGCCGACTAGGGGCCCCAGGAAATCCGTCGTTGCAAAGACACCAGCTGGTGTATTTCGCGGCGGCACCTGGCCGGCAGATCGTGCGGGCGCCATGGCCATCCACCCTGTAATATAAACAAGCATCATGGCAGCTACGGAGCCATTGCATTAGAATAGATACCACCGGAGTCTAGTTGAGCGAAGTCTCCCTCACCGATCCCTTCAACCATTGCCATGCGCCAGAGTGAGAGGTCACAAAAGCTGCGCGGACTCAGAGCATCGCGAACGGATAGAAATGGTGCCGCATCGGGCACCTTCTTCAATTCTTCCTCGTTGTCCGGATTATCGCGATCAAGGATATATTCCTGATTACCACCAACTCGACCTGCAAAGGGCTGAACCGCAGGCTTCACTTGTTGTTGATGCAGCACGTTGCTGTTCCCATGGTAGTTAGATGTGTTAACGCCGTTCATGCTAAACCCAACCATCTTGAATATTGCGATACATGGGAGCTATTAGAAAAGCGAGGGACGACGACGACATCAGTTCTAAGACATATAGTAGGTAGCCAGTCGAAGAATTGTCAATTGCTGATTCAAAACTCTAATCTGCTTACCATCAAACGCCACCATCTTTTCATAACATTGATTGGTCATCTTAGATGACAAAATATTAATCTATCTCCTTGAAGTCGGCCGTCCAGCCACGCCTACACACAAGCCGCATATTTTTGCCCCCTCTATAACATTCCAACCATTTTAGACGAGACGAGATTAAAAGAAGCCACCGTTCTAGTATGTACAAAAATACAAAGCACCTGGACATCACAGCCCCGATTCGTAGCGGCCTCGGCTCTAGGCGGCGCTTACAAGCGGGAATCTAGAGGGGCTGGTCTAGTGCCACTATCGCCGCAAACGACCACTCATAGACACTGCGACCAGTCGAACCGCATCTAAAGCGACTGAACCCTTACTCAAGTAGAATGTAGGGCTAGAGTATAAGCGTCATGTGTACATCAAGACCTGCAATGGATATCGCCCTCTGCTGGACCTCAGTCGGAAGGAGGCTGGAGCAGTGATGAATTCTAATACAGAACTCTAGTTACCGTGCTATTCACAAACCTTCTATGTCGAATATTACTGGAAAATGTTAGCTTGGCCGTGAGCACCTTCGATGCCTCTTTTTTCTGCCTCGGCTAGCTGAACAATATGGCTATGAAGAGAGTACTAAAAAATGGACTCAGCACAACATCCAATGGATCTGACTGCGGTAACATGGACAGGTTCGCAACTCACAAACACGATAGCAACATTAGGAGCTACAGTCGTAAGATAATAAGAACTCTGTTAATAGCTGAGAGGGTATAAAAGTGGACAATAGGACTGTACCATAAACAAGTTGTAAAGAGCAGTATAGATGAGATCTTCCTTATATATCTAGTAGAGTTTAGTTAATCAAAACTGAATTATATTTTTGCTAGCATCTCTGGACTCCTATTTTTCTAGATGAGGGGGGAATAACGCCATATTTAGAGAATATATATTGCTCTGTTTGTATCATAAATGACGAGATTGGTGGTCCAATTAATTCTGAATAAATCAATCGTGACCAAGCAGGGCAATATATGTAACCAAGGCTGGGAAGGCAAAGATTCGTCTTGATGGACGGCAGGAGAACGGAGAACTGGACGAAGGAAATGGGCTTTTGTATCCGATGTCAATGCTGGAGATATATTGACTGTGGAGAGATCGAGAAGGCGGAGGCGGAGGTAGTTGTTTTGGACAGTAGTTAGAGTCAGTAATCTAGGTGACGGTAAAACCACCGCCTCGGGAAGTGACCAGCTCCCGGAGCACAGGATGAGTTAGTCATCCCGCCGCCCTGAGTAGCTCACGGAGCGAACATGAGCAGCTCCCTGAGTAACCTGATCGCTCGAGGTGCAGGTGATGGAGACTCGCAAGACCAAGCTCGGTGAGGACCATCCCGAGACACTAATGAGTATGGCCAACCTTGCTTTCACCTGGAAGTGTACCGGTCGGAAAGCCAACGCTATCGATTTGTTGAGGATATGCGTAGCCAAGCAGCAACTAATCATAGGTCCTGCTCATCTTCACACTATGTCCAGTTCCAACACCTTGCTGGAATGGGAAACTGAGGAGCTTGGTATCGATTCATAACTCACGAGAAACACACCAGTTTATTGATGTCGTATCCATGGCGGTTGAAATGAACACTTTGTGTAAAACGTAGGGCGGCAGTGGAGAAACAGTTCCTTGCGTGGGGTAAACTTTATGCTCAGGGCAAGGAGTTGAGACTCCTGATTGTCTTCCACTATACGGAGGACGACCTTTCCAGGAACGAGAAACGGGGAAAGTCATCTGTCACCAAAAAGATGCTCAATAAACGAGATGCACAACTTGATGCCGAAGAATATATGTCTGAGCAACAGTCGGTCTGGCGGGCCGTCTACAGCTTGATGCGTTGTCCTTCACTATCCTGTCACCTTGGCCCGCATTGCTGGCAGGATCCGCATCATGAATGCGACTATCAGCGGACTTTGCATGTAGCACGGCACGACCCTGTTCGAGAAGGTCTAAATGTGTCTGTACTGACCCATGGTAGGATGGCCGATTTGGGAGTTGAGAATTACTCGGTGGAATCCTTGAAATGCCTGCGTCAATGAGGCCATCGGAAAATGCACCTATCGTCAGCCTTGTGTCCCCAAGTCTTAGCCCTGACCTTCTCAATTATATAGTTAAGAAAGGACTCACATGGGCCCTAGTTGGGAACTGTATGCTGGTAGTACCTGTGGTCGCCACAGCTCTGGTATCTTGTTCCACAATGAGGTCCGACGCAGAAGCCCCTATCTAGCGGTAGCCTGGAGGAAGGCTCCAATGGCGTGGTTGAAAAATATAAGCTTCCATGTGCCGGAAGTTGATGTCGACCATCTCCCTGAGCTTTCTGTAGATGGCGTCTATGCATCTAACTTTCTGATCACCCGACATATAGGGCTACTTATGCTGTAGCTGAATGCCAGGCCCATGATCCATGATTTTGTATTCGCTTCCAATACTGTTCGCCGCATCGTCACTCCAGTGAAGAATTCTAGGGATCGGAATGCTTGTTTTCGTTTGCACTGTATCGCGTAGATCGTTAGCGAGAGTTGTATCTTCTCCCCAGTTTGTCGTGTCCCACACAGTATTGAATCGTCGCCACTTCGGAAGCAGTGGATTATTTTACGGGTTTCGCTAATGGAAAGGGCATTCACGCCACGACACGTGTGAACTGTCGTCCATGGTGAAACTGAACACCCCGTTGAAAGCGCCCTCCTTTTTCTCACAATATTTGATACATTTTGCGCCGTTGCATAAGTCCACTATCTTCTGGCAGAGTTTGTCAAAGTTCGTGTCAATCCGGCGTATCTGGCGTTGACCCTTGCCGTTCCGGAGCCATCGACCGCTTGTATATAAGTGAGCATCAAACCCTAGATTTCCGTTATTATCGACACCGACACACAATGATTAGTCGGGCTTACCATCCTCGACCCCTTTTTTACATGTAGAATACAAAATATGAGTAACTGTGAGATTGACGCCGAAAATGACTGCTACTGACGCCGTTTAGACTTGATCATACACATCAATTATCGTCTCTCTCTCTGTAGTGAAAATGGTTCATAATGTGGGTAAAAACTCCAGCAACAGTTAGGGGTATCAATACATAAGTACTCCGTGTAAACACGCTATCAGATAAGAAAAACATCCTTCGTCTCTCATTACTCCTTTCTGGTATTCAGTCCCTCCCGTATCACATCACTGAACCAAATCCTGACGTCGTTCCCATCCCCGTAGCCTGGACGAAAGTTCCATTTCAAACCGTTCAACCGGAAACGGCTCCTCACGTATATCCTTGAGCATGTCCGAGCCAGATGGGAAGTCGTGTTCAAACGAAGGCTCTCCGGCCCCCCTCATATTTGCGAGAACGCTCTGTCTGAAGTGCCAGCGAAGGAGGTGATCTGAGACACGGTTCGGGTCGGCAGGGTCTCGACACACGGGGTCAAGCGTTCTTCCATCTACCCCAACGACGTCGGGAATAAAAGAGGTGATCTTGTAGTTCTCCTATAGATAAATTAGCAAAACATCTGTTATATACTTCCGTCTTGGACTAAATCACTTACATCTGGATTCACCGAAATTGAGTAGTCGTCGAATAATTGACGTAGGTGTGACTGAAGGAGAAACCCATTTTGGATTGAGTGGATAGGTGCAGAATGGTTCCCCGAGTCCGTTTTGGTAATCCATCGGTTGAAATTGTTTTCAATCCAATAGCTTTCCTTTTCAAGAGGGAATATATGAGCGGCCTCCCAGCCCGCCCATTTCTTCAGATGAGCGCGAGGGTTAACGATCCCAGTGAAGACACACTTTCCATCCCTGGCCCGCACGCCATTCTTGAAATCCACCTCGCGACCACTAACACTGTGGGAAGGGAGTCGGCGTACAAACTGTTCATCACTAAGTTCAATGGATTCTATCCAAGTTAGCTAGGTTTTTTCTTCTCATTGCTTCGGGCATCAGAAGACCTACCGCCATGAGAAACATAGATATCGTAATCTTCGGGCGTCAGTGGTTGACTGGTTCGTGAGATAGTTTGCCCGGATCTCGCCTTGACGGTAAGTGGTTGCGGTACAACAACCAAGACGATGTTGAGCATGTCGATGAAGTTGGCTTGGGTAACTGAGCCATTTTGAAACAGGCCACCCAGCATCGCACCCGTCGAACCGTCGAAAAAATGACATTTCGCCCATCATCCGACAGAACTGACTGACTCTCCGACATCGTGGCCGGCGAATTCAAAGTGAGCGTCCTGAACACACTGCTTTATTGTTGTTGTAGCTTAGATGCGACGCCCCTCTGGGAAATGTTCTTCGCGATGACTGTTCAGACGAGGAGAATAACCAGGAGGTGCCAGTTTCCTTTGGCTTGAAGGAAATGAAGTAGCCACTTTGAGCGGAAATATATTCTCCGGGTGTCGCCGACGATTCAAGGTTAACTCCAAGATGGAGCTATAATGTACTTCCCAAAATCAGTGCATCACGTGATATTAACGCATTCTTAGTCAGTGGGCCATTCTTTTGTTTAGTTACACCATTTCCTTGAGATGTTGCTTCAACCACATCCTCACTGACACAACCCCGACTGACCCCATTACTTTGCTCTTCATTTTCAATAATGGATTCTCAACCTACAGCAGAATATAGAATCTTTTGCAGTAAATGCAGAAGAAACAGTGCTGCGGATGAATTCGAAATCAGCAAGCAAGGGAAAGGGAATAAAACTTGCACGCGTCATAGCCTAAAACATTCTTTGGAGTTCGATAACTAGTGTAGTGTGGGATCCAGTGACACTATTTGACTTAGTGATTTCTGCTTCTGCGGTTTGTTTGACTGGTTTGCTTTGGTGGATTTCAGCGGAAATCGTGTACTTCGTATCAAGGAAGAGATATAACACACACACACACACACACACACACGCGACAGGAGATAGGAAGTGGAAAGGGACGCTTTTCAATGGAGATTTCTTCTCGTTTTTCTAGTTCTTCTCGCAGAGCATGACGTTCCTTCTATTTTTCTATTGAGGAAGCGAGGTCTGCCGTCGGTAGGGCGTTTACCGACCGTGCGATTCCATCTTATTTTCTCTCTTACGGCAGCTTCGCTGTTGGGGGTTTGTTCTGGCCTTGCCTACGACTCTGTCCCTTGCTCTCTCTCGTACCTCGACCTGCCTGTGCCGACCAGGCTGCCTTGAGCTTTCCCACTTTACTAGGAATATTTCGTTATACTTCTTCGTAATTAGAATAAAGCGGTAAGTGACTTTGGACTCTAAATTTGAGTGAACCAAATTCATAGGTACGCTATTCTGACCTGTTCCTATTTCATAGAACCAACACCGGCTGTTAGATGCGAACTATGTATTTTATTTAGATGCTTTACCTGTCCAATTCGGTTCTCTACGCATACTAGAGAATGCGAAAAGTGATAGGAACAACGTCGACCATAATATGTCTCCCAGATCTGAAGTGAATGCTGCAATACGGGATCTCACCGAGATCATTTAGAAGGAAGGAGGATTTCGTTTCAGGCATACGGGAACCAATTTCCAAAGCTTCACTACAACACCACTGTTCCCAAGGTGTGATGCGTGCCAAAAGCCATCAACCCACAGTAGAGACAGAGAAGCAACGGGATAGCTGTTACGGAGTCAGCCTGGGTCACCTGATTCCTAACGTAGGCCAAAAAGACCACTATATCCGCGTTCAGCGGATATGACCCAGGACCCAATATATATAGTATCGCAGCTTGTCAGGTCATACCGGGAAATTCGAGATATCCCCGAGGCGAAATCTGTGACAAGACATCAAGTTTATTATCTCTAGCAGAAAGCAAATACTGAGATATAGCAGCGACATTCTGATCCCTTAGTTTCAGTTAAAATGCTCCTTTAAGACAGCAACTATCGAGATCACCATGCTGTCTTCACAGCAGAAAACGTAAGGGTATTATCCTTTTTTTGCTTTGAAACTGTGAAGGGCTGAAGCCAAATTGATTCAATACTGACTAGGCCACACGCAGTGAACAAGAATCTTAGAGAAAGACAGAGATGCGAAGGGTAGATAGAGATAGCTAGGGGTCATGTGACTAAACGTGTAATGATGTGATAAACGAGGCAAAGCAAGAGGAGCGGCAAAGCCGCGAGCAGCAAACAGGGTTCATCCTGTAACAGAAACTATTGAAAGGGTTGCTAGGATGCTCAATTAGTGATGGATTCAACGTTTGGGACAAATAGTGGAGGCATAGACCTTTTCGCAGTATTGGCTGAGGTCGAAGGCACCGGTGTTCTGCTTGCATACTATCTGATAGAGCTTCTAAAGCCTCCTTAGGCCGAGTCAGCAGGGAAGAAACCTATCCGTGCAGATCCTGGAGCGACGATATACGTCATTCAATAGTTTCTTGAGCGACTGAAGGGCTTTGGGTTCAATCCAAGGTGCATGGGAATTAACAGGACCAGGCTGAAATTATAGCAGTCACTACTGTTTAGCCTAGTGTCAAGGTTCAGCTTTGCTACTAGCGTGTGAAACGAGCAGTAAACATAAAGCTCAATTCATCAAACAGCAGTAACACCTAAAGCCACTATAAGCCCAAGGAAGCGCGATATCCCTGATTGTCTACTCTGAGTACCCTGAGTGAAGGGTGAGCAGATCCCTGAGCAACCGTGAGTGCTCAGGGAGCATACGGAAATAGTGGGCCGAATCAGATCACGTGCGAGTTAGATGACTAAGATTCTGGTAAAAAGCACGCTTAAAATGGCGTCAAGTGTGGCCGTTTTCGGCGCCAAATTTACCGTCACCTAGTGTTGTGGTGTATCCTTATTGTTTGTATCAATAATGAGCCATGTTAAGAATGAATCATGTAGCCAGGGTCTGCATAAGAAATAGAACCAGTCAAGCAGACTTGATCTTAAACCATTCTCTCTATCTCTATTTCGCAAATAGAGTAATCCCACAGAACTTGAGAATAGTCTTAGATGCGTGAAACAATAGGTCTCTCCAGGTTATTACATTTACAACCATTAAAAATACAACTACTATAGATTTAGTTATAAAGGATTCAGAGACGTTAGTATGCTGGATAGTCTAGCAACTAGGCGTCCAACCCTACGAACTCCATCAGATTGGCGACCTGGCCACGGACCTATGTTATCCATATGGCGATATCAGACTTTCTTCAGCACTGGAGATTCCAATATGCAGAACTCAACCATATTCACAGTGTAGATTAATATAAGAATTAGGATATTGTAGTCATAATACAAAACGGCATTCGAATTCGCACTGTGTACCTCCTCGTTTTGAGAACGCCTACGTCTTCGTGAGCTAATGATACCAATATTCATCCTGTTTGCCAGGTAGGTATTTACTGAAAGATTCTTTGGTTTTTGAGCCGATTTGTGTAGATAAGTAGCAGATACTAGTGGTGTTTAGGGATTTGGATGGGCCTCGCCGAGGAGTGGTCGGATTGGGTCATTTTAATGATATATGGGTTTTAGACCTGTGTTAAGTGTTGTGATGAAATATGGACCATTTTATTTATGCTGGTATAACCTGAGATGTAAGGGTCATTTCAGCATCCATGGCTTTATAGAAAGGGGGCCATGATATGAATGTTGAAATATACTGATTTTCTCATCTCAAAACCAGATTTAATAGATATTATCGTGCATAGTAACTCAAATCCTGTCTATTAGTTGATCGATTAAGTTGAGACAATCCTTTTCTCTATACGAGTCTACGACGGTCGTCTACTGATAACATAACATAGACGTATCCCAAGGACCAGCAATCTAGACTTAAGCAAAAGCTCATTTTGTATATTAGTAAAAAGATACAATAGAGCGGTTTATAATTTAGACAAGCTAGATCCTTATCTTAGAATAGCTTACTTTACTCTTCAGTACCTCTGACCTAGAAATGGTTACGCGAGGCTATTCTCTATAGCTATATGTCAAGAACATACTCTAGAATCGATTAAATGGTGGTACTTTAGCTCCAACGACAAGAACCACCTCCAATATACAGCACTTCGCCACCAACCCCCACTTTCAGAACCGACATTCGATTCCAATCTAGCTCTCTTGATTTCTAATCCTATTATTGGAATCCGGGACAATTCGGGTTCTTTGTTGAAAATACCAAACCAAACTGCTGCCTAATTTATCATGTGACTAATCCAACCCATCCTTACTTTGAAACAAGCGAGTAAGAGGTAAGCAAAGCAATGCAATCCATTCTAACTCGAGTTGCGAACCTAGTCATCTTCGAAGCTCCGAGCTTCCTTTAGATTATGCTATTGGGATTGTTACTACCTGGATAGATGGTAAGACCGGCGTAGTTTCCATCATTATCATTATTATTATTATTATCGTAGCTTACTGCGCCACGAGCGTCCAAATCTTAAAACTAACAGACAATCCCTGCATATAGAGAATACGTACTTAGAATCTAGACTCGACTCTACTCTAACCAGTGGATATATCGGCACTAACCCACAAACCAACGGACATAAATGGCATAACTAGTCTTGAAGATTTTTTAATGTTTTTTTTATACTTAATGCACGCTTGGATTACGAGTAAATTAGTAAGTAAAAAAAATTTCTCCTCTAAAGTCTTTCGCGCCGAGACGCGACGCGACGCGTCTCCTCTACACGGATCAGATAGGAATAGGATAGCCCGATTAGATACCACGGAGCACTTTTCTCGTGTTCTCGGTCGAATTTCCTTCTTTTTGTTAGGCTAAAGCTTTTTGTTAGGCTAAAGCTTTGGACTGTTAATGGGGCTGGGTTCAGGTAGTGGCTTTAGTTTCTCGTGTTGTGATTTTGGCTAATTTAGATTGTTGTCTGATCTGGTGGTTTGAATGTGCTGTTGTATGTACTAGTATCTGTGTGCGTTGGTGATCATGGTATGGATGTGGTTCGTGTTTCTTGCTTTTTCTTTTCTTTTCTTTTTTTTGGTTGCTTAGCGTTATTTGCAGTATGGAGTAGAAAAGCGTTGTCGGAAGTTTACTCGTAGGATAATAGTATTACATAGAGTAATCCCAGCTTGTACTATACTCAGTACTACTACTCCATTGTGCGATGCGGCATATTATTTATGTTATTATCTATATTAACAATGTCATCTATAATGGGAACTACAGATTTTGACGCTTTAACTAAAGCAAACTTGTATGTGCTGTATTATTAAGAGAAAAAATTTTCCCAGCCCAACGGTTACGGTACAGACTACGGAATAGCGCCTAGTATAACCTACGGGATCCCATCGGGCTTCAACGTAGAGCACATAAGTGGGCTGCTTTAGCTTGATGATCGTCTATCCTCTCCACCGGGGCGGTGCCCAAACGGCTGACATGTACCCATCATTCGTTGCTTTTTCGCAGCAGGATGAATGCTTTGGAAGCTTTTGCAAGCTTCTCGAATGGTCGGTTGTGGGTCGTGGGTGAATGGTTTGACTGGTTCAATAGGCGGTTTATGGGTTCTCTGTTCAACGGCGAGCGGAGCTGTTGGGGGCGTCTGCCATATCTACCGTAGAGTGCGTTAGGTTGGGCCGGAAGGATGGGCGGAGCTGCGTTCCATGGATCGAAGATGAGCGATTATAAATTATGATCAGAGAGGAATGGGTAATGCAGTATTGAATGATTTTGTGTTGGCTAGTTTAGCCGCGGAGTGTCAGGGTTCACGTCCTGGTTGTCGCTGGGCGGCTGAGAGATAGCTTCTGTCCTGTTTGAATCGAGATAAGCGGCTTTATGAATATTGAGCTATCGATTTGGTTATTGGCAATGAATGTACCTCCAACAACCCCTTGCCTGTTCCGCCTGGGATGATTGTAGCCGTATGATGGCAGATCGAAAGAGAGAAATGGGGCCTTATAGGAAGATGGATCCGGATAGGAAGGCCGGCCCATTGGCAACTCGGATCTCAGAACGACCAGGGGAAAAGAAAGCGAAGTAGGCTGCCTTACAGGGAACCTTTTTAGTTGAAGGCCCTAATTAACTTAGCACCACCACGAGGATTATTGTTTCCGCCCGCTCGATCGGATTCACCATGGGGTTCTCAAGGCACTGATTCTGCTAAGACCCGCTTAGGTCTTAGGGCATAACAAGAACACGGCGTTGACGCCGGTTCCCGGGCTACAAGGCCAATGGAAGTCTGCAGTTGAGGTGGAGCACGGCTTTTTGTTGCTTTAGGAGTGGATTTTCCCTAAATCTCACTCTGTCGCTTGCGTTTCCTTGCTCGCGATGGGGGCTTTGGCGCTGAAGTTCGGTGACGTATCACCTTGTTATCAACAGAGAGAATGAAACTGCCCACACTCCCCCATCGATGGTCACATTCTTAGGAACAGAGACGGTGGTTCCGCAGTGGCATCCGTGCAACAATGACCTGATGTATCTATCCCCAGATGTCCCGTCGATCAGGAGGAGATCAGAGAAAAAGGGACATATCCAGTCTCTTGGGGCTTGTTCGGGAGGATGTTCACTGGGCGGGGCATCCGATTTTTTCTTTTCCTTTTTTCTCACCCACCGGACGCGTGGTTTAATTACCATTTTAGGCTCCTTGCGAAAACAAGACCTTACCTCAGCACCGGAACGGAACCTGCCCGTCTGGAAATCCTCTTTCTGTGTGGTGGCTGTGAATGGAAAGGGATGCACCAGATTCACCAAGTCCGGAGATGTCAGTTCGCCCGTCGATGGATGATAGACCGGACCGCAGAAGGGAAAACATCCCAGTCGTGTCAGAGCCGATCCTGGTCGGAAAAAAAGAGACAGGAATATCTCTGCAGCCGGTCCTTGCAGATTACATGCAGTGGCTGTCATGTACCAGCGACGATTATGAAATCGACTCTAAAAATTGCCACGCATCGCGGCCCAGCTGCCTTTCCGTCTGCCGCCGAACTGGCTTTTCAGCTCAGCCCTTGGCCAGTCTGCTCTGCTACGAACTCTACGCTTAGCTGGAAAGTCGTTCTGTTGAGCTGCGTCTTTTCCCGAAAATCCCATTGTATCCATGGTTTTGTTTCCGTCCACTCGACTCGTTCACGGATCGCAGAGCCGAGTCGTCCAGTTCCCATGCGGCTCCCACCCTCCGTCGGCTGTGAACCCAGTGCAGATGACCTCTTTAGACCCCTAGAACTCCGTTCCCCTCTCGTAGACTGCGAGGAACTGCAAGTGATGCTGTAGACAAGACGATCGCGCATAGCCCAATGAGCGGTCGACGGAATGAGGTTCCAGGCAGGGATCGAGCGGAAGCTGAGCTTCTGTCCTCTCGCAGAAGCGCAATTCGTAGGACCACCAGCGGAGATTCGGCTGCTAGGGAGGAGAGGGGGATAAGGAGGTTTTTTTTTTCTCTTTTCTTTTCTTTTCTTTTTTAAGAAAAGAAGATCGATCTGCCACACCAAGGTTCATAATGCGCCTCCTCATCCGAGCGACTGGACAACAGGCCTCCCTCCCGAGCTGGTTGAGTTTGGTGAGGCTGGTGAATGAGTTTCCCTCCAACCATCCGCGCATCCATCCGGATATACTGGTTTTCTGGTTCCCCGCAGTAAGCATTTCACGTTCGACCGGGTCGAGACAGCGTCTAGAGTAGAGATCCGAGAGCATCTGAGACGGCCGCGTCCCGTCGTGCCTTGATCGCCTGGGCTGCTCCTAGTCCGGTCACAAAGCTTTTAGTCGGCAAACTCTCGTCCCACCTGCTGTTTCCTTGGCCCCTCATCGTCACTTGCAGCCCGTCTGGTATTTCGTTTGTTCGTTCCGTGGGCTCTCTTCGCCTTTCTCTTTCTCTCTCTTCTTCCCTGCTCTTCTTTTCTTCCTCTCTTCCTCCCTTACACCCTCCCCCTCGTCTCGAGATTATCTCCTGTTATACCGGACCCCTTCCTCCCTCTCCTCTCCCCCTTCCTGACGTTCCCTTGTACGCGCCGGATAAGGTCGGAGTCGTTCATCCTTCAGTGTGCCTTTGTGTCGCCGGAGTTATCTTGATTTTCCAGGTCTCTGCTCGGTCTTGTGTGTTCCTCGGCACTTGGCGCTACAAACTGTCGAACATATTCTTTTGCAGCAAGTAGAAAAGCAAGCAAGCAATCACGAAAATAAAATTGGATTTTCTTTGCGCACCGTTCGATCTTGCTCTGTGAGTATCTCTCTTCCTATCTCCTCCCCGCCTGCTTCCCACCATGCCGGTTTTTTTCCCTGGGCGATTCCCCTCCATCCCACTCGCCATCGTTGGACGGCGCGCTTGTCGGCCTAGGGACGATCATCCGGTCTCAGCAAAGACCTCCCCTCTATCCCCTCTTCTCCCCTCATTATAATGCCTCACGGGCGTCTTAAACACTCGCACCGCTGCCGTGGCCCCCACCCCCGCTCCGCCAGGTCCAATCCAGCGATGTGATGACCAGCCTCCGCGACTACAACTGGAACGATGTACTATGGCTGTCCGATGACTATCGCCGTGACTGTACGTGCCTGGCCGCTATCAGATTATTTCAGAATCACAGTCAATAGATTGCAAGACAGCAATGTGGGTACCAGAGGCTTGCCAACACTTGTCAACACCACAACGTGCGGTTGGTTGAGGATCATCACCGTCATCGGGGAGGAAACAATTGGAGAGCAAGATACCTGGGCGGGTTCCAGTGATGCGCCGGAAGGTTACGTTGCAGTCGCTCGACGGAAATAGTTGGAGGGGGTGGAATCGACGGAAGCGGAAGGCCTGAGGTGAATGGGGGCGCACACTCAGTCATCTTCGACCTGCTTTGGGTTTTCTTCCATATCCAAAACCTCCTCCAGATCCATCGTCCAGGTCACTTGTGAAGGCGCCTTCTGTGGTTGATTCGCTCTGCAAAACGTGCTGGTCTTGGCGTCGTGGACGCGACAACTGCCTGGGAGGCTGGTCATTACATCGCCAATTCCTGCTTTCTCTCACCTCACCTGATCTCGCCGGGCTTCTCTCTGCCTGACCTCCATCTTCTTCTTTGCTATTTCCTATCAGGATCTAATTCCTTCCTGCTGTCATCTCTCCGCCTGTCTTCCCGTCATCTATACTCATTATCGCACGATTATACCCCTCGTTTTCCTCCCTACGTCCAGCGCTTCCTGGTCGTATCCTGGCATCACGAGCAAAGATCGCAGCAATCTCGTTGAGACCATATTCACTAACGTCGTTCATCGGAGTTTTCAGACAGAAAGTCAAATACCCATCTGTGTCCTTTAGGCATCTTACGAAGTGTTCATCACGACCGTACGCTTGTCTTTCCTTTAACGACTCCTACGAAGTCAAAAGTCGCCACGGCCGTTTCCCTGGGATACAAAAGTTTCGTTTGATCTTAAGGTCCTGTTTCCAGCGAAGCGACGCATCTATCGAGTAATCTGTGCTTTCGAACACTTCCATATTCAATATGTCGTTCCAAAATTTCGATTCTTTCCAGAACCAGCACCCGCCCGCGGACGCTGCTTCCGCTGCTCCTGGTGCCCCGGCCGCTGCGGATACAACCATGACTGGCCAGGCCGACACTACTCCCGCGCCTTTCCAGGGTCCCACGCCCGGGGAGCCCTCCAATGCGACCGTTCCTCAGCAGGGCGTCGAGGGAAAGACTACGCTCTGGTACGTTCTTACGGCAATAGACGACATATACGGTCCCCGGTCCATCACCCCCTCGGGGAAATCGCATATGTCGCAGTTACCTCTTAGCTGCTGGCATGGATTGTACTGATATGTGGTAGGATGGGTGAACTTGAGCCCTGGATTGACGAGAACTTCATCCGTAACCTGTGGTTCCAGATGGGTGAGCAGGTCAACGTGAAGATGATCCGCGACAAGTTCTCTGGGTAGGTACCCTATAGTCTGGGATCCTGGAATACCGGTCTAATTTTGGTAGTAGAAGCAATGCCGGCTACTGTTTCGTCGATTTTGCATCTGCCGCCGCCGCTGCTAAGGCCCTGTCTCTCAACGGCACCCCGATTCCCAACACCACCCGCCCTTTCAAGCTCAACTGGGCCACTGGCGGCGGTCTGGCTGACCGAAGGTACGATAATTATGGATTTAGCTCCTGTCTATGACATGGGATACTGACAACTCCTGTAGCCGTGATGACCGTGGTCCCGAGTACTCCATCTTCGTTGGTGACCTCGGTCCTGAGGTGAACGAATACGTCCTGGTCTCCCTCTTCCAGAGCCGTTTCCCCTCTTGCAAATCTGCCAAGATCATGACCGACCCCATCAGTGGCATGTCTCGCGGCTACGGTTTCGTGCGCTTCTCCGACGAGAACGACCAGCAGCGTGCTTTGACCGAGATGCAAGGGGTGTACTGCGGCAACCGTCCCATGCGCATCTCGACTGCCACGCCCAAAAACAAGGGCCCCGGTGCTGGTCCTGGTGCCATGGGCATGCCCGGTGCTCCTGCTGGCCTGTACCCCCCGGCCATGGGCGGTCCTCCCATGGGCTTCTACGGTGCTCCTCAGCCCATGAACCAGTTCACTGACCCCAACAACACCACCGTCTTCGTTGGTGGTCTGTCTGGCTACGTCACCGAGGATGAGCTCCGCTCATTCTTCCAGGGCTTCGGAGAGATCACCTACGTCAAGATCCCTCCGGGCAAGGGCTGCGGTTTCGTCCAGTTCGTCCAGCGCCACGCTGCTGAGATGGCCATCAACCAGATGCAGGGCTACCCGATCGGCAACTCTCGTGTCCGTCTGAGCTGGGGTCGCTCGCAGAACAACTCCGGCCCTGCTGGCACCCCTTACCGCCCGGCGCCCCCTCCACCAATCTATCCTTCCATGGGCATGCCCCCAGCTCACCAGTACGGTGGCTTTGCGCCAATGAAGGTTCGTTACTATTAACCCTTCAGTTGACAGGACTAACCCGCCGCTATAGTAAGAGTGTTCCTTTTCTCGAAAGCACCAGCAGGAGTTTTGCGTCATTACAATGATGGGTCTTTGTGTGTCAAAATGAGTTTGCAGTTCTTCTCTTCTCTTAAGGCTCTCCTCTATAGCTCTTGATGAGCAATTGTCTCCTGTGCTAGGCATTTTTTTCTTCCATCTGAGCGCTTTCATTCCAGCAAGATGCGGACCCTTATTTCACATTCGATCCACACAAACAACCCCTTTGCACCTTTCTCCCCACCCCTTTTATTTTCTCTCTGCGATCCCAACGATTTCCTGTTTCTTAGCCCCTTGGCAAGTTTTTCTCGTGTTTTCCTTACCTGCGTGTAACGGCCACTAAATCTCGTCGATGCGATTTCTTCTTACACGTTGGGCTGGCATTCTGCGAAAAGTTCTTCATCTCCCTCTTCAACGAAACGGCCGGATGGAACAGTGTTATTGAGGATGTTGCATCATGCTTTTTGCTAGACTGATGGCCTGTACAACAACCATTTGTTCCCCCTTATTGCCTTTCAATTTTTTCGACACCCTTTTTTTTTTCTCTCTTAGCACGGAGGGCAACACCTTCCACTCATTTGATTTTTTTTAAGTACGTTAAATTGCTCCTACGTCCCAGTTTGAGAACCCTTTCGGCAGATGCTTGTTTGCCGTCGCGCTTGAATGGGTGCCACGGGCGAAACTTAGGGTGATCCGCTCGCGAAGCTTCGTTCTTGTAGCTACTAGGGACGATAGAATGCCTGCTTTCTAGATACCCTTTTCGCAGTTTCGGTTCGAGGCACACCATGCACATGCCGCGGCCTTCTCTCTCGAGTTGAACCGGTTTGTTATGAACTTATGACGGAACTTGATCTTCCTCGTATTCCTGTCTCTGTTTCTCTCGTAATTCCTCTTTCCGGTCCTTCTTGTCTGCGACAAACTGCTGCAAGGCTTTTTTCTCCCCTGCGAATGATTCCCCCTTTCGCTTCGCATTGTACCTCTCTTCCCCTCTTCCTCCCTCTCTTATCATGCTTGCGATGTCGGAGTCATCGGGTCATCCTCTAGGAGATAGGGCCGCGGGTTTCGGGGTTGGCGCATCTTCTAACACGGGTTTCTTCTGGTCGGATGCGTGAGGTTAGGTTTCTAAAAGGCCATCGGTTCTCCAGATGGCATCATGGTTGGTCTCTTTCACCTTTAGAGATATTCTAAGCTGCTCCGTCGGCGGGTTCTGGGTAGTATGTTATGTACGACAAAGAGATTTCACGTTCAATTTCTACGGGTATCTGATTATTATTCCATAGACCGTTGTCTACATCCATTAGTGGTCCGTAGCTGGGTGGATATCGATGGTGTAGGGGGAACATACTTGGTTGAACATTGCTGATCTCAGTTGCGAGTCACTCAAGTTTCACGAACTCATCCGTCCGTCTAGTAGTAACCTTGGGTTGATCCCGACCATGCGATTATTCAGATTTCTCTGCTGCTGCTAGAGCTACGAATAGTTTAAAGCTCATAGGTTTAGCAACTACTGCGCGTATCTATCCTATCCGGGTGCACCTTCCCGGGGGGCCAGTCGCAGCGGCTCCTCCATCCTGACTGTTTATCATACAGACATCTCTTGCGGAAAGAACGCCCCTGGGCGGCCACGGGACCGTCATGATTGCGAATTGCATCATTATCGACTGCAGGGTCTTCTGCTCTCTGCACTCTTCCAAGCTTTTCATCCACATCTCCTTTCATCTGTCTGCTGTTACTTGTTCTGATGACCAGTTTCCAATGAAAACGCTCTCCAGCTTTATATGAAATCAGTGCACTTTGGGCCAATATGAGATACGAGAACTGGGACGTTCTCCTCTTCCCAGAGGGTTCCAAAGTGCCCGTCCAGGAGTTCAAGACACAGTGTTTCGTCACGAGAGATCGAGGTCTGCGTCCAAGCACCATCTTCACCCTAGAAATCCAGAGACTAATATAGTTCAACTCTAGAATCCCCCTATCTCCAGTTCCAGGACCATCCCGTTTTGAGTCCCGGACCCTTCTACTCAGGCCATAGCAATGTAGCTCAGATCCCTGTTCTCACTACCTTCATCCCCAGTCTGCCTCATAATAGTCCTTTCAGGGTTTCCGTTCACAGCTGGGATAGACCTCGTCCGAGCCGAAGGCTGGAAAGTCTCATGCAACCCGAGGACGTGGTCTTGTACGAGGTTCGGATATTCATAGATGGTCTTTGTGTCTCGTAGGGCTAGCTTATCCTGTTTTGTGAACATTGAGGATGAGGCTGAAAATGATACATTAGGGGTAGCATCTTTGGGCAAATGACCGTGTGGCCTCATATCATTAGTGGGTATCACCGCAAAACGTCTCCATTGATATGCTAACTACTGTCTAGATCAGAGTTCTCGTAAGGATACTTGCCATCCATTGTTCCCAATGACCGCAGCAGTTGACTTTGTTCCGTAGAAGTTGACAAGAACGGAAACCAGGATCACCTCCGGTTTCCTCCATTTCATCAGGAGATACTGCATCAGAGCCATTGGGATGCTGGAGAGTCTCATGGTCGTATCAGAGTAGTGATAGCTGAGGGACTCTCACGACCACATCGTTCCCCGCCTTTCGAGCGTGTCAAGGACATCATCGCATTTGCCTTCCAGCATGCACCTTTGCGTACGTTGCTAGATACTGAAGCTACCAGAGGATACTCGGCTGATCTTGATTCAGATATACTGGAACACTCAAACATAGCTTGGCCAAATCCTGGGATGTGGTGCCAAGCACCCCGAAACATCTTCAGATACCATGCTGAGAGCATCTTCAGTGACAGCAAAGAGGCGGAAGACGCACATGCCCATTCACCAACTCGACACGAGAGCAGAACCAGTGGGACGGGCAGTAGCATGAATAGCAGTATGGCCATGTACTCTACCTGGCCATATAGACTTTTTCCGCCCCCGACAGCACAGTGGCAGGGTGGCCTGAGAGACTCTAGATGGGCCTCAAATGACCTTCCCATGCCAGACCCTTTCATAGAGCCGTACATGGCTCAGCGGTCGAGTAGGCGGGCAAGATCAACTCTGGAAGATGTGCCAATGCCGGATTATGTTGGCTCTAGCTCGACGAGCAGTCGAGCCATCTCCAATATGACGGGTGTCAGTTTCGAACACAGCAAGCACCCTAGTATATCGGCTTCAGCAGATGACGAACAGTATAACCAACTTATCGATGCATTCAGTGCATCAAAGCCGCGTTCTAGCGGCACGTTCGCTCCGACTAACACACCTGCATCCGTACCTCCTATGGCATCGAAGCCGTCAGCTGCGGCAGAAGCTAGGTCAGCGTCTTATACTACGAAGAGTGGAAGTCGAGCCTCTGTATTGAAGGAAGTCTCACAGCCCGGAACAAGAGATGCTTCTGGTTCGAGTATCAAATCTGGGCCACCTCCAGATAGTCCAGGGGAGACTGTAACGGCGAGAAAAGTCCAGGTTAGTCCGAGCCCGAATGTTAAAGGCAAGAAGGAACGCAAGAGTCTGCAGGACAACAAGGAGAACGAGGCCGGCGAACCATCCAGTCGAGATGTGAGTAAGGGAAGTAACAGTCAGCCAAAAGTTGTTCTGCGGAGCGGAGGCGCGGTCTCCGTCTCGAGTGAGACCAAGAGAAAGAGGTCTGGTGGGCTGGCAAAAGATGCGCAAGCTGGAAAAGACGACGCGAGTACTCCATCACCGACCAAAAAGGTGACTCGAGTTGGAGAGCACAACACTGATGACCAGATCGTGTTTGATGATCTACTTGATCCGAGGGCGCATGTGGTCTCGGAGATTGAATAAGATATTTTCAGGGGACGGAATTTCGTTAGTCACTCTCTGAAAGGTTCGTCTTGTTTACCTTTGCAGTCTTTACTAGGGAAACTGTGAAGAACCCATTTCGATATTGTTACTTGCCAAGCACTAGCTATACCTATGGTAACAGTAACTTTGTTGTTTCAGATGCTGTATTATTAGAGCACCTAGTCATACAGACACCGAATGAGGTACTACATTCTGCCTATTCAAGATAATATAGACCATATTCATTCTCTGCTTTGATCTAATTCGACCAGCAGGGTATACTGTCATAGGTCTGATATGGATATGTGCTGTACGTTGTATAATTCGTGTTTGAATACGTGACTTATAAGTGGTCTACCGCTATATCTGGTACCTGAATCACAAGCTATCTTTCCATAAATCCGTATTCCCCTCATTTCCTCTAGTAGCCTCTCAAATCGAGCAATCGAGTGGGAATGCCATTTTCAGCGGAATTCTCCGCCCTGCAGCTCATATGGAAGCAGCTACTCTTCGGAATAACCCTTCCTATAAGCGGGGCATCCTGACGCGAGTATCACTAGGAGATTCACTCTTAGCCCTAAGTCCAAGTGAGATTACCTCTGATAACCTGTTTCCTACGGCTTTCACTTCTTTTCTCCGTGGCTGTCAACAATCCTTGACCAGCGCCGTGACACTCTTTCTTTTTGATCTCTACTTCCCTGGACGAAGACGCATCCTCGTCCCTTGGACGTGTCCAGTTCAACTACAGCCTTCTTCTAAATCCCTTCCTCGTCTTTGGCGGGTCAGAGGATATAAAATGGAACAATTCAACTTGTCCCAGTCCCAGTCTCAGTCTCAGGCCCGGTCTCATCCTGAGAAAGAGACTGAGACTCGAGATCATCCTATTCAGACCAGTGATCGAGGCACGTTTTCTCCGCAGATTGAGGTAAGTTTTTCTTCTTTACTTTCTCCCTCTCGCTCATTTCTTTTCGTTTGATCTTTTCTTTCTTCTATTCCTTGGGATATGCTCTTCAGGAAGTGACTAACAGGCTTTGGTCGGTAGAGTCTCGCGCGTAGCCTCGTCGTGCCGTATCGTCCAAAGACGTCTGATTTGGCGGTCCATGCTGAGGATATGAAGATGAAGACGTATGTGCCATTGGCGGTTGCTATGGCTTCTTCGAGTTCGTATCCGCATGGCCATAATCAGGGTATGGGATCTGGAGGAGCGTGGTCGTCTGGCTCGCTTGCATCTGGGGCGCAATATCAGGGAGGGATTGGTCTGTCCCCTTCTAGTTCATTTGCAGGGGGGATAAACCGAGGAGATATACATCCGTTTGTTTCCACTGGGTCTTCGTCCTCGGGAAATGAGCAGTTCGTGAACAATGGCTGTAATGTCTTCAGTGGTTCATATGCTTCTGCTGGTAACATGGTTGCGCGTCCCATGGGACGTGCATTTACTCTGACTCCTACCCCAGAGCCTCAGGGGTTTGGAGGCTCTGGCGGGTTCTCTGCCAGTGGCCAGAGTCCGTTCCGGTTCGCTCAGCAGTATTCAACTTTAGGGGTGCCACCATCTGGTGTCTCTGCGGGTTATGCCTTCACCTCTGGAGCTTCTGTCTCGGGTGGGTATGCAACGCAGAGTGAGGAACCTCTCATCAAGAATGAGAATGAAGATGTCAAAGTGCCTTTGGAAACTCAGGTTCAGCACCTGCATATTTCTCAGAGAGATGCAACGGCTGAATCTTCACTGGGTACCTATACTCCTGATAGAGCTCAGGTGTCTCCTGGACCATACCCAGCAACAGACTTCAGGACCACTGGAGTCAGTCCAAGCCTTGGGTCATTCGACATCAAGACCTTACCACCTGCTCGGGTCTTGTTCTACTTTGGTGTTCTTACAACTCAGGCATCGCTCTTGCCGCGCTTCGACTTTACCAAGGAGGTCAGTGGAAAATGGAGTGTCAAGTTGACGCTCTATGGCCACACTCTGGTAAAGAAGGAGTTCGGCACCCAAGCTGCAGCTAAACTCAATATCTGTCGGGACGCTTTGGATACATTACAGATGCAGTATCCGCACTGGATGGTGCCGGATGAGCCTCATGAGAGTGAGGCTGAATCTCTTTGGAACTGGATGCGGCTTCTGAGCAGTAAGACGAAACGTCACCCATTTGCCAATCATTATGGATACTTACTAACAGACCTTGCCGTGGTAGGTTACTGTCAACATAATAAGATGCATCCGGCTAAGTTCACGAAGTATGTGCATGTGAAGGGGTACCGGTATGAGGTGGAAGTCGGAGGTGCTTCATATTTCGGTGCCCCGAAGTCGCATCGTACGGAAAAGGAAGCAATGCAAGCTGCTGCCCATATGGGCTTCTACTCAACGCTAGTTCGCTGCCTTCATGATGAGGGCTTTCTTGGTCATGTGTCGGCGCCACAGAGTCAGGAGGGCCTGGGGTTAGGGACTTATGGCTCTGTAGCTGCTAGACGTAAGGCCAACACAGTGCTCCAAGGTTTTCCATCTAAGATTATAAAGCCTAATGCAAAGAAAGCAGCGAAGGGGGCACCAAAGGCTGGCAAGAAACAGAAGCAGAATCCCCCGAAATTCAACTCTAACCTAGTTCCCTTGTTGAATCGCAGAATTCAGGATATCAAGGCTCCTAGGAACTCAACGAAGACTACCAGATGGAACGTCACATCTGGTGAAATAAGGTCCCAGATGCAATGGTTGGAAACCTATAGAGAGAAGCTTGAAAGTAATGTTTCCACTTTCCTTCCCCCTGTGTGTGAGAATAAGGGTATTACAATATACTAACTCAAGGACCTTCGTTCCCCTGTGGAACGGCTGAGTCTATTGAATACAGAAGTCTGCGATCTTCTTAATCTCCAATATCCCGAATTCGAAATCTCCCAAACTGAGGGCCGCCTCGTCGACAACTCCGAAGGCGAATACCGCGCCTCTGCATTTTTCCCAAACGATCCCTTCCTAGCCCGCGTGGGTGCCATCGGCGAAATCAAGCAGGTCATGAAAGACAAATCCGCAGCCAGAGAAGCCTGCTCCAAGAAAGTCGTCGAGTATCTGATTCATATGGTGGAAGAAGACGCTGTCCTGGACGCAGAAGTGGCTGTGGAGCGTCTGAAAGTCGAACGGTGGAAGGAAAATGCCATTTCGAGCTATGTCAGTCAGGGACTTCTTGAGCTTGAAGAGGGAGAGGTTTTGATGCACGATGTCTGAGAGGATGAGACGCTGTCTGGGATCTGGAGGTTATTGTTGACTTTCCCCCTTCCTTGTGATTGGTCGATTGCCATCATGAGATGTATGTACTTGTCCAGAGCTCTTCGGGCCATTACCATAGATGCGTTACGCCAATTCGATCTGTCTTTTCATCGTGTAGATACATGTGGCTTGGGTTGTCTTGCCTGCAGCCTTGGATAGTACACCGAAAGGTCCTCTCAGTCAAAGGCACTGAGCGCGTTCATATCTACTTTGCAGACAGATTCCCAATGAACTAGAGATGTGCGTTGACATCCAGTAATCTTGTTAGAAGTGTGGAGGGGATCCATGAGAATATCAATATTAATATTCTGCCAGATCAGAGGTAGAAACAAGATAGGAGGCCGTCACCTCACGTCTATATTTGTGGATTGCGCCGCATACTACTAAGATTACCCTAGGGAAGCAGAGGGGGCGAGTATACTCATTCATACCAGGAATTTCCACGGTATCGAGGGTGTGGGTCACTTATGAAAGTAAGGTGGCCGCCTGCTATTCCAAAGGACCCCCAAGATCTATTCTGTCTCTTACTTCTAGAGAAATTTCTAAGGGTGAATGAATATAGAGATATATTCTTCAGCGCCTCAACCATCGTAATCCAATCATCATATGCCGCATTTCACGTTCAAAAGGACTATAATAGCGCTTATTTGGGCTCTCGTCACTGATCTCTCATTTGTGTTTTTGATTTGGCGAAACGGACCCCAGCGGTGTTCGTGTTATCTGAACCGTGGCCCGCTCAAAATCAATGAACATCACCTGCTGATACTCGTCATTCCAAGTCATGTTCCCGAGGTTTGGATCCCTGTGAATTGCTTGTAAAGACTTCTCAGCATCTTGGACCAGCTTATTCAAATCATGTTCGCGTCGCTTTGCCAGCGTCCTTCCAGCATAACTCGTCAACATTAAATGGACGATCTCCGCGATCCCATCGTAGGAGATCAGCGGGCAAAGATCCAGACCACCTAGTAGCACGGGAACGGATTTCCCTTGAATTGAAGGGAGATACGAATACACCAACTCCTCATGTCGGGAATGTTCAAGAAACTCGACCGGCACACCCCTTCCAATAAAGGTATAACCATGCGACCACAGTGACATCTCTATTGAAACATTTGTCGAAGTCGGGAATTCGACTGAAGTTGTTAATAATCAAAGCAACAGGTGACTCGACGGTCTGTCGTTCGAAATAGCCCACATCTACTTGTAGTTCCGAGCTCAATATTCTTCATCACCTCCTTGCCAGATTCCCTCAGTGCAAGTGATGGTGAAATGACGTTCTGTAACAAAATCCGTGTCCATGACGACCTTCCATATTTCCATCTGCTCCTGTGGGAATTCCTCCCATTCTCGGATTTTATCAATGTTTTTTTAGCATGGACATATCCGAGTGGTGATAAATGGACAACAAGGCTCGTGAGCGGGAGCAGGAGCCACACCGAAATTGTAAAAGTTATTGATGACTGGCCATGCGCCGCGGGAGGAGGTCTCGGGGGTAAGTAACTTGATGGCTGATTCTGATTTGAATAAGCCATAGCCAATTAGTGTCTGCCAGGCAAGATCACCCTTGCTAAGATAATGAAATGTATTTCCACAGAACTCAGGATGGGCAAGTTGTTTCTGATGGTCGGCAAGCAAATGTGTTGTGGTTCAGAGTATACCTAAGGTTAGTTGGTTGGTTGAAGGTTCCTTCCATTTGTCGCTTAATCTTGTTAGTTAGTACGTGGGTATGGTCCACATATGGCAGTGGGGTGACCGCCTGCTATTCCAGGAACCCCTAAACTCTTCCTTCTCCCCTAGAATCTTGAAGTTATTCAGACCTATCCTACTATATTTCTTGCTTCTGCCGTATATTCTGGCAGAATGTTATTATCTCGAAGCAAAATCCTCTAATTGGTTAAGCTTAAATTATATATTATGTAATCCCTTGCCGCTTCCCATTTTCAGTAATCTTCTACCGGCAAAATCAAAATCGTTATATTCACGTGGCAGAATCAGATGACTGCAAATTCGATTAAATCTATATTCGCGAGATGTTCGAAAGTGATGTCTCCATTGAGGCGAAATGTTTGTCGAGGGTGGTTAGATAATCGAAGCAACAGTGGGCCTATCTCCCGCTCGGCCACCACTGGCTAAGAGAGGTAAAAGGTAATGTCCCAAAGCCTCGGCTGAAGGGTTTATCATACTGTATCTAGTTTAGTCGAGTCGACTCCGATATAATACGATACGATACGACACGGATCATTAAGACCGAACATCGAAGATTGAAGCAATGAAACTCAGCATTCATTGACATAAGCGAACTAGTCAAGGTCGAAGACGAATATGGAAACAAAAAGACAACAAAACAAGAACCTGAATTTGGAAAAAGACGTTTCGAGCGCGGCCCCGGTCCCGGTCCCGTTCCCGTTCACTTCGGGGAAAGGGGACATCCATCTTGAATAATGACGGTAGGAAAAGTACGTGATAACACTGGATTGGTATATGAGTGAGATGCGACAGAGGAAGATGATTGGACTGCACTTAATTGGAAATGGGTGGAAATGAAATGAAGAAAATCAGGGCAAATAAAAATGTGTAAGGAAAAAGAAAACCGCGGATGAAGAAAAGGTTTTTTAGTCCTTGCTGAGGAAGTGAAAAAAGATGATAGAATTCATTGCGCCAATGCAAGACAAGAAACAGCCACACCTGACCCTGATCCCGATCCTGATACTGATCCTAGTCCTTGGAGAAAAAGGTCTCGTCTCCCTCGGATTTCCCGCGCCCTGTTTTTTTCAAGTCACCAATACGCAGTCGATCTCGTAACCAAGACTTGAAAATAAATGCAATGTAATGACGGAACAAAGCGGCTGCAGCAAACGCAGCAATATCCTGTTGCTGCAGATGCTGCGGAAGCGAATACGGAAACGGTCGACGTTAGATGTAAGACAAACGGGACAGATTGATCCCCAATTGCTTCCTTTTCTCGCTCCCCGCATAGACGCCGTCTTCGAAATACCATCGGCCCGTAGATCTTTTAACTTTCCAGCGAAACAATGAACTTTCTAGAGAAGAGTGCAGTGAAGAGAATGGAACAAAAAATAATTATAGCGCAAGATGGTCGACTGACCAGTGGACGGAGCGTAAGTAACTAATGGCACAGATACAGGCGCCAGTTAAGAATGAGCACAAGTAACAGACAAGACGTAGAAAAACCACAGATACATCGCGGGTATTAAAGGCCAGGGACCAAATTATTGATACCCCGCTCCATGCCCGCCCCTCTTCGCTAATATAGTATGTCGGGGAGATATTGACGCGCAGAAAAGTAAAAAGGATACACAACGCCAGCTCCAAGATCAATCCAACCCTCTCGCGGCGAAGACGAACAGAGAAGCGGAGTGAAAAAGGCCGAATCGAGGCTATAGAGGAAGGGAAGAAGAAATGTACAAATTTGGGTATAATGGAATTTCGGTGGACGTTCAAAAGGATTATATGGTCCGCCTATAAGCCATCGCCTGCACCTGTTTCAACACCGTCGGGATATACGTTTGGATCGAACCCGAACCCAGCAGTATCGGCATCGGTATTCAGGAAGGTATCAAAGTCGAAGTTCTCGAGAATATCGGGATTCTCCAAAGCACTGAAGTCAAGGTTGAATGTTGAGGGCTGTTAGGTTGGTCAGTAACTATTCTACTCCAAGTAGACGCATGGCGTGCGCGATCAGGTATACATACATCCGGGATGTTGAGATCGCTGAACGACTGTTGACTGGGATCCGGCTGCTGCTGAGCCATAGGCTGCGGCGCAGGGGCAGACGTCGGTTGCTGAGGAGCTGCGTTCGTGACATTCGTTCCACCGGGCTTGTTGAAGGAATTAGGATGCTGAGGAGTAATTGGCGTAGAAGGAGTTGGGGTTGGAGGTGGTTCCGCTTCGGATGAAGGCGTGGCCGCGGTATTCGCGTTCGCAGCAGCCGCCGCCTTCTTCGAAGGTCGCTAGGATCGGGCTCAATACAGATAACACTATGGGGGAGGAGGAGGGTGTCATGGGGATACGGTACCTTGCGGCTATCCTTCGTGTCCTTCTTGGATTTCGGAGCTGGCTTGTTCGCCTGCTGCGGCGTTGGTGGAGCAGCGCCAGTCTGGGGGGAAGAAGGCTGAGTCCGTCCAGCATTGGCACCACCTGCTGCCGGAGCTTGAGGAGGAGGCATCGCGCCTCTCTCCTGCGGCGTACCGGCTGCCTGGGCCTGGTTCGCGGGGGATTGTTGCGGTACCATAGGCTGTCCCTGTGGGCCTTGCTGAGCCTGCTGTTGTTGCTGTTGTTGCTGCCAGTTGCCACTAGGGACTCGGTTCGCAGCCCCAGCATGCTGCTGCCGCGGCATAGTATCGATCGGCTGGCCCATCGGAGGCCCACTGAAGGCCGGGTTCGAGCTAGGAGGACGCATTCCGTTGGGAACCATCATGCCCTCTTGCATGTTCTTCATAAAGAAGGGACCACCCATCTCGGGAGGCATCTGACCGCCGTTGAAGTTCATGGAAGCCGGAGAGCCACGTCCCTGGGCCATGGCGTCAGCAGCGCTGGGAGAACCCGGTGGGAGTCCGGTCTGTGGCATCTTGGGGGTTCCTCGTTTCATCTGATCGTTCGGATTCGGAGACGTCCCGGCCCTGCTACCCTGGGGCGAGGTGCCCGGAGGCAATCCCTGCTGCCCAGGCATAGGCTGGCCGTCGGCACGGGCCATGCTATCCTGTTCCTGACGGGCCATCATCAAACGCCGCTTGTTCTGCTGCTCCAGCAGCATCAGCTGCATTTGATAGTCCTGGAGAGCATGGTTCCCGTTCTGACCGCCAGGTGTCTGCATTCCCGGGCGGACCTGACCCATCTGACCGTTGGCGTTGTAGAAGTCGCCAGCCATTGGCAACATACCTTGGCCATCCGGCATAGGCATCAGATCACCCTGGTTCGGCATCACACCGGGATTCATCAAACCATTCGGCATGCCCTGGTTATTCATTGCTGAGCGCGAGTGATGTAGAGCCAAGTTCTGAGCATATACCTGGATAGATTTCTGCTGAGCAGCCGGCCCGGCCTGCTGGAAAGCCTGGTACTGTGCCGGGTTCATCCCTGCGGGGTTGATGCCATTCCGCATCAAGAGAGCTTGCGGGTTCGGTTGACCGGGCATGCCCTGTCCCTGTCCACGTCCATTGGGGGGCATCTGCTGGCCGTTCATATGGGCACCTTCGAGACGAGGTCGTTTCGAAGGAGACGGCGCATTTTCAGCAGAGGATGGGGACTGCGGGCGGTGCCCGTTCATATCCATGTCGGACTGCTCTCGCTGCATCTGGTGCTGCATCATCTGCTGATTCTTCTGGAACTGCGCTATTTGTTGCTGGGTTCTGCTCGCCCCTGTGTTAGCATTTCCCATCTCGTAAGATGGTTGACAGGGGAAAATGGATATAGACATACAGTCCTGTATTGTTCTGCAGAACGGTCTTCTGCAGGTTAGGGACCATGCCGTTGCGGCGCATCATCTGCTGGCCCATCTGGCCTGGCATCATTGGTTGTTGGCGTAATAGTTGACTCTGTTGCTGTTCTCTGAGGCGCATCATGTTCTAGTGGCAAACGATCAGCGTGTGCCACCTGATGGAGTAGAAAGAATACATACCTGAGTGTGTTGGAGATACTGTCTGGCGTCGGTGCTATTTCCCTTCTTGCGCTGGGCCCAAAAGATATCCCAGAATAGACTGAACCAGTCCAACAGGAATGACGACTGCTGGCTGTCGCTTGGCAGGTTGGGGCGTGGTAGATCATCGGGGATTTTGATCTTTTCACCATCTTTACCGTCCGTCATCACGGTGTCACCGTCGACACCGTTCGCATCACCGTCGCGACGATGGTTGGGACTTGTCTTCGTCGGCCCTTCCGTGTTCAGTTTGATCGATTCATCTTGCACCAGCGCTCTGGCACAGTCGTGATAGCCCCGCTTGAGAAAGTAGTCATAAATATACGTATTGAGATGGTTGATCATCGTCTCCTGAATGTTGTGCATCCCGCCATCGCGGGGAGCTGTCGAACCGCTGTTCATCATCGGAACTCCACCCACAGGGCCACCAGCCCCGGGATTCATCCCACCTACGCTCATTTGATTCATGGTGACTAGCAACCGGCCCAGCCACCGTTAACCCGTTCGTGCTGTCGTCGAGAGGAGACGATCAGCTTGGAATCGCAACCCCAATAGCTCTTTCCCACGGCTCGATGCGCGTTCACCGTGTCACGGCGAGCGAGACCACCGCGGGTGTAACAGGGCAGCGCGCAGGAGGCGTAAACCACACACGTCGGCCCCGGTCCACCGCTTGGAGGGAGCCGCAAGGACGTGAGGACACCGGAGCGGGGGGGGAGAAATTCTCTAAATTGGTGACTGATCAGTCGATGATGCTACTGGCGTGCACAGAAGACTGAGAGCCACTGCGACACAAGAAATCCGGCGGTTGTGTCCGAGGTGTGGCGGTCTCAGGAGATACCGCGACCGCAAGCGCGAGAGAGGGATTTCCGATCTGGACAAAAGGACGGGACCGCACACGCGACTGCAGGTCGGTCAGAACAAGGTCCAGCAGGGTGGATCGAGCGAACTCGAGGATGAGAGATGCGCGGCAAGATCAACGGAGGATGAGAGCGAGACTGAAGTTGGGAGGCGCAGGACCGGATACGGAACCGGGCGCTTAGGGAGGCGAAAGCGATCGGGTGCAGGGCTGTCGGCGACGCCCGCACGGCAAAGAAAGGCAACACACAAGAAAATGCACCCACCGACGAGAAATCCGATGTAAATTGCAGAGCAGACCGTCTGCCTCCGACGAAGAACGTCCCCGGACAGAAAACAGGTCGGATGCTTTGAGGGGGAAGAATAAAGTGTGTCGAGGTCCAGAGTGGTGGATGTGGATCTGACTTTTGGCTTCAGGGTGGGAGAAAGAGGGACGATAGCGAGACAAGGGCGGGCGTGCCTGGGAGAGCCGGTCTGGCACTCTCTCTCAGCCTTGGAGCCTTCGAATCGATAAATTCAAGTGAAAAGAGTGGCTTCACTGGCTCCTTGCGGCACTTCGCTGGTCCGGATCGGATTAACGTTACACGGGGAGGCTGGAGGATGCGTGGATGGCGGGTATTTCTGAGCACGCGGGTGATCGCCTCCGCGACGGTGCTGCGACAAGCGAGTAGTCAAAAGTAGATAGTATAGTAGATGAAGAGTCGTTGTCTGTTAGTTCAATAGAGTATAATTAGTAGTCCTGCGCAGGAGGAGACCGTTCGCGCAGGTGAGGGGAGGAGGAACTGAAGATGGTTCCCGTTGAGGAAAAGCCGTGACAGTGCTGGCCAGGCTCTATCAGACCCAGCACACACCGTCCACGTCGAAATCGATATAATACCAGGCACAGGAATGCCAGTGGTGCAATCAAAACACAAGACCTGCCAATGCAGGGTACAGTGGTGAAAGAGAAAGGAGGAAAAAGAAAGGAGAGAAGAATGATGCTGGAATATTAAGTTCATTCACAGTAATCCCAAGCGCGAACGAGGGGGAGAGAAGAGTGCTCGATACAACATACGCGCACTCCCCAGCACGCCCAACCAGCCCGATCGCAGTTTGGGAATAGCGTACCTCGTGGCGCCCCTCCGCAGTCGCCCAGCAAGACGGATCCAGAGGGGATACATTTGTATGGTTGGAGAGATACATCTACACTCTATAGGGCCGACAAACCATGGACAGCAGCCTGGAAGTTCAACCCAACACATCTTCCCCCGGGTTCCGTCGGGTCTCGAAAAGGCAACCGCTGCAGCGGTCCCGGTAACAAAAACAGTAGAGGAGAGAGAGCTCTCCGACGAGCTAATTACGGACGGGCAGAGAAACCCCATGCAAGACACGAGAACAATAGGGACTATCATAGAATATCTAATGCAGCTGATGGACAACGCCAAACGCCCCGATCATCCCAGTGCCCCAATTCGTCCCGCGGAGGACGTCAAAATCACTCATCATCCGGCGGCATTTCGTCTTCGATGTAGCGCACCAGCGACACCCGGATCTCCGTCGTATCATCGCCCCGTAGCACGTCACTCACAAAGTGGGCTTCCACCTGCATTTGGACCTGGGGAGATTCAGCATAGCTCGTACTCTAGTGAGGAGCAGATGGACGGAGAAGAGGCGACTCACCATTTCGAGGGCTCCACGCAATACTCCGCATAGGATATTTGAGAACCAGAGCTCGTCCTGAGCCCTCCCGTCGTCTGGTAGTTCCACAAAGTCCGCCAGCGGATTCTCATCAAAGACGAGGGAGAACTGCTTGTTGTCGCTGGTCCAATTCGTGACAGCGGGCGTGATGTTGAGGAAGATCTTGAACCCGACCTGCAGGGTGTCCGCCCGGTCAGCAACTGCAAAAGAAGCACTTATATAGTACACATCGAAGTGGGAGCAACCAACCTTCGAGATTGTGTCCGCGGTCTCACGAAAGTTAGCGCATCGCCCCATGTTGGACTTCGCCAAAAAGTCCTCAATCAACCGCATGCCAATGTTGTAGCCCATCTTGTCCAATTGCTTGTTGACTTCATGGTAGTCGCTATCGTAGTCCTGACAGAGTTGGGAAACAATAGTTCCATAGGTCAACGTCACTAATTCAGCATTGACCTTGTCGACCTTCGTCCTACCGCATCACGCCTGATGTCAGCCGGGATACAACTGCCAGATGTTCGCGAGGATGTATGATGATGGCGGGGAGATGATAATCAGAGAAGGAATCGGAGAAAGTATACTGACTTCCAAATTCTAGATCAATCATTCAGCTCCATATTCAAAACAAGGACACCATGCGCGGAGAGGGACAACTTACTCTTCCCCTAATCGGGAGGCCTTCGTTGTGGATGACATTGCGCGATATCAAAAATCACCTCCCTTACCAGGAAGGACCGTCTTTTAATATCGAAATATGCGACTCTGGAGAAAAGAGATTCAACACTCCGAATTGGTGACCACTTGCAGTCCACATACTCCCCCGCCCAAGATGCGTGGATCAACGGAGTCTGGAGCGGAGCTCTACTTTATGTGGCTTTCCCAGTCGAGTTAGATCTGAACGTCGCGGGATGGCGCCTAATGCGTCTACTGACCAATCGATCGTCTGCGCTTACCACGGCCAATGCTTCTCGTCCGGGCGGAAAGAAGCTCCACCAGCAGGTTTGCTCCGCGGCGCTCGTGTTTAGAGCTGTCCGTACTTCTCGCGCCGCGGCCTTTCAGGCGACCCTAATCGAAACTCCCCACTTGACGAGTCAAGCTCACAAATGTCAACAATGTCGGGAGACAAGCTCCCTACTCAGGAGAGCTTTGGCTCTTCGACTCAGTTGGTCAAGCGCCAGAAACCCGAGTCGAACAACAATTCCGGCGCGGTGGTGACCAGCTCCAGTCAGAATGGAACTCTTGTGCAGGCAGTGAGTGATCGCATGAGCTCGAGGATTTCAACTATATCATCAACCAGGAAATCCTAGAGGGAATGATGTACTAACTCGTGGAGCAGATTCCCCGAACAAGTGGACTCGATGCTCCAATCATGGAGTTAACAGGTTGGTCGAATTCATGGTATTTAGGACGAATGGGACTGATAGCATCGCATTAGGACACTCTGGGGAAGTCTTTACTGTCCGGTTCGATCCTACAGCGCAACATATAGCGTCCGGCTCGATGGATAGGTCTATCAGTATGTTGCGGTCCATGTCTGGAGGACCCCTACTGCCAGAGAAATATTGCTGACGGTTGTCTGGACAGTGCTATGGAATACCTACGGCAAATGCGAGAATTATGGAATCCTAACCGGCCACAAAGGAGCTGTTCTCGATCTACATTGGTCCCGAGATTCGCGGGTTATATTCTCAGCATCGGCAGACATGACGCTAGCCAGCTGGGATGTGGGGACTGGACAGCGGATCCGTCGTCATATTGGACATGAAGAGATTATCAATTGCTTGGATATCAGCAAGCGAGGGCAAGAATTGCTAGTGAGCGGCAGTGATGACAGTCATATCGGAATTTGGGATCCACGACAGAAGGACGCCGTCGACTTCTTGGGCACAGATTTCCCCATTACGGCGGTTGCCTTGTCGGAAGCAGGAAATGAGATATACAGTGGAAGCATTGATAACGACATCAAGGTGTGGGATATTCGAAAGCAGGCTGTGGTCTACACGATGGTCGGGCACATGGATACTGTCACATCCCTGCAGGTGTCGCCGGACTCTCAGACCCTGCTATCAAACTCCCACGACTCCACAGTGCGTACGTGGGACATCAGACCTTTTGCGCCCACTGATCGCCACATTAAGACGTATGACGGCGCGCCTGCTGGCCTTGAGAAGAATCTCATCCGCGCCAGCTGGGATCCCAAGGGCGACAAAATCGCAGCGGGAAGCGGAGACAGGAGTGTTGTTGTCTGGGACGTCAAGTCCGGGAAACTCTTGTATAAGCTGCCCGGGCACAAGGGCACGGTTAATGATGTCCGATTTTCACCGAACGATGAACCGATTAGTAAGTCATCTCCGACAATCGTGTACTTGCTTGATATTTTTGCTAACTATCGTAACAGTTGTTTCCTGCTCATCCGACCGGAATCTCCTTCTAGGCGAGCTGGGCAAGTGAGACGTCTCCAGAAAGCTTGATCAAGTATCCTACTACAGCCCTTTCGGTTCCTCCAGAAAAAAAGAGGTTCATCGGCACAGCGAGCCCTGTTTCGTTCAGTTGGGACTTGATACAGATGGCGCTGTGGCGCCTTCAAAAGAGAACACCTTGGTTCCATCATGACGACCATTCCAGCGGATGACCGCGGTTATGAGCAGTGTCGGACCACTGTCGCAGAGTGATCAGGAACCGATCATGAGCGCAGATACACACGCACAGCGTCTAGGAGATGTGACGCAATCGCCAGCAATGATGAATGATTTGGGTCTTATCACGGACCGGAAACGCATCTAAATATTGCATTGGATATCTGTATCGTTAGCACGTTATCTGTATCTCTCACACGTAGTTTCTACGGGTATAGAAAAAAATAACTACTTCAAACCCCCAAGTCTATCTTAACACCTTCCTCGAATCTCAAGTCGCTACGCTTCGCCAACGTTGCTGTTTCAGACGAACTATATGGGGTAAAAGGACATTACTCGATTCAGGCTTAGACCGGTGGGTGCACGAACACTGGTGAGGGAACCCTGAAACATCAGCCGTGCCGGGCCTCCTGAATCAAATCGGATTCTTGATAAGCATCACCAGCCGCAATCCCCGTCTCAACGAACGCATCATGCTTCTGAGATGCGAGCGTTCGATAGGTGTCTCCGTGCGCCATTTGTGGTGATTCGGATCGTTTTGCCGATGAAAGAAGAAAGACACCGTACTCTGGGAGTACTCCGTATAATGGATGTGTGTTTTGGATATCCGAGGCTCGGGGGCCGAGGTTCCGGGCGTCTAAAAGGGGCTATGGATTCTGATAATAGAAGCAGTAGTCTCAGCAAGAATAGTGGTTATCTCAGACCCTAGACAGTATTACCTAGGTAGGCATGTAGGGTAAAAGGACCTGGCGGTCCCTCGGAACTTTGCAAGAAGCTTAGCCCTACTCTAGTTAAACGTGGGATGCTCCTCCCTCCTTCTCTATCCATCCATCTTCATACACCCCGATCCCGATCCTATCCATACTGACTACTAGTAGCATCCTCCACTGGTTCAGATTGGCTTGGATCGGCTTGATTCCGTCTCCGTTCCCTCCGTCCCTCCCTCCTGTTCTTTTCTAGTGTTCTCGTTTTTCCTTTCCTTTTTCTTCTAAAGTCCAATCGCATACCACTGCTGCTACTGCTGCCGATACTGTACAGGGTACAGTACACAGGACTGAACTGCTGGGCAGTTTTCACTTCTCTTCTTCTATTCTCTTTCTAAGTGGCGTGTGCGTGTATGTGTGCTTGGTTCCTTTCTTTCTTCCTTCCTTCCTCTCCTTCCTCTTTGCCCTTGATTTACTTACTTTGCTTGATTTTACTTTACCATCGCCTTCTTCGATCATCCTATCTCGTGGCTGGCCAGCAGAAGGAAAAGGGAAAAAGAATCGGGCGTTGTCCATTCGTTACTTACCGACCTGTCTCTATTCATTAATCACCGTCCATTCTCCCTCCTTGCAGCGCTAGTTCGCGGCACAGGTCGAACTGGATCTGGACCACTGGTTGGGGCCGGAAGTCATTTTTAAACGTGCGCTCGTTATGGATTTGTGGTAGGGGGGGAAATCAGATTATTTGGTGTCAGGACGGAAGCTTGCGTTAGTTTTGGATTGGGAAAGATATATCAACTGCGAGTTGTTGGGAATCGCCGCATCCTGTTGGTTAGTCGACGAAGGAGAGACACTACGCCAGTCGAGACAGAGGAATACGAATCGTCGTCGAGAGTTATTATCTTTTGTGGAGAGTATTGACTTGATGTCACCATTGAGGTGACGAGAACGGATCATGGCACTTCCTACCTCTACTGCTGGAACCCCTGCGTCCGGGTTAGGGAACCTACGCATATTTCGCAGGCAGTCACCTACCTATGCGCCGGAGGCTACTCCAGTTGATGCACAACCTCCTATGAGTGAGACGTCGCCCCGGCATGGATTGCGACGATTTTGGAATAAGTATAGCATTGGGGATGATAACGGAGGTCTGCCTCGCAGATTATTTTTACCATCGCGGCACCCGAGCAGGCGTCAGTCAGGTTCATCGGATTCAGGCAGTCGTCGATCCAGCACATCAAGTCGAACCGGAAGTCAGTGGAATGGTCAACAGACATCAAGCGGAGCCGCTTCATCGTCGGAAACTTCAGAATCGAGAGAAAGAGGTCGATCTATGCAATCGTTGGGCGGAAGCTCTAAAAGATTGCCTTTGAAAGAAGCCATCAAACACCCATTTGTCCGAAGGAAGTTGATTAACTGCCTTATAGCGGGCCTGGCATTTGCTCTGGTTCTGTCTATTTGTATGATCTATGTCACCCAGTTTGATATGCAGAATGAGTGGCTAACTTCTGGTGTTCGATGTTACAGTTCTCGCATTCACACTTACCAGTTCTGTCATTGGGCAGGAATTCCACATTATGTTGATCATGTTTGTGTTTGTCCTTGTAATATTCTTCCTGCACTCCTTGATCCGGCTTACCTTGGTATTATTACGCGGTCCGCCAGACCATTCAAACCGACCTCCAAGCCGAGTAGGGCCAATGGGATACGCGACACCTTCGCAGCCGATACCTGTGGTTCTTGCCCGTGATGAGGAGCTAGCACAGGACACTAGAAATTCAGGAAACAAAGTCACTCCTCCGCCGCCAGCATATGGTCTTTGGAGAAGCAGTGTGGTAAGTGTTTTTTCATTTGGCGGCTCAATCAGCGTTTCCTATTCTAAAATCCAGAATTCGGATGAGCTTCATTGAATCGTAATTCTGACAATCCTTTAGAGAATCAATCCGAATCTCCTCTATTGGCAACGGGTGGAAGAACCGGTGCCGAAAGTGCCAGACAGCAATGGCAGCGGAGAGAGCAGGCCGGATACTGCACATCGTCCTCCCAGCTATATGTCTGATACCGGAGTCGACTATGTCATCAACGCCCAACCGCGCTCCATTGCACCTAGGGATCCAAGCAACAGGGGTCCTCCACGCTAGCTGTACTGATGCTCTTGATCCTCCCCTAGTTAGAAGGTCCCAACATAGTCTTATCAGATGTCCCGAAATGTAAATATAATGCCCGTTTCTTTACGCTCACCATGGAATGAAATCCTAAAGTAGTTTACATTACTATTGAATGACAACGTCAGAAGTAAGAACGAACAGGCTGTAAAGATTTCTTCCAGCTGTGTTAGTGACGACGAGGAATAGTTCGGCCCTGACTGCAGTTAGCGTAGTTACATCATTGGATGGGTCTACTTAGGCAGTCTGGTGCACCATAGGTGAAAATTAAAAAAATTCCAGATAAATAACACACTGGAAAATAATAATATATTTCAAGGCAAACTATTCAGTCACAATGGATGCATTTGCAACAGTGGCGTCCACCATGTGATGCTAAGTCGTGTTGAGGTAAAACGGAAACGGCTTTACTCGATTAAGTAACTATGTGGCCATTCTCTGCGCAACCAAACCAATCCAGTCATCACTTAATAATCCATTTCATTATTAAGTCCTCCCTTTTCGACACATCTCATGAACCAGGAGCCAGAAACTCTCTGACAACAACGTCAGAAAATCGGCATCGTGGGTTTAGGCTGATTTACTGGGGACTTTTCTCCAGAGCGAAAGCGGCTCCCATGCTCGTAAGTGCATTCCTTCTGAGCCTCCGGTGATGGGCACGCGATGCCGGTGCTCGCTGAGGCCCGGCCTCCGCTCAGCATGGATTGCGTGCTTCGTGCTGCTGTCGTGGCTGTCGGTCGTGTATGGTATGAGGGAGAGCCAGATTAGGGATTTGAGGTGAGTTGCGTCGGTTACTGGGGTCTTGGTCGCGTGGTGATACTTGGGGGGAAGGGGATGTTCGCTGACGCGCGAGATGATGCATAGGAAGGAGACGGAGCATATGTTCTATCATGGCTTCGATAATTATATGAAATATGCCTTCCCGGAGGATGAATTGCGGCCTCTGACCTGTCGTCCATTGACGCGCGATCGTCTGAATCCGGCGCATATCGAACTGAACGATGTCCTGGGCAACTACTCCCTCACCCTGGTCGACAGTCTGTCGACGCTTGCGATTATGTCCTCGAGTGAAAGCGCGGGGTCGAGAGCATGGGGATACTTCCAGGATAGCGTCGAGGATCTCGTTAGATTGTACGGCGATGGGTCGGAAGGACCTTCTGGACAAGGGGAGAGAAGCCGCGGGTTCGACATCGATAGTAAAGTCCAGGTGTTTGAGACGGTCATAAGAGGTCTAGGTACGGGATACGCACGCTTGTGGTTGAAAATATATGGCAACTTGGGCTGACGATGGGTTAAGGTGGCTTGCTCAGTGCGCATCTCTTCGCTGTCGGTGAACTCCCCATTCGTGGATACGCTCCCCTGGAGGCAGAAGCATCCTTCGCGAAAGCATGGGATAAGAGACCTTTCTCCAAAGATAGCCATGGCATCAAATGGGAGAACGGACTGGTTTACGATGGTCAGCTCCTTCGGCTTGCTGTCGATCTGGGTAATCGTATCCTGCCGGCCTTCTATACTCAAACAGGTCTCCCATACCCTCGTATCAACTTGCGTCATGGAGTGCAGTTCTATGAGAATTCGCCGCTGAACACGGCTTTTTCCGACAACCGCGATGAGGCTCGTGGAAACCGCCGTCAGCTGATCCCTGAGATCACGGAGACTTGTAGCGCTGGCGCTGGAAGTCTCGTCCTCGAATTCACCGTGCTGAGCAGGCTCACCGGTGATGGCCGCTATGAGGAGCTTGCAAAGCGTGCCTTCTGGGCTGTCTGGGCGAGAAGAAGTGACATTGGTTTGATTGGCGCTGGTATAGATGCGGAGTCAGGAAGATGGATTAATTCGTATACAGGGGTGCGTATCCATCTACCGGTCCTTAACCGTATCAACAGCTAACGTTCGTATCTTGCTCAGATTGGAGCCGGAATTGATAGCTTTTTTGAATATGCGTTCAAGTCCTATGTCTTGCTTTCGTCTGGGCAGCGCCCAGAATTCGATTCTAACAGTCCTTGGAGTATCCTAGACAATTACTACACCCCTCTGAGCGAGTATGATCACTCTCCGGATGCATTTCTTCAAGTCTGGCGCGAATCGCAGGCTTCGATCAAGCGTCACTTGTACAGAGAAGCGGGCTATCAGCACCCTCATTTCGTCCAAGGAGATATCTATACCGGCGCTACCCGAGCATTCTGGATTGACAGCCTCAGTGCATACTACCCAGGCCTTCTGACTCTGGCTGGGGATGTCGATGAGGCTGCTAAAGTTCACTTGTTGGCTACCGCCCTTTGGACACGGTTTTCAGCCCTGCCTGAACGGTGGAATGTCGCTACTGGGAATATTGAAGGCGGCCTTAGCTGGTGGGGAGGCCGGCCCGAGTTCATTGAGTCGACCTACTATTTGTACCGAGCTACCAAAGACCCGTGGTATCTCCACGTTGGCGAAATGGCCCTGCGCGATATCAAGCGTAGATGCTGGACGAAATGCGGCTGGGCTGGTCTCCAAGACGTCCGAAGTGGTGAACTCAGCGATCGAATGGAGAGCTTTTTCCTTGGGGAAACCGCCAAGTATCTGTTCCTCCTCTATGATCCGACTCACCCACTGAACAATTTTGATGCGCCCTTTGTCTTTTCGACTGAAGGGCATCCGTTGATAATCCCAAATACCACAACTTCAAAGACTGCGGCGGATGGAGCTGCGGCACAACAGTCGCACGAAATACAGACCACACCTGGCATATGTCAGTCACCACCTACTCCTCGATCGCTTACCGGATCCTCGACGGCAGCGCGTGGCGACTTGTTCCATGCAGCAAGCTTGGCCCGGTTACATCTCATGCCATCGAGAGACCAGGTTGAGGGGGCAATCATGGAATATGCGAGCGATCATCCCAGCGTCTCGTTGTCGGATCTTTCTTCACCTTCTAATTATACCCTTTATCCCTGGACTCTCCCTCCAGAATTGGTACCCCATGATGCTACTAGTGCACCTATGGCCATACGTCCTACACTCGACATCTCATTCCCTGCTCTTCCGAGCATGATCCTCGGTCCCGGAGCGCTGGAACGCGTCCGGGATGGAATTTTGATAAAAGCTATTGGGGGTCTTCGCCTGGGTCTTATCCAGGACGTTCCCCCAGAAGACATGACGATTTCACCTTCCATAGAGGGCTTTCGAGTCCAGGTGATCAACAATCTACCTCTGGGGAAAGATGAAAAGGTCTACCTGTCTCGGGAGATAGTGTTTGATATTCTGAACCCGGCTGACCCAAACTTCACGCGGATCCGCGACTCGACCATGCTTGATATCGTCATAGACGTCAATCCGGAGATCGCTCGTCGACGCAATGCATCGGCTGTGCAAACTAGGGAGGCTGCGGCAGAACATCGAGATGCCGTCGCTCGGGAGAAAACCCTTCCTTCGTATTCAGATGAGAAATTGGGCAGCACGTACACCCATGCTTCTAGCATGAGGGCTGCCCTATCGACCTTGATGGATCATGTATCTTCCATGCTGCGAGATGATCCCGTGGATTCCCTTCCGCCAGAGTCGTCACAGTCAAAGGACTCTACTGTACGCCTCTCTATTCCAGCGATAACTTCTGCTGGTCGAGGCTCCGGTCCTTTGCCTGACGTTGAGGAGGCATCCACGTTTTCGCACCCTGGGAAGCCATCCACAGAGCGACTCACATGGAGCAGCATCTATTTCTCCGATGAGACCTGTGACCAACGGCTTCCAGTCAACGTGGTGCGAAACCACCAAGTTATGGTCATGAAGCGCGGAGGCTGCAGCTTCTCCCAAAAGCTGAAGAATATCCCTGCGTTCCGTCCAGGTCGTTCTGCACTCCAGCTCGTCATCGTAGTTTCCTACGACGAACTGGAAGATGTATTCAGTATGGGCCACAACCATCCCGATCCATCATTATTTGATGACTCCGCAGTTCCCACTCTCCTTTCACAAGCTGCGCTTCTCGCGGAACCGTATCTTAGCCGACCACATCTCGACGAGCAACAGGTCACGGCTGGAGGCACTCCGCGCCAACAGCCCATCAGCATGGTTATGGTCGGCGGCGGAGACGATACCTACGAACTCCTCCACAGCGCCTCCGCCATCGGTGTTAAGAGAAGGTACCATATGCGCTCGCAAGGAGTGCCGATCAGTAATCTGTACATCATCTGATGATGGATATCGATATCTGGAATATAAGAGCTCGATTCTCGACAGTATATGCAGCGATTCCGGCAAAGTGCTATGTATATAATGGTCAAGGGATCTTCCTGGCGAATCTACTGTCGTCCTCTATGATGATGATACCTTGTTTTCCAGAAGATCATGTCAATATTTGTGCGTTATATCTAATTAATCAGGCATTCTGTCTGCATCAAAGCTGTACAATGTAAATCAGCAAGTCGACCGTGTAGCTTTCTCTGCAGGTCGAGCCGAAATACAGAGTTGTGATCATCACATGATGAATTGAAAAATCGTAACTGCTGATGTTGGAAGTTTTGATTTTGAAATAGGTAGGTACATATTGATTATAGTCCTAACCTTCAGATTAAATCGAATACTGAGGCTCCCACTACCTCTCACCCATGTAAATCAGTCTCAATTCCTATTCCTCAATCTTCAGATTGATTGTTAAGCAGTCGTACGTATCACTTCATTACCGGAACCATTGAAATGGTTTGAACCCCTTTATGTACAATCCCATCTTTGCTTTTTTTTGTTCCATTCTGTCCATTTTTTCATCATCAACACATTAGTTCCCCCACTAAAACGCCTGGCCACAATAATGGCGATATGTGAAGGGTTAACCTAGCATTTCAACCTCAGAAGAATTATTGGATAACTTTGATCAATTACAACTCCATCAAATATTCCCTATGAAGGGAATATCGGTCCAATTACCCTGAGAGATATGAATGCCGACCTTTGTTCCCAACATAAGACCAGCTAGGGCGTATGATGCATATTTGGCTATCTTAGCTACCAACTCAACTTCTGGCTGGGTGTCTGAAACCGACATCAGTCGTGCGAATGCAAATTTGCGAACGACATTAATATATGAGAACGTACCTTTAACGGCCCGCGCAAGTGATCCACTCCAAGAACCAAGGAGGATAAACGTATAACTGGCAATGTCGAGTCCACTCCCGGTATCATCCTTTCCTTTCCAGTACGGTGTCTTGATTTCCAAAACGCTGGCTGTGACGGAAAGGGCGAAGACAATGGCCTGAAGAATTGCGTCCAGTACGGCACGAACCTTGGCGACTACAGATTTTGCGAGGGCAGAGACCAAATGTAACGTAATGTTAATTACTGAATTGGTCACCGAAATAATCCAGCTAATCAATCGCTGTGTATATCCGGGCTTCTCCTGGTTGCTGGGGAGGCTGTGTACGTTGTAAATGAGAATGCAAGCATCGAGGAAGTGTTCAAATTTCACTTGACCTGGACCTTTACTATTGAATGTCACCGAGGAGCCTGCAAGAGCAACCAGTGACGAGGTTGGTGGAGGCTGTGTGACCAGAAACTCGTTATATAAGCTTGTGGGCTCAGAGGCAAACGGCAAAACGGCATCTGGGATACTCAGAATTAGAGCGATTCCAAACGTGGATGCTCCTATGATGGCTGCAAATTTATTGAACTCATCATCTTTCACAGACTGGGCATTTGCCAAATTTTTAATGATGGTAGCATAACGGCCCCTGGCGATGACTGGTGGTTTATTGCCTGTCACTAGCTTTGCAATGATTGTTGCGGGTATGGCAAGGATCAACGCCAGAGCATCGAGGATCGTTAGGTCACTGCTAGGTGATATAAAGGTCTTGTAGATAGAGGAGAAGATAGGAATGTTGATCGGAGCGGTGACGATTTCGTTGAACTTGCTGATGATCGTTTTAACCAGGTTTAGAAGCAGTTCGCTCAGCTTTTGCACCCCGTCGATGCAGTCGGTCAAAAAGGTCTCCTCTGTATGATCGTGGGCGTATTTGACATCCAGAGAGCGTTTCCCTTGAGGCTTATATTCATTCACCAGCTGCGTTTCGCGCGTCTCGACTTTTCCTTGGTATTTGTCCTTGACGCTTAGGAATTCTTTGTCCAAATCTCCGATTGCAATGCTTTCCTCTTGGGTTGCCATGTGTGAACTGAACACTGTTTGCAAAAATGTGGATGCGTCGCGAGCGCCTCCATGATTGAACTAACGCCCAGCGGCGTCAGGATATCAATGAATCTCCAACCAAATTATCTTAGTATCTTACCTGGTATTGTGCCCAATTTGCAGCCATGGAATTTCCTGCCTTATTATTTGACGCATTTGTTGACCCCGTGCTATCGTTTGCCTTGATACCAAGCTTCTGTATGTCTTGATCGCTGGGGCGGCTATTCGACACTGACTTCTTCAAGGATTCAAAGAGATCCTTGGATTTGCCCTTCAAGGATTCCATCAAATTGGGCCCTTCTTCTAGAGCGTCTTTGACTATATTGACAATCGAGTCTTTCGTGGTAGTAATATCCTTCCAGTTGAAGATGAATCCCAGCCACTGGATGATCTTTTTCCCAATCTCGAGAATCTTATTGAAAATGACAGACAAGACCTTGCCCACTTGGTCCACAGTTTTCATGACCCACTGATAAATTGTTTCTCCTATCTGGACCAGAACCTTGGCTCCATTCACGATGAATGATACAATTTTCTCACCCTGCATTTCCAACCAGTGCCAGGCTCCCTGAAGAAGATGACCTATTAGTCGGAATCCTAAAGACATGTCAATATCATAGGACGGCTACTTGCCCAAAACATTTCCTTAATTCCGTACTGTGCTCCCTGGATTATTTGTTCAGCATTGTATCCAAAGCAAGTTTCCAGTGGCATTGAGGATGGTGCAGTGCCTCGGACGATAGAATCTCTCGTTTTCATGGCTTCATGGATATTTCTTGCCACCTGCTCAATCTGCTTAGGGGTCAGAGTGGTACCATCGAGCAACTTCCCTTTTCCGGGACCCAAATTGATATCCAGATCTTCTTTGTGTTGAATTTTGGATAGTCTCTGATTAATCTTGTGAGCTGGGTCCACAAACTTCGGAGTTGCTGTCGCAGACGCTTGGGCAGAAGCATCAGTGATAGTAAATGTGTGCGTTGAAATGTCATCTGTCGGCACAGTGAGAGTGAGCAGGCCCGTTTGGTCTGTCCGTACAGAAATTCCTTTTTCAGTAGCCAGAACGCTGCGTCCATTGACAATCACACTTATTTCCCCCGAAGCTCGCAGGATCACTGGATGGCTCAGCAAAGGACCACCAAAGGCATTAAGTGGCCTGATTTGGGTCATATAGGATCGCATCTCAATGGTCTTGGTTAAGGATGGCTGAATCAAGGGAATTGTTTTCCAAACCCCAGATTTTGCATCCTGCTCCAACATGGAGAAATTTCCGATGTCATTGGCGAAGACAAATGCCTCACACGCGGACGGTGTTGCTTTGAAAGGAGCAAAATAACCTCCTTGGTGATCTGGAATCACCTGCACTGGAAGATCAGGCGATTGGAACTCGAGGTCCGTCTTCAGATATCCAATGCCATTGTCGGTGTTCGCGGCCCATAATGATGCTTTGGAGCTAGACCTTGTTACTTGAATTTCCTTAATAGAAGAAAATACTCCCTCATCCGTGACTTTAATGCACGCAGGGTGAGCCAATTCCTTTCCTTTAAATCTATAAAGACCGTCTCCTCCAATGAGGAGATCAGTGAATCCATCGGCGTTCTGTAGAGCTTCAAGAGCCCGAGGATCTAGGCTGGAGTCAGTTATCATTATCTATGTAGCTTTTTCAGTAGAAATCATTACCGGATGGAGCTGTATCTGTCCTTGATCTCAATCATCTATTGCCTAACTAACTCTTTCACGGATGTCTTACCAGACGCTTGTTTGAGAGGTACTTGCAACTCGTGAGGAACATTGATAGAATAGAAGGTAATAGCTTTCTTGCCTGCGGGTTTTACTAATTGGCGCAATTCCCTGAACAAGATTTATAAGTCAAACATTACCTTGAATCAAGTACAAAACCGCATGACCAGGGATTGTCTTGCTGCCGTACTTCATCACCAAAGGCTGTACTGCAATTATCTTTTCTGCATTTTCTGGAAGTTTAACGTTGTCCTTCCTCGTCCACGAATAACTATCGCCAGACTTGCTTACAGCTGCAGAGGCAAGATCTTGAGATTGGTAAATCTCTTCCTTGAAAGCGAAAACAACTGGAGGATAGTTTTGACCAACGGCAGGAGCCTCGAGGAGTTTTAGTATTTATGGGCTCTGAAGACATATTGGGTTGAGGGAAAGGAAATAGAGTATGGCTTACCATAAAAATTTCAAACACCCTGGGATTCCCACTGTGGCTACTAGCTATGATGAATGGCTTAAGATCTAATGACGGTGATGATAAATCCACCTCATGAGGCTGGAAGGGCCGTAGTAGGTATAGAAGACTCCGAGAAGCGTTGGAGCCATTCTCAATTGCCACTGCAATGTACAGCTTTAACGCTGCGTCTTGGACCACGTTGAAAGCATGGCCAGTGTAGGTGGCTGCAAAACCCAGCATGAGGCCCAAATCGCGCACCACTCGATTTCCGGCCGTGTCCAGGGAAGAGACGTATAGTTTGGAGTCAGTTCCCAATGAGAAAAACATCAATTGGCCGTTTTTATCGTGGACAGCCACGAAGCGGTGGGAGTTTGGAACAGCAACGGCGGCGACATACTGGGTCATCAATTCAGAATCATGCTGAACGGTTTCCATGGTGGCTATCACTGTCTGCCTGAATGATTTGTAGTAAGGGAGCGAAAATTATTGATTCTGAGATAGTGATTGTCTGTTCATTATATGCTTTTTCGGCATCATTGGCATTGAGCATTCATGTCTATGACATGTCTATGATATGGAAATGTTGTAATTATACACAAACATTTCAGCCGAAGTTTGAATTTTCTGCATGCAACAATTTGTCAGATCACAATGCATTGCAGGTCCAAAAATTGGTCTGGACACTGGTTACCTCAGGTTAGCGAAATTGCCACCAATAATGGCCAATGCCCTGGCTAATGCATAGTATGAGCTATTTACAGGCCTTCATGTGAACTTGGCGGTCTGGTATGATTTCTGAACAGTTAACATTTCTCACACACCAAATCCACCCTTTGATGATATCCATTCCAGGAACAGACATGGCATCGGACACCAAAAAGCGCCTCCAGGCATCTCTCAAGACCGCGACTGGGGCTTTTGACCAGGCCGTGGCAGTTTCCCAGGATGCACTCAACGATGGCCTATACTACTTGTTTGACAAATATGAAGATTTGCAGAAAATGAAGGTCAACAAGAAGAAGTTTGGCCGGATTGATGCAACAATGGATCGTTCTGAGGTTTCTCTGCCGGTCAATTCGTCCAACTATCGTACGCTCAACTTCTATTGCATCTTTCAATCCGGTCAGCTCATTCTCACGGACGATGATGGGTATGAAATCGCAATAGAATATCTCTTGATCTGGAGTGACTGGTGGGACTAACTGAGGTACGAATGTAGGGATGACATGCCGCCAATTGATCTGTCGAGATGGCGTTTTGCATTCGAGGTGGATTATACCACCCTCGATGTCCCGTCGAATACCACCGAGCATCAGGAGGTGAAGAAGAAACTGAGTCAGCCTGGCGACTACTCCATCAAGAGACTGTTTCTGGACTTCAAAAGTGAGATATGAATGAGCTTATTAGGTTCCTCTAATTACTGATCACTCAACTAGCCAACAAGATCAGAAAGTTCAACCCCGACCTCAGCGACTTCAACGGACACAAGTGGAACCCCGAAGACCTGCAGAGCTTTCTCTCCTTGATGACCTTCTGGGGTGACCCTGAGACTGGCGTCATGAAAGATAAGCAAAAATCGACGCTGGGATACTTTTTGACCACCGCGAAACCTGAGACGGTCAATCCTCCAGCGCCGTCATTCCCACCTACATCCATGAAGCATCAGCATTACAAATACATTGCACCTGGGAAACGGACTGCGGACGAAGGTCTAGAGCATGGAAAGAATAACATGCTTCTATATTTGGAGATGACCCAGAACCGGCGCTTCCCTCACGAAGACATCCTGGAATATTCAGGCAACTTCGTGACTCCAGGCATGAAAGGAACAACCTGCATCTCCCGAGACATCTTCTGGGATTCATATCTGCTCCGAAACCCACCTCTCAGTGGGCCCTATGGACAACTGCCTCCTCTCCTGCGCGAGTTCAATCGACATGTCTATGCGTGGTTGGGAGGGTTTCACGTCTGGGCCAAGGGGTATGCAGCCGGTTTGCAGTGGAGCTATGGGTTTGGATACACACCGTGGGAGCCCTCGCGAAGCCCAGACTATTTTGCATGGAACAGAGTCTCTCCAACTAAATGGGAATGGAAGAAAGAAGACAAAAAGGAGAGCAAGGATAGAGGAGTGTGGCCCGTCAGTGCGGAGGGAAGTGCAAGCAGTAAGCAGATCCGCTGGGAGTCATGAAATCAGCTTTCTAACAACGAACTTTCAGGCTATACATTAAATGAAATGTGGTTCACCCCGGGGGACAACAAGATACACCTCAAAGGGTACTCGAAACTCTGGGCAGGATGGACAAAATATGAAATTGTTCCTTTCGAGGAAAAGTGAGTGCTTTCTGCCTTGAAGATGTATAACTCTATACTAGTAAATGGATATTAATATATAATATCTCAGAGGAGGGGTTGCCATCAGGTGGTCCCTTGATATCACGATGGAGTCGATCAGCGAAGGAGGTCTGAAAATGAACATGAATCTTCCATCGAATCCCAAGGACATTTTCCACATCAGTGACGCGACGTACACAGAGCTTTCTGCTGAAGAAGCCCAAGAAAATACCAAGAAGGATGCCGAGATTGAGAAATGGGAAACCACGGAGACTGACGCAAACAAGGCTATTCCTACAGCAGGAGGGAATGAAAAGCACGGAATAAGTGTTGCCAACATGAAAGAGGCGGCGACCGATGCAGCTGGAAAACTCGATTTCCGAAATGTGACGACCAACCTGCAGTCAGCATTACAGAGCTCAGCGCGCTTTGTTCTCCCTGGTGGCCAGCAGTTCTTCTACAAAAACCCTATCTTCAATAATAATGGAGATCTTATAGTAGAGGCAAGGTACAAGTCTTGAGCTTATCAAGCTGAACATTTGATAGCTTTATAGATGCAGATGTTCTCTTTAGCTATCATCTTTTAAGACATTTAATTTTGAATTTCTTTAGGATTCTACTACAAACATATCAGTAAAATTGCATCCTTGAGGTGAACAGAATCAATAATAAACTGTTCCAATCCATTCGATTAGTACCCCAAAAGACTAGGTACAGACTCAGCCATGAAATCCGATATTCGCACCTAATATCTATTGCATTTGAAGTCCATATCAAGTGATTTTTTTCTTTTTTTTTAATTAAATTGCGAGCCTATATTATAAAATACATTTAAGTCTATGTTTAGGCCCTTAATAGGACTAATTAATGCTGTCACGACCCAACTCCTAGGGTGCATTCTAGGAGCTAAACCGCTGCACTACCAGCAAAAGACCAGAATATCAGGTCGTAAGACCTGATACTGCACTCACTTATATAGTACTTGTTGCCACGCCCATAGTAGGTTATATTTCTTTAATTAAACCGATGTTTTTAATGCACTGTTTCCAATTCGCATAGTGACGTCACCGCAAGGAAAGATCAGCAGGCTGCTGAGGTTAAGCTGGGCGAAAGCGGACTGGTGAGAAGTACTAGTACAAAGTCCTGGCAGTACGCGTTTTATTGAGGTCAGTACGTTGGGGACCACCGTTAGTGTGCTCGTTATTAGCACTGAGCACTTTGGTGAGATCCGTGGGGACGGCGCTCTAGATCTAGAATGGAAGGGGAAGCTGAGTCGAGCGTTGCACATATTTAGAATTGAATGTAATCTATGTTTTTATGCATGTCATGTACTAGGTAACATTGCTAGTTACCATATGACTATGGCACTCATATTAGGCCTTTAGTATATGTAGATAGTAAATTATCTATCCAATTGCAGGTTGGAAAGCAATGCTAACAAATTAGCAATATGCAATTAGCCGCTGATTATAGTTTAGAATTTTCTATATATATATATTCGTGATACTCATATAAGGATCCGCGAAGCGAGGTAAAGCATTCAGCAACGAGAGCTGTTATAAGGCCATCCGGGTGCGCCAACAGCCATGGTAATAGCAACAACCAGGCCGTCAAGTGGTTCTGCTGTTCATGTCATCCCCCGGATGGCAATATAATTAAAAGGCAGGCTGCCATTTCTTTTTTTTTATCCGCCGCATGGCTAACTCAGCAAAGTTTTCTTGTTGCCTGTTCCGTATCCTATTTTCGAGAGACCAGAGTACCAGACGCCGCGAGGCAACAATGATTCTATTGGTGGGTTTTAAGAGCCACTGATTCGAAAGGTGGACGCAGACAAAGGAGACCGATTGAGGATAATCGGTGAGTGGAGACGAAAAGAATCAGACCTTGCCCTCCTGGCCGGTGAGCAGGGTGTAGACCGGGGCGGGGAGCTTCTCCCTTCCCTTGAGGAAGTCAAGTTCCATGATGAACACGAAGCCTAGAAGGGTGGCGCCCATCTTCTTGACGAGGTTTCCGGCCGCACAAGCGGAGCCACCTGTCGATGAAACTGTTAGCTCCAAATAACCGCTTTTCCGGATGTCTATATATAGATAAACTTAGGAGGGGTGAAATCATACCCGTCGCAATGATATCGTCCACAACAAGCACTTTCTGCCCCTCCTTCAGAGCATCCGCCTGCATCTGGAAGAAATCCTCGCCGTATTCCTTCTGGTAGCTCTCCGTCTCACAGGGACCTGGCAGCTTGCCCTTCTTGCGCACCGGGACGAAGCTGGCACCCAGTTTCAGCGCCAGACTGGGACCGAAGAGGAAGCCTCGGGCCTCCAGACCGACAATGACATCGGGCTTCTGCTCCTCGCCGTAGGTCTGGAGGATATGTAGCTCCAGGCAGCGGATGAGGGCCTCGTGCAGCGTGTGATCCGCGAAGATGGGCAGGATATCCTCGAACAGGATGCCCGGAGAGGGGAAGTCCGGAAACTGACGCAGAGCGTTGCGCAGTCTTACCTTAAGACCGGCGAGTTCGGCGGCGCGGGAGGGATGGGTGGGGGGCTGTCGGGCGACTTGGGAGGTGGTGGCATCTGGTTTACCGGGGGGAGGATGTTCGGAGGTGGCAGACATGCTGGAGGAGAAGAAAGGAGAGGAAGAGAAAGAAAAGAGATGGGGGAAAGGGAGCAGGTAAAAATAAAAATAAACCCGGAGGCGATAAGAATGAGAAGGCGATCAGGACCACGTATGTAATGTAAGAATGGACCTGGATGAGTTGACCTGCAGGGGAGTCTTTTTTAGTAGGAGGAGAGTTGGGAGAAAGGGGGGTGGAAGAAAAAAAGTTCGATAACTTACTTAGCCATACCACAAGCACGCCATGTCATGTCTCCCCCAAAAGCGACTTCGAATCCAGGTCAACATAGCAACGATCCGTAGCTAGTCATCTTACAGTTTCTTGTCGATCCCTTGACGACAAATCACTTTGGCAGCTGGCTGCCTGGTGGATTGTGCGCGTATCATCTGTACCGTCCACTTTGGTTCTTCGCGGCCCGTGGCTGAAGCTATCGGCCCTGTTACTCCCTCGTCCTACCGCACGCCGGAATCTATTTCTCTAGCCCCGAGTCTAGAATCCTTCCTGGACGGGTGTGTGGTCGGTCCATCACTTCTGCTGCCTGGTCGACCAGCTTAGACATGCTTCAAGTCGCTCTCCCCTGCCAGCTTCCGGTCTGGCCGTGCTGAATGAGGGGCCATGGCGGGGTATCGAGATGGTGGTCGATGCCCACTGTGCTATGAAACACACCAAGTCCGCATCCAGAGCATGGACGGTGGGCATCCTCCCTCAGGGATTATTGCAGATACTTTTGGCCCGGTCATCATCTCTCAGGGTGTCGAAAGTCCCGCCTCTGGCTATGATCAATATGCCTAAGGCTTATTGATTAGTTAGGGTCCCTGACTCGATGCAGGCCAATAACATCTGATAAGAGACATGCCTGGCCAACTGGGAGGGGGTCCCGGATGTACAACCAGTGCTGACTAGTCGGAATAGACCGAAATAAAGTGAATTGACTCTGATATGGCAGCGGGGTTATTCGATCCGAGCATTTCACATGCATTATTACTCGACGAACAGTGAAGGGGTCCGTATCGAATTGGTGCCTCAGGCTTCCTTACAAGTTCTGTCAGGGCGCAGTCTGATCAGCCCACATTTCCATTTCACTCTATCCGTCGAGACGATTTACTCTTTACAAAAATGGTTACAGGGTTAGACAATACTTGTTCATAATAATGATGCGCTCTTCCAGCCATATGCCGCTGCGCTCCGTATGGCCCAACAAGGTCGATCAACGAATGCCAACAAGCGTCCCACCTGCAACTTACGACCCTCCCACTATTATTAACTTAGCCCACCATCCGGTCCCTCCAGAGCTGAGTCTGTGGACGATCTCAAGGCCGATCTGAACAGGACACTTGAAACGGTCCGAAAAGTTCACTGCCGACTACTGTAATGACAATCAGGCGATGCTCATATATTACATGGACCGACCCCATGTTGACTACCTTCAACGGTGGAGAACTCACGCCGTCGAGATCTGAATTGCTTTTAGCGATGCCCGGGCGGTCCACATCGGAAGGATTGAAGATTTCGGGGAGGAGCTGTCAGTACTTTATTGATCTATTATTATTTGTATCGTAATGAACTACCCCAAGCGGATCTGGCGCGTATGGAACATCACATCAGACCAGCCTTACTAGGTCCCCAGGACATCCGGATGATATACACGGAGAACGCAGCAAAGAGGGTTGTCTCTAGATTTGGTCGAGTGATCGATCATCCTGACGTTCGTTGTCTTAAGCCCATGCGAATTCCCCTGATGTGCCTGGCGTGAGCCCGGTGGACCAGCATTGGCATGTCAGTATGCATGCTGCGAAACGGTCGCATCCATGCACCCCAGTGCTGAGACTATTGACCTGCTGTCAAGGGTTCCTCCACATGCGTTGGCCATGTTTCTTGGACGGATGATTTGGTCTCGTAATCACAGTCCAATTAGAAGTGTTAGCACTATATGTGCTTTCAAGCATGTCAAGCTCCGAGTAGCTGTCCTGCAGCTCTGGGGTTCATCTTCTGTTGAGATAATCATATTTGGGAAAACGTAGTCAAAGCCAGCAGCCTGCTGTAAAACCAATTAGCCTTCATTCACATTCTTGTCCGTAGCAGGAGTGAGACCTTGGCCTTGTTTAGAAGCCTGACCTTTTAGGCAGCAGGCGTGATCATTCCGATCTCGGAGATTCCTTGCTCCGAGCTGCCTATTTAAGTTGTTCCGTTTCTTCTTTTTCTGCGGCTCAAAAGAGCTCCTCCGCACGGACCAATCTCGCTTAGCATCAACCGGATCTTCGACGACCCTGAAAAGGCAGCAAGCTTGAAAACCAGCTCTCTTTTTTCTTCTCTTCTTTTCTCCGTCGCGGTCTCGGTCTTAGACCCGTCCTCTGCTCGAAGCAGATGTGCCGACTGCAGAAATCCAAGATAGTCTTGCTAAGATAGAACGAGGATATCTACCCATAACCATGTCTCCAGGCCGTGTGATCGAGCATACGAACCAGGACAGACACTTACAGACCCTGGCCAGGGGGTTCGATGCTCTCCTGGTGACGGTCCAGATTCTCAGCTGTAAGGAGCAGGAGCTCCAGCGCAGACTGAAGTATGCCCACGAAGAGGTAAGCACCCTTGCGTGCGTTTAGGCATCCACCACCCTATCATCATCCCCATCCCCATCCCCATCCCATCCCACCTGTCTCAAATGATGAGAAAAATCGATTAGCTCTAGATCGGGAGTCGCTCTTGCGGCGATGACGGTTTAACATGTATTATCTGATGAGACATCCCTATCACCTGCTGTGTCCACGTGTGCTTCGAATTTGTATCGCTGACAGCATGTTGTGCAGTATCTGAAGCTAGCAGATCGACTTCCGGGGGGATCAGGTGCAGGTGAACAGTCTGTTGCCGACAAGATTGTCAATGGCGACTCGACTTCACCTCCTGAAGGGCCACAGACGATCCAGGACATGATCCACACTCTACAACAGTCTGGAAAGGTTGACGATCGTGCCCTTGATGCCATCAAGCAAGGATGGGAAAGCTTCGAATGGATGCTGCACCAGGACGACAGTGATAGTGGCCTGCGCGTCCGGTCTAACCCATGTCTCATTGCTGCCTCAGCCAGGAGATCTTCAGATTTAGAGAAGGATTTCACCACAAATGGCGTCCAGGGTAGTTTGCGATGTCCGTTTGCGAAATCGAACGACAAGCCGATATCCATTAATGGAATGTCTAACCCGTCCAGGCCACTTAACGGCGGCATGTCCGGAAATGGTGATGACTTAGACCCCATAAAAGCTGAACGCAATCAGGACAAACTGTCCAGCACAACTGTTTCTGCGAGATCATCAACGGCTCGGTGCCCCATAAGATACCTTGACCAACACTCGCCCGAGGAAATTGCCCAGTATTTCGAAAACCATAAACATGAGATACCCAGAAGTCATGCAGTTTGCGTGCGACGATATCAGAGAGATTCTCAGAGTATACGGCATCTAGACGCCAAGTACGGTAGCCTGGTCAACATGATCCAGGGTCTGGGAGTGAAGCATCAGGCTTACCTTCCAGGTCAAAGCAGGATCAGCGGACAGGGCTCCAGCTCCACCTCCGCGGAGCGCGTTGAGCGATGGGCAGAAGATGTAAGTTCGAAGTCGGGACGACCTCCTACGCTCACTCCTGTCGAGGAGGAGAGTCGTACGGAGGTTGATGATGACAGAACTGGTCGGTTCGAAAGGCCGCTCCGTGAAATTCGAGTTGGTGAATCGCCCAGCAGGCCCTGGGGTATCCCGATTCCACTATCGCATACATCCCCTCCGAGTGCCATTCAGTCTCCGACCTCCGCGACGGCCCCAGCTCCCAGTGACAAGGGTTCTGGCATCAAAGGGCAGGTTGAGAGCACCATGCCCCATCCTTTTGGGTCAGCGGCTCCAAATGGCACGTCCGGACGTCCCGCAGGTCGCTGTCCGTTCCATATCGCGTCCCAGAAAGCGGACGTACCTAGTGAGAATGCATCGCGACCGCAGGAGCCGGCACAGAATGAGAGGACGGCGGCTCCTGAGGCCCCAACCACCGCTCCTCACACAGTAACCCCGGATATGTTAGGGTCGAACTCTCCTGCTCCGGCTCAGTTGGTCTTTAATGGCCCAGTCTTCTTTGGATACTCCGCTGAACAGGCCATTGCGTTGATGCAGCAGCTAGGCAATCCTAGTGGCGCGAAATGGGCTGGCCGTCCCTAGCGAGACTCGTTGCTGTCACTTTGTATCTTTGAGCGTGTTCGCTGGCGAATTCTGGTTCTACTTGATGACATTAATGCCTGATGAGAGAATGATGTCTTTAGCGTGTATGCGGGTCCATAGGAACCTGTCTTTAATTATAATTGTGCTATACGAAGGTGTTCTATTTGGATATTCAAACTTCATTCGAGCATTGAAGTTTTATTAAAGTTGTAGTTTCATTTTCTAATCAACCTTGAAGATATCTTCTAGTAGTGTCATAGCCACGATGAAACCAGTGGACAACGTGCAAGAACAGAAAAACGACCTTACTTATCAGCATACCCAACAGCAAAGATCATGACATCTACAATCGTACACACAATAGCCCGCGCAAAGCCAATATCCCACCCCTGCCTATCCGCATACGCCCTCTGACTACACCTCCCCCTCCTTGGCGGGGTGGAGGGGCAGACAAATCTCCGACTCCGAAGCGGAAGCTTTCCCCCACTCTACCAACACCACGACGACACCGGAGGCTAACTACTAACGAGGTCCTTGACTTTCCCTTTCCCTTCAAATCAACTCAATTGACTGACTCATCGTCATCAGTGTCCATGCTCAGAAGCGCTGCTCGATTGAGTCTTACTTCTCGACACCTTGCCAACGTATCTGTCAGATCGGCTTCGAATTCGACTAAAATGGCTGCTGAGTTGACGCCGGTTTTTTCGAAGGATGCTTGTCCTCGTGAGTCTCTCTTGGATTTTTTGTCTTTATCTGGATTGATTTAGTTCTGGGGCTGTATTTGGGATGGTTGGGGATGGGTGGGAGTGCAGGACATACTACTTAGCTACGTATAGCTAGCAATGGGACCGATCTCATCTACTGATCCTTATTATGCTTATGTTCCGTTCAATACCAGAGAAGCAATTGACTAACGATCCTCATTTCACATATAGCTGCGGGACCTTACGTACGTTGATAACTCCCCTCCACCATCAGATGACGCCTCCATCCATCCCCTCTCTCCTAAACCACCTCTCACCCCAGTTGAAACCCATTCCACACATACTCATCATCCACCCACCACAGTCCCAAGCCATAAAAGCCAACGGCCAAGTCTTCGTCTCCGGCCAAATCCCCGCCGACGCCTCCGGCAACCTCGTCCAGGGCACCATCGGCCAACAGACCGAGGTCTGCTGCAAGAACATCGCTGCCGTCCTGGAAGCTGCCGGATCGAGCATTTCAAAGATCGTTAAGGTGAATGTATGCCTCCCCTCCCTGTCCAGCTTATATTTATTGTAGCCTTCGGCAGTAGGCTAATGGGGGATGTGTGTTTGGTAGGTTTTCCTAACCGACATGGCCAACTTCGCGGAGATGAACGCGACGTATGAGAAGTTCTTTACGCATAAGCCGGCCCGGAGCTGTGTGGCTGTTGCGCAGTTGCCGAAAGGGGTGCCGGTTGAGATTGAGGCCATTGCGCTGCAGTAGTGGAGATATATAGCTCCGTGTGGTTGCCAATGATGGTACCGTAGGAAAAGAATAAAGGAAGATTTTGATGAGATGTTTGTTGTTGGTATAATGTTCTTGCTACGTAGGTTCTGGAGTTGTAGGATGTAGGCTGTTTCGAGGAATAAATACTACGTACACAACTGGCTATTACGTGAAGAACAAGTCGCGCGTACAGAATGGTAAAGTAAGGAATGAAGAAAAACGTATTCACTGCATTAAACCAGCTAATGATATAAGAGGGGAATATGGTATGGAACACTTCTGAAATCCTGGTATCAGCACAACGGAACTGAACTCGAAACATATGCATGTGTGCTGCCGACATTAACGCTCAATCTAGTGGAATCAGAAAAGGGAATACCAGACAAGGGAATCATGAAAGACATGCGAGAGGTTCATGAAAGGTCATGGGAATTAGCTGGTTGATTGACACGGTCCGGGCGGAACTGAGGCATAGCTGTCCGTAGGTATAATGCAGAAAGATAGATGGTAGAGGCATTCATGTCATCTCCCCCGTGATTCCTACTCATCTCCGTCCCAGCACTCCAGTCATTCTCCCTCCCGTTCCGGCCATCAAACTCTGCTTCACAATAGCATCTGCCGCTGCTGCTGCTGCAAGTCGCTCCTTTTGTCGGCTACGGTCCCGCAGGTAATTAGCGGCTTCTGGTCGCATGCGGAGGATGCGAAGGATCATGTCATCGTTCGGTTCCGCTTGGGCTTCGCGTCGCTTCTCCTCTTTCGCCTTCTTCATCGTGCCCAGGTTCCGCGAGAGAAGAATGCTCTTGGCACGTCTTGAATTCGGCATGCCAAACAGACTAGGCGAACTGCCCACCTGCGCAGGTGCGGATAACCGGTTCTTGTTTGCATGTTGGCGTGATACAGTTGCAGAAGCCATGCGTTCCGAAGTACGGATCAGATTCTCGGTTGGTTCGAAATAAAAGAAGTTGATACTTTGGATCTCGTGATATTTGGGCGATTTCAGAATGTCAATTGGAACACCATGCGCCTCGCCGGTTTCATCGTCAACAGCGTGGAAGAACTCAAGCAGTAGTACTAGCCAGCGCGAGACGATGTCGACCTCTTGCATCGTCAGGGGTCTCTGGTGTGACGGCTTATCGGAAAGCGGAGGCACAAGCAGACTCTCGATCGTAACGAGAACCTCTTTCCATAGCCGCGCCATGACCATCCGCATTGCCTCAGGGGTCAGGGTCTTGTTCATAATGGCGAAGTTGTCATTAAAGTAAGCAAAAAGAGGACTCAATGCATTCTCTATCTCCTCCTGAGTAGGCGTGACTGTCGACTGCGCGCGGTTTCGGTTGAGGAAGCTCGATACACTGGAAATGCTTAGTCCTCGAGATAGCAACGCCTTCAGAGCGCGGCGAGAGAGACAATGTCCAATGTATGCAGAAAGCTGCACGTGGTCAGCGAGGTTCTTAGACTGATGATGCGGAGTCAACAAACCTTTTCAGTGATCTTCCGGGTCATATCCCTTTCTGTGCGCTTCAGGGTCCGGAAGGCTTTCCCGAAATAGAACTGAATATCATCTCTCTCACCCTCCATGCTTACACGCAGAAGCAATCTACCTTGGGTATCAAGATCGAGCCAGTACTCCCGAGGCATGAAGTCGCTGAAATGTGCCGGGTCGAGTTTGAGGGATGTCCGGCCCACGTAGTCATGGTCGCCGACAGCATCCCAGTCCCAAAGAGTCGCAATGATGTTCAATGGGCCCTTCGTTGTGATATCGACGGTGTCGTCCCACCTAGGGTTGAGGTTGTTGTATATGATGCGCGTCTTTGCTATGCGTTTTTGATACTCGTCAGTCAACACGACATAAGGATCGCTGCTGCCGTTCATATCGCATGCTTTCAGGTCCTCTCCTTCGACGATCTTGATGGTGAAAACGTATGTAGTTAATTTTCGCATTTTTTGAGGCGTAATAGGGTTGTGTCTTGCAATGACCTCGGCACAAGCATCAACATTGATTTCACGTTCAAGTTTGTCGAGTTGAGAAAGGGCGTATTCAATGTTGTTCAGTTTCACGAGCGACTAGCATGCACGTCAGCCTTCAAATCCACAGACAAGGAGAACAGCAGAATATAACAGCAGAATATACCTCAGGCAAGAACTGGAACGGCTCCACTTTCTCCTTACTATTCCACGCCTCCTTAGCCATCTGCATCAGCTTCTCCTGTCTCGTTTGGTTCATGGCTGCCTCCTGCTCCGGAGTGAGCCTGTCCATTTCTTTAATGAACATCTGCTCAAGAACTTCACAGTATCTCGCAACCCCCTTTCCTATTGACCTAGACAGGGCAGTCATGAATTTGGCATACAGAAAATCGTCATCCCACTCAAGCTGGATCATCTGTTCGACCACCTGGTTGAACGAGCGGAAAATGTCAATGACAGAAACGCTATGTCGTTGATCCTCATGCGCCACTTCGTTGCCTTCTTCGACGCGAACTGTGAAGTCGTCCTTTTTGGCAGCTTGCTCAACCCATTCCATAATCTTCTCATCTGTCAATCTGATCCAGCGCCAAACAAAGTCGGCCATTAGATCTTCGACGTGGAATGGGAAAGGCTCACTGATGAAGAATGATGTTAGCGTACATTATGTGTAAAGTAGAGGAAAGACGTGCGGTATACCCAGGAAGATTCTGCGCGTAGAGATGCCGTGTCGCAACTAGTTGTTTGTACATGTCAAACCCATCTTCTATCCCTATCTCTTCACCCCGTTCTCGTGCGTGCTCGAGTATTCGGGTAATCATATCTCGAGCGTCTTCCGCATACATGGGGGTAATGCAGCTGAGTAGGATAATGAGGGGATTTACACTACAATTGTTAGCAGCACACTTGGCGAGCAGAAGGTGTAGACCGAGCGCTTACCCCATGATCTCTGGGTTGTTTTTGTACCGTTTCTGTATCCGCTGAGCAAGCTTCGTTATACCTTGCCCAAGCTGAATAACGTGGTCTGGTCCCCAGAGTTCTTGCTCGGACGGAATAACGTTCTGCAGGAATTCTTGATACTTCTCCTTTGCCTTTTCAGAGAGCCCTTCACGGATATAGGCTCGGAGCCGATCAATATCTTCGGGATTTTCTGTATAGTTGGGGTCCAATTGGATGTGGTTTTCCAGGACATACATCACCGGACCGAGAGGACGAGGTTTGGTCTCATAACAGTGCATCATAGCATCATATAACTCGCGAAGTAAAGCTTCATGGAGTGAGGATAGTAACTGTTGCATCAATAGAATGTCATGAATCGTCCATCTCCTTCGGTCGAAGAGAACCGAAGCGACGAAGCTAATGCGCTTTCTCGCTTCGCTTGCTGGGGCATCCTTCACAAAGGTAAATGCAGTATCCAAAGTATCCAGATCGATTTCATTATCAACAAACTTCTCTCGAACGACGTCCAGGAACAGGACGACTCGAGAAGAGCTCGGAATACGCCAGCGTAGACAGATTTCGTTGAGTAATTCGGTTGATTGTTTCGAAAGCAGCTTGATCGATGGGACTTCGGAAGTAGCCTGGGTAGCCTCGAGTTTCTGATCTCTCAGGTCATGAGTTAAAGCATGAACTAATATGAACCGGTAGACAGCTCTTGGATCAGAAGGAATAAAAGTATAGACATCAGATTCATCTGAGCCTGTGTTGATGTCATCTGCCAACGACAGAGAGCCGAGATCTATCGGCTGATCGATAACGTGCAACGTATTATAGGTCTGGTCGGATAATGTTCGTGACAGTTCTGAGTATGGAGAGTCAATAGGCGACTGTTCGCTTGCCTGGGGATTCAATTGCGGCAGCACGCCTCCAGGGGTGCTCTTGGCCAGGGCCGGATTGGCCTGGACAATGGCAAGCATCATCTGCGAAAGGTCCGGTCCCTCGGCCTTTTTCCAGGCCTCGTATGCTTCCTCATTCTCAAAATCGTCTCTAGAAAGCGTCTTTCCTGTCTTGAGATTCAGGTGAGCCTGATATGTCTTCAAGTCCTGCAAAGCCGCCTTCTCTGTCCAAATTGCTTTATTCTTGTTGATGTCGGATTGCACTTGAGCTAGATCCACACCAAATATCCCGGCCACAAGCTGCACAAGAGGCATATCCTTCACGTCATAGCTCAGAGGAGCAACTACAGTAACAGCCGAGGTTGCAGCGTTTGCCTGCGTGAGGTCTTGATCATGAGAAAGCAGCTTGGATTCCAGCACCGCCAGTCGATTGGTCAATTCTGGTCTGTCTTTTGCCCAGTCCTCATCCTTCAGAATCAAGCTTATCAAGCGAACGAAGAGTGCGACATGTCTATCCACCATCAACCTCCAGCCGTCATCATCTGCATCTTTGCCCTTGGAGAGTTCCTTGGTCGCGTTGGAGAAAAATATCAGCACAAGATCTTCAACACGCCGATCCTTTTCCATGCGCTTCTTGAACGACTGTTCCTTCAAAGTATTAAGGAAAGCAGCAAATGTCCGGACCACTAAGTGATCTTGATATTCCTTTCTCCTTTCTTTCCCGACCAGGACTCCCGTCAACCTCTTCTCCAACTCTGCTATAAACCCATGTGGAAACCGCGTGCTCTTGGAGTCCCTGATTAGGGAGAAATCTTTCATGAGATCATGGAAGGAGGTAGAAGACCGGCGGATGTGAGTTTGCGGCGCGGGGACACTCTGCGTACGGCGGGCTCGAGGTTGGAGTAAATATGCCAGGTAAGCGACTCGCAACGCGTAGGAATAGGCAACAGTCGTGTTGACAATGCGCTTCCGCGAGAGGGACAAGACGCGCGAATGCCGGGCCTCATTCTGAAGGCTGTTGATGCGTCGATTGACTCCAGAAGACCGATTGGATGATGTCGACATGGGAAGGTATGTTTTCTCCTGTAGCAAAGACTCTGGCGGCTTGCGAGAGGGGAACAACGGGGTACGATGACCATGGGTTCAGACGTGCAAGCCCCAACGGCCCAGGATGGTCCTGTCCACGATTATTTCCCCAACTGTGAGGTGATAAAGAGGTCAAGTGCTGATATTGAGTCTGCGTCCTGGAGTGCGCGAATCCCTGTAGTTGAGGCGGGGATGGGAACATCTAGGGGGAAGTTTGACTCCCCTGAAACAGTAGTGGCTCAAAATAGAACTGACGTAGGCACGAAGAGCGGCAAGTCTATCACAACACCAGATGCTCCTATCAGCTGATGCAAGGGGTCTGAGAGCGGAACTGAACGAATATGATATATTGGTGATTTCTACAGGTGTCAAGAAGGGATACTATTGTCGACATTGCTAGCGTTCGAGAAACCATGTGGAGACACTCCGTTACAACTCCGCGAGGTGCAATGTTTGACCTAACTGCTGCCGCGTCAGACAACTTAGTGGTATATTATACAGCTAATAATATCGATTACAGAAATGGCATAGGATACGACATTAGTATTTCTTTCTACTGCCGTAAAAGGAAACTATCGAGATTGACATCTAGAAGTACATCACAGACATACTTACACCCGGAAGATGATACGGCCCTCAGAGGCCAGGAATTGATGGCTGTCATAGCGGATATTTATCCTCGAAACAGTAGAATATTGGCCTCCAGACCTTGTAGACAATGATGGACCTACGCGCTGGACTCGACTGCATACAGAAGCCTTCTTTCAAACAATCGCGAAGGTCTGTGCGTTGGGGGTTTGTTGATGACAAAAACCTGAATTGACGCCGATAAGAGACAGCTATGATATTTACACAGTGATTTCTTGGATTGTTCACCAAGTCTCCTCACCAGGCTTGCGCGCCTTTATCAGAAGGATTAGCTTCTTGCATTTACCACGCTCTAAGGGCAGTAGAACTTACCAGGACAGCACCCGGACCACCCAGTTCCTTCTCAAGACCATCTGGGAAAGTGCGAGGCACCGACGGCTTGTCGGGATAGTAGAGAGAGACCACGCCGCAGAAGCTTAGGAAGACTGCGACGAAGGTTCCGAGGTGGAGCAAAGCCTTGCCCGACGTGACATGGGTGTACTGCTCAGGACTGAAGACGTTCAGGATATCGTTATCCTCGTGAAGGGGCTCGCCGAAATTCCGTCTCTCCTGCTTGTCCCACCAGTCGCCGTAGGGATCTCTGAATGAGCGCTTCAGGCGTGGGGGGTTGGGATAGTTGCCGTTCTATACGCAATCAGTCAATCGAGGGCACACAGAGCGACGCACCGGTTCAAGGAACCATACCTGGCCCGGATCCTCATTCTCAGCTGTCGAAGCAGAGCGGATCTGGGAGAACGTAGAGCGGGGGACGACACGGCGTGCGGCGACCTGGGTCAGACGCCCGCCGACCAATCTCCGGGACAGCATCTGCAGGAACATCCTTGTTAGCACCTATCCGATCAAGGCAATTGAATGTAACCATGACCAACATTTTCAGTGGAATTGGGCACACCAATTGTGCTCTAAGGGCGTCGAAAGAAGCTGTTGCCGAAGCCCTGCGGGTGTGGTGAATCGAGAGTGACAGGTTCGGGAGGTTTGGAACACTACCATGGCGGCATACTCCGGATCCCGTAGTTGGCGACCTCAGGCATAATATAAGCCTCAGGCACCCAGTCGCGCTTACATACTCTTCCCCGTAATATCCCTCGTCACGGTAGCAAATTGCGTCGACCGGGCAAAAAACCACCTCTCCACGCAAGCACCGATCTTTGCGCGTTTTTCCGTCGCCAGGCACGCAAATTTGCCGATAACTATGCCAAACTGCTTGTGGCATCTCGACTCAATCCGCCGTATTCGTTGATGTCAAAATTTCCCCCTCCAACTGCGTCTTCGTTGGGAAAGCTGGGGTCATCTGTGAAAAAGGCCCCTGTCGCCCTTGGTAACAAGACATGCAAAACGGTAACCTGAATGGCACTGCACAACCGCATGAACGCGTGACGCCCGAACCTGAGAGCAATAATCACACCTCACCCAGTCCTGAAACCCCTGCAGACATCGCAACGAATGATTTGAATACTCCGGAGCCTAATGAAGACACGGTCGCAAATCAAAATACCGAGGGGCCGCCACCCAAGAAACGCAAACTCGTTGACTCAACTTCGCGACGCTCCAGACCTCCTTCACCGCCGTGGAAAAGGATCGGAGTAGAGGGTCCTACTAGCTTCTTCGAGAATGGTAGGCGCAGGTCGTCAAGGACAAACGCCGTTCCTCTCGAGCTGCAACCGCAGTCCGACAAGAGAAACACGCGAGCAGCTCGGAAGGATTATGTGAGCAAGACCATCACCGGTCGCGCACAAGGCGCCTCGTCCCCGCTGGCCTCGAGCGCAGGGAAGACGGAGATAAATGGGAGAAAATCTCTTGGTGGGAGGGCTTCCGCGAATGGAACTCTTGCTGGGTCTCCCAGGAAGTTGGGCGCAAAACCTGCCGCTGGAAAGGAACAAGTTTCCCAGTCGCCAGCAGCGAAGCCGGTTCGCTCGCGGACAAGGTCACGGAGCTCCGCTACTCCAAATGCATTGTCCCGTAATCAAAATGGTGAGATCAATGGTATCGGTCCAAACGTTGACGGACGGAAGAGTTCTCTGTCGGCAACTACCTCACCCGCAGCAGCTCCGGAGAAGAACACCTATGGGAGGACTGTTCGGGAAGAATACAATGAGGATGAGGGAGAAAGTACTCAGAGACTTCCAAGGCTACGGTTCAAAGTCAAGAAACCTTCTCTCTCCGTTCAGCATCCCTCCCATATCCTGGCTCCAAGGAAATATGCGTCATTTCGCGCATGGGTCGAAAGTGGCGAAGGCACGAAGGGAGACAACGATATTGCGAGTCCGGAGCAGGCACGAGAAGAAGCAGAGAAAAGACTTAGAATACTCGAGGCTGCAGAGCCTGGAGGAGTACTTAGTCCGGAAGTATGTTCGGCCTATCTCACAGAACAGCAGGAGGAGCCGCCGCAGCAGTACTCCCATCAGGATCATCTCATCGCGCATGCTCTATATTTCCGCAAGTTGCTTGAGCAGGAACACAAACGCCACCGGAACACGGCTCGACTATTTGCCCAGTGGTGTGCAGATGCATGGCGAAAGCGCAATAAGGATCCGGAAGATATCCTCAGAGAGCAGGAGGAAGAGATACGTCAGAGACGGAAGCAACTGGTAAAGGATTTGCAAAAGCAGTTCGACTTGGTCCGTGCAGAGGTGGACAAGATGCGTCTGGCGCGCTGGGAACAAGAAAGGAAGGCTGAAGATCAGCAAGCCCTTGACCGCGCTATCAAACAGTCAACCTTGCTTTTTGAAAAGAGGCGGATGGAGATCCTGGGACTTGAGACGGACGCTGATGAGTCAGATGAAGATGAACTGGAAAGCGAAGGGGATGAGTCCGAGAGGGATAGTCAGGAAAGCGTTGCGTCTGAAGAGGAAGCTGAGAGCAATATGTCCAGTGCCGATTCCGAGAGCGAAGAAGACAGTGTCGACGACGATGCAAAGTTAACTACCGAACAACTGCGCTTGAAATATGCAAATCTCCCTCCCACTGATTGGACAGAACGAATGTCAGTCACTTCCGATCACACCGAATCTTCTGCCAATAGCGAAACCTCCCAAGCAAGCCATCTTCCGGATGATGGTGTTGGTTCTACAATGGTCACGCAAGACACTCCTGATCATGTTTCCTTAGATGAGGTGAACCCATTATTACTGGATAACAGTGATGAATCCACTGATATGAGTGATGATATGGGTGATAGCGATGAGGAAATGGATAGTGACCAAGATGACAGTGACGAGGAAAGCGACGGTGACGACGGGCCTGGGTTACTAGGCTTTTTCTCTTCTAAAGAGGCTGCAGCTTTCCAGGACGATGGGGAAGATGATGGGATCTCCGCAAATGACACAGAAGAGCCGGAGGACCAAGATGAAGTCTCTCTCGTTCCAACCGGGCCCCCAGAACCGAAGGTTAACGGAGACAAGCTGAACGTCTCTTCAGGTTCTTCTCCGGAAGACGCTGATATTCAGCATGAATCTCGACAAAGTGGAGATGCGTCAAGTCGGGCATCTCCGGGTACGTTGGTGACGAAGCCATCCGAATCCGAATCGATCTCCTCATACGAACCTCCCTCAGAAAAGCCAACTATGCCAGAAGATGATAAGTCAGTTATTCAGCATGACTCGCCGGCTGGTTCCACCGCACCGGAGACAATTGCTACCTCCGATGCAGTTACGACTCCTGCTGAATCTCTTCATGCTGTCGGGTCCACAGCTACGCCAGGTCTGAAGACAGCAATACCTCACTTACTCCGAGGGACTCTCAGAGAGTATCAGCATTTCGGTCTGGATTGGCTCGCTGGTCTATATACTAATCACATAAACGGCATCCTAGCTGACGAGATGGGTCTCGGTAAGACCATTCAAACTATAGCTCTCCTGGCTCATCTAGCTATTGAGCACGAGGTCTGGGGCCCACATCTTGTCGTCGTGCCCACAAGTGTCATCCTCAATTGGGAAATGGAGTTCAAAAAGTGGTGCCCCGGATTCAAGATCATGACCTACTACGGAAATCAAGAGGAACGGAAAGCGAAGCGCAGAGGGTGGACCGACGATACGAGCTGGGACGTCTTGATTACTTCGTATCAACTAGTTCTGCAAGATCAGCAAGTTCTCAAGCGAAGAAACTGGCACTACATGGTCCTCGACGAAGCTCACAATATCAAGAACTTCCGTTCTCAGCGGTGGCAAGCACTGCTGACCTTCAAGACCAGAGCTCGACTTCTCCTTACTGGCACGCCTCTTCAAAATAACCTGACAGAACTGTGGTCGCTTCTATTCTTCTTAATGCCTTCAGATGGAGATGAAGCAGGCACTGAGGGATTCGCCGATCTACGGAACTTCTCAGAGTGGTTCAGACGTCCAGTAGAGCAGATTCTGGAACATGGCAGAGAGACCATGGACGAAGAAGCGAAGCGGGTTGTGACTAAACTTCACACGGTGTTACGTCCATACATCTTGCGTCGTCTTAAGGCCGACGTTGAGAAGCAAATGCCGGCTAAGTACGAGCACGTCGTTTATTGCAGACTTTCGAAGCGCCAGAGATACCTTTACGATGGATTCATGTCTAGAGCACAGACGAAAGAGACACTGGCATCTGGAAACTATCTCTCAATAATCAATTGCTTGATGCAATTGCGCAAAGTCTGCAACCATCCGGACCTCTTCGAAACGCGCCCTATTTCCACATCCTTCGCGATGCCCAAGTCGGTAGCTGCAGAATTCGAGATCAAGGAATTACTAGTTCGACGACGGCTATTATACGAGGATCCCCTTACGAAGCTGGATCTTGACTTCCTCAACCTCGCTCCAGTGTCAAGAGAGGGTATCTCCCGCAGAGTTGCCGACGATACGAGGAGAATAACGGCTTACGGTTCCTTCAAGACGCTTCGTGAACGTCAATGTAACCGGACTAATTGGTCAATGACATTCGACGGCTCTTCTGTGGAGTCCACATTGATTTCAATGGAGAATGCCTCAAGGAGGAAGCGCGTTGGAGAGCTCGAAAGATGCATGTACTTCGAATCTAAACGTCACGGTCGGACTCCCGTCTACGGGCGGAGCCTGATCGAGTTTCTCACCTCTGATAACTCGCAGAAGGCCTGGTCGTCCCATCCTTCCCGAGGCCGATCGATGGCAGATTGGCTCTCGAGTCGATCGTCCGTTCTCGCCTCCATGATCTTATCAATTGAAGATAGGGCCCGTAATATGGAAGGATATATCCAACGGTTTGCATGCGTCACTCCGGCAGCGATCGCCTCCGGCACCACTGAAGCAGCCCTCACCCCTATTCAGTCCCGGTCACTTTCTAAGGAACAGAGATTCCCGCCATACGATCCGTTCCACGAAGCCCAGATGTGTTTGTCGATAGCATTTCCGGACAAGAGACTTTTGCAGTACGATTGTGGTAAACTGCAAAGGCTGGACAAGCTTCTCCGGGACCTTCAGGCAGGTGGTCACCGGGCTCTGATTTTCACACAGATGACCAAGATGCTCGACATCCTGGAACAATTCCTCAACATCCACGGGCATCGTTATCTGCGCCTCGACGGTACCACGAAAGTGGAGCAACGACAGATGTTGACTGAGCGATTCAATAATGATAATCGCATCCTCGCCTTTATCCTCTCCACTCGATCAGGTGGATTGGGTATCAACCTTACGGGTGCAGACACAGTCATCTTCTATGACCTTGACTGGAATCCGGCAATGGACAAGCAGTGTCAAGACAGGTGTCACCGTATCGGGCAAACTCGAGATGTCCATATCTATCGCTTTGTTTCCGAGTATACAATCGAGTCGAACATCCTTCGCAAGGCCAATCAGAAGAGAATGCTTGATGACGTCGTCATCCAGGAGGGAGAGTTTACAACGGACTACTTCACCAAGATCGACCCGCGGGAGATGATCGGTGACGATGTGTTAGCCGGGAATGATGAAGCAAGCGCTGCAATGGATCGTGTCCTCAACACTAGGGTCAGCGGCACCGTGCGCGCGTTCGAACAAGCAGAAGACAAGGAAGATATCGATGCAGCCAAGAATGCACAGAAAGAGCTTGAACACGCGGATGACGGAGACTTCGAGGAGCGGAGCGTGTCGCGTAGCACACCAGCTCAGATGGGCACACCGATGGCGACTGGCCCTACGGAGGATGAAACTCCCGGGCCGCAGACGATCGCTTCGCCTCAGGTCCATCCCGCCGACGAGGATGCCGATGTCGAGCCACAACTAGGTCATGTCGATGACTATCTATTAAGGTTCATGGAGTGGAATCTGAAAGATGAGCCACTGGTGCTTCCGCCGGATAAGGCCCAGAAGAAGTATAAGAGAGGCAAGGAGCATCGCCTTAAGAAGAAACGTCTCTGAAGAGGATCTTTCGATTGATGGACATCATGTGTAGCATTTTTGGGTTTTCCTTTATTTTGATCATATACCAGAGTCTCGAAACTAGGTCCTTGTGTTGGGCGGGAACTTCTTCATGTATGATGGCGTCATGTATTTTTTTCTTCTTCTTCTTTTTGACTTTTAGCGAGGGAAAGGTGCACCATCATTCCAGCGCAGTACTTCTATCCAAAAAAGAAGGGGTCTCCTACAATAAATTCTTTCAACCTTTTAGATTCCCTTTATCCCTTTGTCTTCTCCTTGGTGTATTATCTATCTTACTCTTTAATTTCTTCTCTGTTCTCTTCAAACACTTTCGTGGGTGCGGACTACTATATTCCATATGTTTCCCATCTACTTTCATCAACGATGATACGAGATACCATTGGAGAGGAAGGATCTAAAAGGGTCAGTAGCTTAGTTCTGTAAAATATGCATTGGTGTTGTTGCTGTTGACTATGGTAACCTGGAAACCCTTCTGTGTAGTCGCTACATATTTATATCTTCCCTCGTGCATTAGGCTTCTGTAGACTTCATTCTGGAGCTAGTGATAAGGCCAACCTAAACCGCTTGGTAGGCAGAGGCATTTGGCCAACTCCGTCGACGTAAGATGGACCTTTCCTTGCTCGAATGTAAGTAGTCATCTGTTATAGCTGTCATTTGTCGAATCCTAGGGCACGGAAGCATAGCAGCTATATTGACTATCCGAAGTGCAAGCTTTTGCTTGCTTAAAGACTAGATTTAGGGGGTTGAACCCATATTTAACCCCTAATCAGACAAAGAAGCTAGATCCTACTGATCTAGTAGATTATCTGGTACAAAGAATCTGCCGCAAACGGCGATATGACAGGTCACCTATGCAGGTAATCTCCTGGCGCCGACACAATTCATGTAGAGAAGAGTGGGCAAGGAAATGTGAGAAAGTCGCTGCTGAGCGTAATGGAAGTGTACGAATAGATTGAGGTTCGATATCATTGAGCAGACTCGCGTCATTTACTCCCGTGTGCTTTACGATCTTGTATACGCTGTCGCATGTCTCTCAGATGACTAGTAGACCTTTTCCGATTTCTAAGCCACGGTAACCGTGCTTCAGAATTCCTGTGTCACATCTATCAACGTGACTTTGTTGGGGCCCCTTATCAGGCAAGGACGGAATCGCCCTCAACTCCTGAAGAAAGGGTGAAAGCACCACTACGTTTCCAGTTGTCATTTCTCTGCACTAAGCACCCCGTCCAGTACCTCGTACAACATGAAGGACCTCAGTTCATTATCCAATTCGAGAATTACATTAGCTGTGGCTTTTAAGATCTATATGCATCGGTGAGTTAGATCTCTCGGATCCCGGATAGTCCATGTGGCTTGGAGAACAATGAAACAGACTATTAAAGAAATGCCACATGGGAAACTAGTCTGCCGCCAGACTTAGGTAATAATTAATAATATTATAAGTTAGGAGATCCTGTTTTGACAGCCGTTGCGGTGTTATCTGCTTCTGCTCCTGATCTGCGTGCGTCCGTCGATCATCCAAGACACGGAGTGGCAACTGAGATGACTGACCACATCTTCTAGTTAAAGGTAGAACGAATGTTCTTCTCTCTTTACCCACTCCCCGGAAAGTGTGTGTGAGGCTATCTGCGAACTTGGAACTTGGAAGGCTGTCGAGTCCCGACAGAGTGGGTAAAGGGCGCAAATCGCGCAAATCCGACGATCACCACCACAAGAGCTAGTTAACTGGGTGGATCCGAAGCTGGGATGACCGTCCGCTCTTCCAACTCCAGTTGTTTACTCTCACTACCCATGCCGGCGCGATGCCCGGTGAGGCAGGCCATTGGAACCAGCCAGCCTTAGAGCCTTTGCTAGCTTGCAACTTAGTGGGCGGCACTGGTCTGAGACGGTGCAAACAGTGCAAGGGACGGCTCTGACCAGCAGACACGTATCTCCCGCCGGCCTCTTTGAGGGGGAATCGGGGTCATTGTCCCCGGGGGTCTGCGGCCCATCATCCTGGGTCCTCCTAGATGGGCAGGTCAATTCCTTACAACGGGACAGTCTTCATCAGACTTCTGGATTGCAGGTTTGTTTTGCTCTTCTCTTGCAGCTGGAGACCGACCGCATCAACGATCATCTGTTGTAGTCGCCGACAAGTGTAAGAAGTCGAGAGAGTTTCTGCAGGGCCGCCAGAACATGGAGTAAGCTTTTCCCAAATGTGCTTGGCAGGATCCGGGTGAAAGGTTGCCTCCGTCATGGAGACGAACGGATTGTGATGTGCCCGTAAGGAGGAATGACGGAGTCCTGCGAACTTCCAATTGTCGTGATCGATTGCTCCTTAGACCCTCAGGAAAGCAAACCCCGATGCGACGGATACGGTGAACGGTTCATCAGTCTCGTCGCGGGTCGTCGATCCGATCCGACGCATCGTCAGTCCTCGTAGTGGGTTCACGTTCGTTTGTCACTCTCTTCGTAGGCCCAACAGGTCGTGTCCATCACATATCCTAGTGCCTCCACTAAGCCGTCCCAGGTTCTTGGCACGGATCCATCGATCCTTGTCCGATATCCTATCTAGGTATCGGTCCCCTCTTGACGGCATGGAGAAAATCGATACGGAGTCGGGGCTGTCATCGGTATTCTATCGTCGTATCTAGTGCCATACTTGTACCAGAACCATGGCTCAACGCCCCCCCGGTAACTTGCTCCATAGTTGTGGTCAAGCTCCGAACGTTTATTTTTTATTGCAGATATTCAAGAGTTGCTGATATGGCCGGTAGAAACCGGAGCAGTTCGGTGCCATCCTCCACTGATAGTCTAGTCCCTCTTCCCGGGACGAGACAAGCACATATGACAGGTGACCAGAGTGTGAATGACGGTTCCAGTTCTCGACTAGTGTGCGTCTGCAGCGGGAGGAAGTGAGGGGGTAGCAGTCTCTTCTTCATCACTCCACTTAGGAGCCCCGGAGGACGTCCCATGGTCCGTCTGAAAGGACTTCTCACTCTCTAAGTCGTCGACCGCGTAGAGTACTGCAGAGGACACACCACTGGATGAAGCTAGGTGGATGGCATCCCTTGCTCCGGCGGATGGGTAACAGCATTGGTGATGAGATCGATCTCCAGCGCAGGCTGCCGATCTAGAGGACGCTGACCTTGGGCTGGAGCGGGGTGAGCGGGCCGCTCTGTCCAGGAGGGGAAAGGATAATGCCGGACAGTAGGAATATCTACTAATCTGAGAACTAATCAGACGATAGCTTGATGAGACGATGTTCGAGAAGAGAACTACCTGAGGCAAGCCGGCGAGCATCAGGGCGCGTAGCGGTAAAGGAACAGTAGTAGTAACTTGAGGCTGTTGAGTAGGACCTCGATCCGGGTATACCAGTGTAGAGTCGTTCTGATTAGTGGTAGCCTGACGAATGCAGAAATACATTTAGTCCGCTCATGAGTCAGTCGAGCAAGTCATTATGTTTCCTCCTGACTAACTAGCTCGCGTATTATTCTTGTCCTCTGCCGCAGCTCTTGTCCCTTAGCGGTGCTGAGGATCGAGATAGTTCGACCATGGGGATAGTTTAAGTGCGGTGACGGATGGGATCGACCCCCAGTTGCCAGACTATCCACGGATCGCGCACGCGGGTGCTCTTCCGGCAAGCGCCATCAAGACGAACCCTTGCCAATCACATAGGAGGTTAGGGCAAAACGGTTTGACCTTCCGAGAGTGGGTGATGGGAGCGACGTTCCCCGGTCTGCTAGAGGGCTAAATCGCGCTCTAAACAGGAGATCCAGGCGGTTAAACTTGAACGGGTGGCCGGGGCTCGACGCTGAAATGTCGCCGAACCTTCGAGGATTTCTCGGCCAAAGGTATTTGGTCCCCGACTTCATATCGATGGCGGGACGGATCAAGACCGCTGGCATGTTATCCGGAGTCGAGGACATCCCCCATAGTGTTACCCAGAGTACCAGTACCGGCTCCCGAGTAGTATACTACACGACCTGGGCAGTATTGTTATCCTGGCGCAGTCGCGCCATACGGCCGAAAACTGACCGCAGTCACCGCACATCATGCAGCCGCCGCGCTTTGTAACTAACCCTGCATCGCCGCATCTCCAGGTATGTCAATTTGTCAAAAGACCGGGTTGTCCAATAGCAGTAGCAGTAGGACTGGCAAAGCAACCGTATTCGCTGCTGCTTCTGCACCGATGGCCTGTACAAGTCCATCCGCATCTCAAAGAGTCTCATCAATTATGCTTGTCCCAACGCCACGGGGTGAATAATGACAGGGTCAATTAACACTAATCCGTATTTGAACTCTGCTGTGATGCTCTAGCTTTTTGGGGATCTGTCGCTTAAGGATGAGATTCTAACGTGATGCAACAACAGACGAGACAATGGAAGGAAGGCTGCAAACTCGGTCTTGACTATGCAGTACTTCAAAGTTCGTACAGAGTGGCCCATACAGAGCACTGCGTAGTATGAGGTATGAGGGAGCGCGTTCTCCCCTGAGCCAATTGTGCACAGACAGGTTCGAGAGCGTTCGAGGCACATTCGTGATCGCTGGTCAATGTCTTGATGTCCCACACACTGGGACGACAAAGACAGGCGACCGGCTGTGAAGGCGAATCTGATCCATCAAGTGAAGATCGGCAGCCGCTCCCAGCCGAGGTTTTACAAACATCCTTCCTTGTTGCCTCGTGCGTCTTGCAGGTGAGGGAGGAGGACCTTGGCTTCTGGCAGGCTGAGGCGGGCTGAAGCTGGAGATCGGTTTAGTTAGTCTGCCCTAAACAGGTCAAGGACGGAGTACACCGCGAGGCCAATCCACTGGAGACCCGGGGGGCCGATTAGCCTCGAACTCTCAGTTGGCTTGTTCGCGCCTGGCAGCCACATTCGTGGCCGACGGAGCCCGCTGAGGAGACATCTACGGAGATGGACTCGCACGAGCTGCATTTACATATACTGAATCCCGACGCTCCAGCCTGCCGCGCACAGCGACATTCGCCTATCCCTCCCCCGTGTTCCCCCCTTGTCTCAACGGCTCCCGCACGTCGTGAGCAATGAAGACCTCGATCCCGGCCGATGTGTGGGAGAAGAAGAGGTCGTTGATCGCGAAGCTGTACAAAGACGAAGAATGGCCGCTGAAACAGGTCATCAAACAGATCCGCACCGAAGACTTCAATCCTAGGTGAGCAAGTCCGGTCGGACGGGAAGCTCAAAAGACATTGCAACTGATCATGAATCTTCCCCTTGCCAGTGAGACTCAACTCCGCAGTCGATTGAAGAAATGGCGGGTCACCAAACCTTCGCGACAGACCCGCAAGAAGCCGGGCCAGCAGGAGAGGGATGGCGACGAAGACGATGGTCGCAGTAGTCAACCAGAGGATCTGTCTCCAAGGGACACGAAACCGCCGATGATCCCCGCCCTACCACCGTCGGCGGCACAAGTACAGCAACCAGCGCTGCCAGTATCATCATCATTGTCACAACGAGAACCGCAGAACCAGCTGTCATGCAGTTCTGAATGGTATGATCCGAACGAATGGCTCATCAAACAAGAACCAAGACCGTCTCTACAGAGCCCAGTCCCATTCAACGGGCAGAATATGGCCAGCCATTGGGTCTCCCCGAAGCCACAGCAGCCAGCCATGATCCAACACGACGGTAGCAATCAGTACCGCCAGAGCACGCCCGTCATGCAGCAGTATTCGACAGTCCCGGCTGCTGCTAGTCTTGTCCCCTACGAGCAGATCCAGCCAGTCACTACTGCAAGTAATAGTGTCGTGGTCACTGCGATGCATATGATGACACCCACATATAGCGGCCATACGTATACCGTCCCACAAACATGTGGACCGTCCGACTTGGGAATGACCACCACCATTCAATGGCCGAATGGATCTCAGCAAGTCGAATTGGATCCAAAGTACACGGGTCAACAGAGCTCTGACGGGTACACCGACGAAGTCAATAATTTTAGGCAGAGCCCGGTGTCTTCATATTACAACACGAGCACATCAAGTTCGCCTATGGCGGGCTACCCGCACCCGATGCAGTCGATGCAAGGGTCCAATATCTATCTTTATACTGATCAAGCGGCTTACACGGGCGCTTACCACCCTGACGCTCCAGAAGAAGGACCTTTCCCGAAAACATGGAGGCGAGCGGGAGGCGTTCAACCTGATAGTATCAGAGTGGATCGGCAGGGAAGACAGCGGCGGCGTATGTCGGAGAAGAAGCGAAGCAAGCTTGTTCCCACAATGGACGCTGAGGTCATGGTCGCACCGGGGCAACCACAATTTGTGGCTCCTGAGCAACATCCCATGATGTCTGCGAGCATGTATCCATATCATGGACATGGACCTTTTATACACAAACTGCTCGGCAGCATGTAGTGGTCTCGATCGATCAGTGGGCCATGGCTATGTTCGACTTACTAGGTTCGAGCGGCGAGGTTCCGCTAATATCGCCATTCACGCAAAGGCCTTGCCACTGGGCCCGTACCAATGGTCAGCTTTTCATCTGTTCCTACTACATGAGAGCGAGTCCTCTGCTCGCTTTATGGTCCTCTTTCCTGAATGGAAGCATAGGGATCTTGGGGTCTCAAATACTCTCAGATCGCATGAGATGCGCATATGAAATCCCCCCTCCTCTCTCCCAGGATGGATATGGTACAGCTAATTTCCGTTTGACTGGAGTCTGCGTGTCTACAGGTGTCTCGTGTAAATTTTTTTTTCTCGGTGGTTTCCTAGACGGCTTGATCATATGCATGACTTGGTCGTTTCTATATACCCATTCACACATATTTTTGCCCTTCATGATGCATGGAAGAGGTATTCTTGCACTGTACAGTGAGCATATTTCTGACCTTTCTTCTTGTTTGGTCGATATACTTCCCCTTTCTTCTCCCCCTGCCTCCAGCTGGTCCAGGAGGCAGAGCCTGCTCTTCGAATTCTGTTGGGGCTATCCCGGGTGAAGGACAGTGAAAATGAACTGGTGGGGCTAATGGCGTACGGGCTCTGGTGGCATTTGTCTTTCATCGTTAACAAATGGATTGGGCGTTTGTTCTGTACTCGACAGGTTGTTGGAGTTGGCAATCTTGGTGGCTTCAGTGTCATTTATGGAGATAATTTCTCCAAGTCGATGATATCTACGGCCTTTGGGTTGATCACGATATACTTTGGCAATTTGCTGAATGCCATAATACCCTTCTCTGTCGATTTCTTGCGTTGTATAATTGCAGTACAATGAGAGGTACTCCGTAAACATCGGACCGAAACGCGCCAAACCCAAATCAACCTCGGCTCGTTGACCGAAAAAAATGCGGGGTTTCCCCGACTTCCCGACCGGAGTTAAGCTTGCCCGTCAACCTTTAATAATAATTATCGGCTTACTTACTCTACTTACTCCAAGTTACTCAACTTTTACATCTCGCAGCTGGACTTGTTGGTTGTTATTTTACGTGGGTATCTAAACGGAACTAATTACCTTCTGCAAGGGGGAGATATTAATGCGATTGACTTAGAGGTACTTTTGTAAGGAGTGCTGGGGTTTGAGACATTGCTGGGTCTCAACAACGGTTACTTTTTTCTATATTATTTCCTTTATTGTTCCTGTTATTGTCTAGGTATTTGTTGTACTGCATATTCGAGGGTCGATCTTCTGCGTCATACCTGTGTGGCATTTGCAGCTTGGTACCTATCTAATTATCAGGATTGTGATTGATTGAGCTCGATCAACCTTCGATCTGCAACAATGCGTGCGATTCAGGTTAGCGAGTATGTGAAGGTATGTACTGTACTTTTTTAAATTATTTTTGGATTCATTATTTTCATGTCTTCTGTGGTACTTCTGGTCCATCTTCTTCGATGGTCTTGGATGCCCCTCCTCCAGCTACCCCATTCTCTGGAGATATCATCTCGAATAATTCATATAAGATGTCTACTTACATCACACCAACAGGGTCCCCTCGACCTCAAGGTCACCGAACTCCCAACCCCCTCTCCATCACCAGACAAATACCTCATCGAGATCCACTCCGCCGGGACGAACTTCTTCGACCTGCTCCAGATCCAAGGCAAATACCAAAACCAACCATCACTACCATGGATCGCAGGCGCTGAATTCGCAGGCACGGTACTCTCAACACCTACAGCTGCCACTTCACCAAAATTCAAAGTCGGTGATCACGTCTTCGGCGCATCGCAGGGCGCATACTCGACGCACATTATCGCCCCGGAATCAGCCCTTCTCCCTGTCCCGGAGGGCTGGAGCTTCGAAGATGCAGCAGGCCTCTTCATCACAGCTCCCACCTCCTACGGCGGCTTGGTCCACCGCGCCAATGTCCAGCCAGGAGACTGGGTCCTCGTCCACGCTGCCGCAGGCGGAGTCGGCCTCGCAGCCGTCCAAATCGCCAAAGCCAAAGGCGCCACCGTGATCGCAACGGCCGGAACAGAGCGTAAGCGCGAAATCGCCCGCTCCTTCGGCGCAGACTACGTGATCAACTACAAACTCCCCATCTGGCCTGACGAAGTCAAGAAACTGTGCTCCGCCAACCGCACAGGAAACGGCAAAGCGGGCGTCGACATCGTCTACGACCCCGTCGGCATGATCGAGCAGAGTCTCAAATGTGTAACGTGGAACGCGCGCCTGCTCGTCATTGGCTTCGCGGCTGGCAAAATCGAAAAAGTCGCTCTGAATCGCGTCCTCTTGAAAAACGTCAGTCTGGTCGGTCTACATTGGGGACAATATGCGAATTTCGAAAAGGAGACTGTGCCCAAGGTGTGGGAAGGCATTTTTGATTTGGTGAGACAGGGCAAGTTTAGGGGCACAGCGTTTACGGATGAGAGCTTTATGGGGTTGGAGAGTGTTCCGAGAGCGTTGAGGGCATTGGGAGGGAGGGAGACGTGGGGGAAGGTTGTTGTTAAGGTTCTTGATCGTAAAAGGGCGAAGTTGTAATCTAATCGTTTGGCGGGCGGGCTTCGTTCTTGGTCTTTTAGTGTAGGTTTTATTATGTTTATCATTGATGGTCAGAGGAATTCCTTATAGACATATTTTCATAACTTCTACATACATAAATACTGACGGGGTTAAACTCAAGGAATCTATTTGGAAACAATACAAAGGAAACTTTAAACTTTTCTTGATATTAACCCTCTATACGAATCATATTCTATACTATACTATGTCTATATAGTGTACAGTATGTAGGTGCGCAAGGAGTCATGCCCTCGTGGAAGGAGATCCCCGAGAGAGATGCCGGTGAGCATGAACTATGAAGGCTCTGACGGTTAATCTTGATCTTGCAATCCTTGAGTAAAAACCAGTCCCGAAAGCAGAAACTGCGAACGAAAACCGTCCCAATCCAGCTCCAGTAGACCCAGACACAAGACGTGAAATTGGGCCAACCGTCCTTTCCGAAGAAAGGGTCCGTGGGGAAGTCCGGTTCCCTCTGTCCAGAGACTGGAGGTTGAGAACGACTGGGACAGCTGGATTGGGGGATTGCGTGGTTGGTGTTGTCGAGGTTCGTTTTTCACCTTGTGTCATGCCTGAAAGGTAGAGATCTTTTTGGAGAGCTCTCTTCAACTCTTAACGTTGAACTGGCGCGTGCGCGATCCATCTTTGAGGCCTGTTGGAATCAAATTCTTTTGAATGTGCTGTTGGGGTAAACAATTAGTCCTCTCCGTCGTAAGGCTCTCCGTATTGTGCGGATGGCCCCCTCTAACATAGTATCTCCAGGGTCCAAAAAAGCAACGCATGCGAATTAGACTATCCGTGAGCCTTGGGTCTTGACTCTCATCCACTGATGTCCATTCTGATGGACCCAGATTGAGGGCTCCTGGCTAGAGCTAGAGATGACCTCTGTCCCTTTTCCAAAGACTGCTCTCCGGGTCTATCTCTTCATCAGACATTTCCTCCATCGCCGACCGTATATCTGCCATGGGAATTTCCAGCGATAGTTTGCTTTAGGCACATTTCTTTCTAGCCTTGCTATTGTCGTGCTGTTGGTTTGAGTACGTCTCAGACCTTCTTGGGGATGGGTTCTTGAGAGAAGAATAAGGTCGCAGCACGTGGTCTATTAGTTAGTGTCCTAGTGGGTAGGTAGCTCCCGGTTATCCATGTCATCAGCCATTTTCAAGCGGTCGGAGATGGGACGTGGTTAATAAGTAAGAATAGTTGTAAAGGAAAATTTTATGTTTCGGCAAAGAGTGAAGAAATCACAGTAGGAGCTATGCCCTTTTTGTCGCTGCCAAATCAGGAGCTCGGGATGGATGCCTCAGGCACAATAACCCTGCTGTTCAACTTCTCAACTTATTTCCCCAATGACATTGAGATCTATAACGCCCACTACTCCCAACTATTTGGTAAATAGTGTTGTATATTTCGGCCGGCTAAGATCCTTATTGGCAGTCCTGGAAATAAGCTAGCTCAAAGCTGCTCGGTTAATTGCTAGCCATCTATACGAAGCTCTCTAATTCTTGATCTCTTTGTAAGGAACTAGAGTTCCTAGGAGCCAGCTAACTCCAGGTTGGCTGGCGAAGCGAGGGCGAGACGACGTCGAGTCGCTTGCGAGTCGCCGTTCGGATAATTACTTGGTACTAGGACGTGCGCGAAGGGTTCAGCAGGTTGGGAGTAGATTGGATTGGGATAGAATAGAACAGAACGGATCGCTGGCTCTCCTATGCCAGCAGTCTAGAGGGGTTCTATATAACTATCTAGGAGATCCTTCGTCCCTAGCTCTTGGCAGTTTCATCTGGGTTTCACCTCACGGGGTTGACACCTCTGCCCCTCGCCTCCCCTCTCTTACTTTCCTTTGGACTATTAGTAATTCTTACCCCCGTTTCAGTCGACCCACCATAGCGGTACATGATAAGGATGCTGAACGCGGAGACAAGGACAGGCTTGATAGGCATAACTTGATTATCCTTCAATCTAAAGTCGATACTGACCACACCGATATGACTAATAAAAACACTGTAAATGAAAAAAGCCAGATTCTTACATTTAAAGAACCCTCAGAACCAGTGGTCTACGAACCTCCTTTTGGGGAAGTCTTAAGTAAAGGCTCAACCGTCTTTATAACAAAAGTCAGACCTAATGTTGTCCTAAAATCACCTCATTATTTATGGTGACATTTTCCAGGTGGGGTGGCACATAATTTAGTTGAAGATATTAAAAAACTTGAATATTAAAAACAAATATTTCAAAATTTAGGTGAACACCCCCTAGGATAGTACGGAACGATGGTGAGCTTTAATTCGCATCTTGTTCCTAGATTTAATGAATTGCTGGCTTTGGTGTTTCACAGGATCCACGAGCATTACTGTTTGCTAAAGCTAATCCCTGCAAACCTTGGGAGTCGAGAAAGACGGCTGATATCTTCAGTCTTGGGTCAATAATTTACACAATTATGACGACTGGCCCTACAGATCACCTGGCCATTTACTTCAGGAGAAGATAAGTTAGTTTATATAGATATAGTTGATAGACTCTTCTTATTGAATAAGTTTCTTTCGATTGATAGGTTGATTGGTGATTTTATAATATAAGGATACTGGACGGAACGATATAATGAGGTAGGGGAAGTCCTTCATGACTAGGACCGCTTATTTAGAGATCTCTTGCGGCAAGCAACATGATATATAAGAATTGAGCTATAGTTGCTAAACAACTAATAATATTGGTACTTGAGCGGCTAACAGTCCTATATACATCAGCAGATTCGTTGAGGAATGATATGCGAGGATACCAAGTCATACACTAGTTAGTCCCGAAAAGGTTAGCTTATTCAGCGTTCGTGGTCCACTAGGGTGCACTGAACTACGCCCGCGAGCTTGTACTCAGCCACCTACTTCAATGGATCGCAGGTTAATGAGCTCTCTGGAAAGAATCAATCACTAGATGCCAAGTATGGTTGTTCTTAGTAGTTAGGTTATGCTTTAAAGAGAGACAGATGTGGTAGCAGATGATTCCATAATGGAATGGAATGGCATAGAGAAAATTGCTCCTTAGGGAGATCATCACCGTGACCAATGCATATCTTGCTGCGTCGACAGTCAATTGCTTCAATCAGACATATCTCTATCTATAACATAAAGACGGATCAGTCGTTTGTTATTTTACGGACATCCGTGATTGTAGACCCGTTTGGACTGGATCCTTAGACTGAACGTTGGTGTTCCTGGCGGGAGATCACACGATGTGCTGCGGGGATCCGTCAACGCTTTGCTCCTCCCCTCGTACGTCATCCCGTTATGACCTTTAGTTCCTCGATCTGATTCGACCCAACTGCCCTGGAACGATCGGATATTTGGGTTTCCACTTAACCCGGCAGCTTGGGCGTCTTCGCGAGAAATTTCTTATCACAGGAGCGTGCAAGCTGTTGTCATCTGTAAATACTTGCACAGTCAGTGTAGCAGATCGACAATCACAACACCTTGATCCCAGGACGAAACAGCTTCAGGATTAACCGACATTTCTGAAGTCTGCGCACAATGTCGAAAGAGTCCACGGCCGCGAAGTTCAGTCACCTCCCTCGCGCTGCGACCGGACCGCTCGAGTGTCCGTTCGAGGTGAGTGACTGAGAGCGCAGGAGCAGGCGGAAGAGAATATAGAAATGTAACGGAAGATTAGGGGACGGAGCTCTTGCATAATTCCTTTTACAATAAAGGATCTGCCTTCACAACCGAGGAGCGCAAGGAATTCAAGTTGCACGGCCTCTTGCCGCCCAATGTGCAGACGCTGGATGAGCAGGTCGCGAGGGCGTACCAGCAGTATAGCAGCCGTTCGGACGACCTATCCAAGAATACTTTCATGGCTGGGATGAAAGTGCAAAGTGAGATCTTGTATTACAAGGCAGGACATATCCCTCTCTCAATCACTCATTGCTTCCCGCGAGAGTTAGATAACCTCTGGCTAACATTGACCGGTGTAGCTCATACAAACCCACCTCAAAGAGATGTTCAGCGTAATATATACACCCACAGAAGGTGACGCGATCCAGAACTTTTCCCGGATATTTAGACGGCCGGAAGGTTGCTACCTGAACGTCCGTGACCAGGATCAGATAGAGGAGATATTATCCCGCTTCGAGGGGGAGATCGACTATATCGTGGTCAGTGATGGAGAAGAGGTAATTTGGCTCGCATCTGAACCACGGTTGTCTGAGAACTGTATCTGACAATTCCGGTATTAGATCTTGGGCATTGGCGATCAAGGAGTGGGCGCGATTCTGATTTCAATTGCCAAGCTGGTCCTGAGTACACTTTGTGCAGGTATTCATCCGTCCAGACAACTCCCCGTGGTTCTGGACTGCGGTACAGATGTAAGTGAATGATCGACACTCATTCTCAGACTTTGTTCTGACATATTCCTAAGAACGAGGAGCTGCTGAACGATGAGTTGTACTTGGGCCTGCAACAGCATCGAGTCCGTGGTAAGGAATATGATGAGTTTGTTGAAAAGTTCGTCCAAGCTGCAAGGAAGAAGTTTCCTAGGGCATACATTCACTTGTGCGTTTTATCCGGCCTGTTTTTGCATCTGTTGCGGAAGCTGATGGACCATAGTGAGGATTTCGGTCTGTATAATGCACGGAGACTGCTGGACAAGTATCGTTCTCATATGCCATGTTTCAACGACGACATTCAAGGGACCGGTTGTGTCACTTTGGCTGCCATGATGGCAGGCCTGCATGTCAGCAACGTTAAGCTCAAAGACGTCCGAGTGGTAGTTTTCGGCTCTGGATCCGCGGGGACTGGCATCGCCGAACAAATTGCAGATGCAATCGCCACGGAAAGCCAGAAATCAAAAGAGGAAGCCGCTAAACAGATATGGTTCGCATGTCCATGCAAGTTTTCCAGCAGTCAAGGAGACTAGTCTGCTAACCGGGTTCTGCAGGTGTCTGGACAAGCCAGGATTGCTTCTCAAGTCTCACGGCGAGAAGTTGACCCCAGCGCAGGCTCCCTTTGCCAGAGACGATTCCGAATGGCCTGACAAGGAACATCTTGACCTTCTGTCGGTCGTGAAAGCTGTGAAGCCTCATGTGCTTATCGGAACGTCAACGAAGCCGAAGGCGTTTACGGAAGAAGTCATCAGAGAGATGGCCAAACATGTCGATCGTCCCATCGTATTCCCACTGAGTAATCCCACGCGATTGCACGAGGCTCATCCCAAGGATATCAATGACTGGACGGAAGGACGGGCCCTCATAGCCACCGGCAGCCCGTTCCCTGAGGTAGAATATAATGGCACTAAATATGAAATTGGTAAGTCCATTGCAAATAGGATCGCTTCGCAGACGGTTCGGTGGATCTAGCTCGATTCCGGTTGCTGATATTTCCTCGTTCTCCAGCGGAGTGTAACAACTCCACCTGTTTCCCGGGCATAGGGTTGGGCGTAGTCCTTTCTCGAGCACGACTCCTGTCAGACAAGATGCTTGTGGCTGCCGTCAAGGCCCTGGCGTCTCAATCGCCAGCTCTTAAAGACCCTAACCAGCCACTGCTTCCTGACATCGTCCATGTCAGGGACATTAGCGTCAAAATCGCCAAGGCAGTCATCCAGTGCGCAGTAGAAGAGGGGCTAGCGCAGGAAGAGCGCATCCCACAAGATGAGGCTGATCTGGACGACTGGATTCGGGTCCAGATGTGGGAACCCGTGTATCGACCATTGATACGACCAAAGCACCACTAAGCCTACGACCCTCCATGTTACGACTAGTTCTCCGGTCACCCGATTTTTTTTTCTTCAGGATGATGCATCAATGATATCCATTCATGGTCCATAGTTCGAGCGTTGACTAGCGAGTTTGTCCAAGGATCTGTAGATATACATTTTTCGCTGTATAAATCAATGTGGAAACAGTTCACAGCAAGCAGTCAATGGATTCACGAGGTTCAACCTCGGATAAATTTTTTGTGAGAAAGCTAATCGAGTATTTCACACGGTGATGAGCCACCTCCACAGGTTACATGCCACTGATCATCTCGCTACTTTCTCCAGCAAGATCGGCCCCCCGCCCAAATACCTGTGGCTGATGGCTTTTTACCGAAATTGATAAGATCAATACTCTTGTTCCTGTGTACTTCGTATACATAATTTAATCTTTATTGTTCAAAGAGGGACACGCCAAATTATTACTCACAATTGGTCACGCCCTAATACTAGTACTGTTAAGAATCTCGTAAAAAGAAAACCTAAAGGTACAACTGATCAAGTCATCCAGTGTCAGGCACACCCATCCACCACACCGCCACAGCCAAGCTAACGGTTGTGTGGCTGTGAAATGTGATCAAAGTGCGACCGGGCAAGGCAGACTTGGGGCTCCGCGGCCCCATTTCAGGAGATCTATGGTAGTTAGTGAAATCCTGCTCCGAGGCTCAAGTCTCAAACAGGCGCGGCGCCCCCCGTTGTGACCATGGATCGATTTCTGAAGAGGAAAAGTAACTTGTAAGAGCCATCAAAAGCTTATCGATAGTTGCAAAATCTGTCTTGACCGCCAATTGCATCTTCTATCATCGACGGGAGATAAATATTTGAGGCGTGCTCTGTAATACTCCCTCTCTTATCTCACCTTATGTTGTTTTTCTACACTACATCCGGATTGTCGCGGCTGTGAGGCTCATCGTTCATCAAGCGTCTTTGACTTGCATACATCCCTGTCGTTTTACTTTGACGACCGGGTCGAAATCTACGTCGAATCTTTCTTCTGTTGTCATTTAGTCGCGTGTCATTGGTTCTGTTCTAATAGCCGTGCGACATTCGCAGCAGGCAACGCCATCATGAAGATCACACTCCTCAGCGCCCTCCTGCTATTGCTCCCTTCTAATATTACGCCTCTTTCGATTCCGCGGTTAGATCTGGTCTTGCGCGATGTGGATCTGACCTTAACGCTACCCTCTGGGCTGTATGAGGCGCCGAACCTGGAGAAACGGAAAGGTTCAAGTTCATCAGGAGGGGGGAAAGGTGGAGGATCTACTGGCAAAACCGGTAGTAGCAGTAGCTCGTCAACCTCCCGATCTAGGTAATTATTGACCCGATTCTGTGTATATCAACATTTCTGACGTCTTTCACACAGCAACGTTGGAGGCACCTCAGCTCATGGGTCAGGAGCAACACGGAGCTTCGGTGGTGGAGCCTACTACGCTGGCGGTGCCACCACTCCATACACCGCGGGTAGACGCTCACCGTCTGGTCTGACACCTCTTTTACTTCCTCTCACGGTTCTGGCATTTTGGCACGGGCCCTGGCTGTATGGCGCGTATGCTTATCCCTACGTCCATCCTTACCACTACGTTGATCCTTATACACACCGAAACGAGACAAGGCCCGTTGTCTGTCTCTGCCAGGAATACTCCGAGTGCGGATGTGATGAGAACAACAACGGAACATATCTGAATTCGGTCCTGAACGGGACTGTGCCTCAGAATAACAGTGTGGTCCGGGTGGTTGATGTCAACAGCACTCAAACAATCTATATTAATGGCACGTTGCCCAATGGGACCACCGCACCTTCCGGTTCCTCGGTCGCGTCGACGTTCCGCATCGAGGAACTGAGCGGATATTGGGTGATGGTTGCTGCTGTCACGGGCATGGTATACATGCTTTGATGGCTATATTTATATGTGCCCCAGTGGCCGTCTGATCCTGCAGGTTCAGAGAAGAAGCTATCTCTAGGCGTCACGACTCGCTGATAATTCGCTGTATATATTCGGATGCCGGTCGAGCTTGCTCTCCTGCTCTTTTGGTGGAATCCTCAAACTCTTGTGAAGTTATTGTCGTTACGATTGGAGGAGTGGCTCTTTACTCTGCTCGACGCTTGATACCCTGATGTTAGCTGGGAAATGTCTAAGAAATAATTATGATAATGTGAATGAATCCACATGGATACCCATTGCTCCTTTGAATAATCAAATGCTGTCTACAACGAATTATAAAATAAGCCAACAAGACGACGTAGCCCTTTATATTCAACAATAACCCTCATTCTGGATTAATATCGATATCAGAACATACCAAGTAGCGAAACTCTCCCCACTTCCATCTCTTATAAGAATCAACATATACAAGAATAATCTATCCGCGCATGAAGATTACCTGCACAGGTAACTGTCAAATCACCGTTTGCAGCATATTCTTCGATTATTATAGAATCTACTAGATCATTAGGATCTACACTTTTTGTCTAGTTGGGGGTAAATACTGGTTCAATCCCCCACCCCCAAAAATTCCAGTCTTAAGCAATTTAGCAGATTTAACTCGGTATGCTACTTGACCTATGTCGGCGCCAGAGGTTTACCTGCATAGATGACCTGTCATATCGCCGTTTGCGGCAGATTCTTTGATTATCATGGAATCTACCAGATCCCTAGGATCTAGCCTCTTTGTCTGATTAGGGGTTAAATGTGGGTTCAATCCCCCTAGATTCTAGTCTTCAAGCAAGCAAGCATGACTGAGTAGCTATTAGTTCTAGCAAGCACTTCAGATAGGCAATATAGTTGCTATGCTCCCGTTCCCTAGGATTAACCTAGTCACATGACACTCGAAGTCCTAATTCGCTAAATCGTATTTGGCATAAGGAAGCGAACACCTGAAAAAGTCCATCTAAATGTTAAATAAATAGTTTCGTCCCGGCTAAGGATCACTATACCTGTTCAGGTGACTTGATTTTGAAACAAGTTTTATGTCGTGTTATCTGATGCTGGTTGTGTATCGCATCTTCCCCATCCCTTCCCTCTGGTGACTGGTTAGTCTGATAGATCCTTGGCTTGGTATCGAAATCTCCGACGCGGGGGGGAGGCATATTCAAGGGTATTTAGAGAAATAATTGATTGTCCTGGAATCATTGTAAAGAAATGGAACTAGGTCTAGGATTGGTAGTGCTAAACGGTCGCTGTAAAGCATTGGGCGGCTTTCGGGGCCAAATCGTTAGAGGACGCGGAATAATAAGCCAAGACTCGATCTACTTGGTGCTTACGTAGACATCGATCGTCGCTTGTTTCAACTTTCGGGTATTATTATATTAGAGGAGGGATAAGAGCTGTTGTTGTTCACCGACGTTTTGTGATCTCCTAATGGGATCTTGAGCACACATTACATGGCTAGTTTCTTCCGTTCAATGAGACACAGATGCCTATATGAATAATCGAAATTCGATCCAGCCATTAAGAAGATTGTTATAATGTCCATTCTCTGTTATACTGCAGATGAGCAGAATAGTTGGCTGCAAGCCTGCAACAGAGATCACAACTATAGTATTCACATGGACAGGCGATCTAATCAAGCTCCAAGAGTCCAAGTGGACCTTCTACTCCGTATTCGGACCGGAGATGAAATCCACTCTTATTTGCCTACCGAGTGACGATCAGGTACGCTCCCTAATTAATATTCATCGTTAGGTTCAACCCTTTCGAGAAGCCTTGCGCACACACTACTATTCTATACCTTCTACCACTGGATTTGGGTGGTTGGAGCGGCCACCAGATACTCCATACTTCCTATCTCATTGCCATCAAGAGACCACGCGATCCACTTCCTTCCCATCTGTTTCATCATAATAACTTTATGCCATTGAGACTATCAAAGTTAATTCGTACCTCTGAGGCTCTTATTGCTTCTGACTTCCCTTTTCAGAATGAAGAGACCGTTACTCGGATCGCAGTCTCGGTTACAGCTAGGAGAGCCCTAACGGTTAGGTTATCTCTTGCTCGAAGTGGTCGGTTCCTCCGACCAGAATTGCGTTGCCTTTCGTTCCTGATCGTCGTGTTCGATGGGTTTCTTCGACGGTCCTGAGTAGAGTACTGATTTGGGGAACATCAACCCGAGCTCGGGCACGCACCGCATATCTATATTGGAGGATTTGGACGATCTCCCGGCCTGGATTCGTTCACGTCGCTAAATCACATTTATGTGTCCTGCTATCTTGTCTATCGCCGGTCTGTTGTGAGACCAGTCACATCGGGATCCCATTCATTATTGCAGACCATCTTCCTTCAACTTATCTATTCTGCCTAGATTGCGGGTCTGACTCGAGACTGCACTGACACCTGCGATCAGTGCTCGCGATTTGTCTCTAATGAGGATTCCTTTAATTGCTCTGTGCCCCTTTTTTATTTGCTCGGCCCGGGGATCGCACGCGCCCCGCGTTGGTCACTAAATAAGCGGCTCTTTTAGCCAGGAACCGATCTTCCCCCTTTTAAGCTTTGGTGGTATTTGATACTAACTGCTATGGTAGATGTAACCGTCAGTGTTCCAATGATCATGCTCGCCAAGATAGACTGGCTCATGTCGTTCAGCATAGCGTCAACAAGAAAGTTCCTGGGCGCTGCCATCTCCCCAGTTACCTTGTCGCGACAACTTGACCGGTCAAACCTTCTGATTCGTCACCCTTCGCTAAGATGGGAAAGATGAAGTGCGATATCAATATGTTAGCTGGGGTGCTATGCGCCATGTAGCTTGGTTTGGGTGTCCCTTCCACGCCCCCCACGTTCACCCCTGGCGCCACTGGTATTTTCCTTTAACATCCTCCCCCTCCCTCTCTAGCCCCCTTTCCCTTGCTGTTTCGTTTAAGCGCCGTTGTTTCTACTTGGTTCTTGAGACTGTGATCTCAGATCCATCGTCACTCGTTTGCAACATTTGCGATTCTTCCAAGCTATACAGCTTGTGTCACTCCTTTTACCTGTTGACAATTGCGCCTAAACAACATCGCTCTTTCAATCGCTCTTTCAAAGCCAACTAAGACAATCACAATCACTATTTACCTTACTACAATCGCATAGTCGTTTCATTATTCCCCTAGACGGTATCAATTTCCTACACACACGACTACTTGCCAAATAGCAATCGCAACTGAGAAGCTTCTCCGGTCGTTGAAAAACATCACCAGGAGAACTATATATCAAACGCGCAAAACAGATCCGTCACTAAGACATCAAATCTTAATTTCTATTCAAGATGCTCTTCAGCAAGGCTATCCTCCTGCTCTGCGCCGCCGTCTCTCCCTTCGCGCTCGCCCAGTCCTCTTCTTCTGCTGTTGTTCCTGGCACGAGCACCGTCACCGTCAAGGTGATCAACGCGTACACCAGCACGCCGACTCCCACTCCAACTCCGACTCCTACTCCGTCGTCCACGCCTCTGCACACCAGTACGTTTGTCACCGCTACCGGTACTGGTGGCCGCTTCATCGCTACCGCAGGCGGTTGGAATACCACCATTCCCGACTCCACCAACCCTATCAAGGCCCCTGCCTCTACTGAGACTGCTTCTGGTGCTACTGCCGCTGTTCCTGCGTCGTCGCATTCCGCTACTGGTGCCGCTGCCGGCCGTGATATCGCTGGCGCGGCTATGATGGCTGGTGTGGTTGCTGTCGCGGGTCTTGTTATGCTGTAAGCTAGTGAACAAGATGGAATTTACGGGTGGATTGGATCGGATTGGCGATTCTTATCATGTTTGGAAACCTAAATCCCGCAAGGGTACGGGTGTATCGTTCGTGATAGGAATGGAGGTATTTGAGAGGCGACGGAGAGGAAGAAGAAGGCTTTTTTATACTCAAGAAGAAGCACGAGGAAAGGACCTATTCACCTGAGCCACCCAAGCAAAGACAAAGGCAACCCCAAAATCAAATCAGGACATGGAATGGAAATGGAATGAAATTCTTCTCGTCTTATTCTACATTCTGCATTCGGAACCTCGATTGGTATCTTCGACCACGCACACATACCCTAACTTTTCTTCAATTCGATTCGATCCGTGTGCGTGTGTGTTGTCTAAGCGATTTATTCATACTCCCCTTCTTAAAGACCACTTTTGTGAAATTGAATGCTTTTGTATATATAATACGCGGGTCCGATAACCTCTTTTACTACTGATACGAGATTTTACGGTCGAGAATGATTTGCTTATTTATATTTCTATTCAGAATTATAATTCCTTTTAGTATTTTTAAGGGAAAAATAATTGAGTTCCTTTAGTTTTCGAAATGGTTTTTTTATTATCACGACTCTTACGGACCAACCAAGGAGGGGTATGACCACAACAGAAAGACAAGATGAAACTACAGCGCAGCAGGACGACACGACAGACATGAAGTCATAATCATATACTGTTTAAGATAAACTCTAAAGAGAGTACACGACAGATTAGGAGCCAGAGAAACGCCAAGGTATACTATAAGAAGAGTATGAGAATGATATACAAATTAGTATATAAGGACGCTCATTTTCGCCTTATAACGTGAGTTCTTCGTTCTCAATACAGTCAATACAGTTACAGTTTTGTTTACTATCTTATCCACTACGGGTTAGTAAGGATAGTAACTACTATTGACGATACTCCGGTATTGACTCTAGTAGGCTTTAGTTCTAACTAGTTGAACTTGTGATATCTCTGTGAGACTCAACGAAATAAAAATACGAGTTATTCTACCGACGGATTGTGATAGATGGTATACTGGGAGTGAGCTAATTCTTAACTATTCGGCCAAAAAGACCCTAATTAATTCCTTTTTCTTATAGATATTATATATATACAAATATCGCTTCCCATCTACAGTAATCAGAATTAAATATTGCTAGTCTAATCCGATTCGCATAGTAAGATCAGGTGACTAGATGCTAATGTAAGCACAGTTGGAAAGGCTTAAGTTACTTATTGATGGGCCTGTCAGTGACTGCGCTAGCCCCATTGTTACCTGGTGGATAGTAACTACTATTCCATCACTTGGTATTGTTTAACATCGATGAAACCTATCAAGAAAGACGACACCTACACCTCTCTTGACTGCTTCTGTAATCTTCCATTTCGACTTGTATTCTAACGAGACTGATCTTTTCGACCATGTATACATTACGCTCTTTCGTCCAGCGATCATGGTCTACAATTTGCTTCCTTCTTTCGTCTACTTTCAACAGCTTTCGTACAGTACTCAATTATCCCGTTAATCCTACACATCGACGACCTCAGAAGGAGGTTGCCGAATTTTCAGGTGACCTTCTTGAATCAAGACCAGAAAATGTTAAGTCTGGTTCAACTCAATCTCAACACGTAACTCGTAGTTTACACATAGAATAAGGTTATACACTGCCGTCCTCAAATCCGTATTGTCGATCTGAAGACAAGGACCACCGGCGGAATATGCGTCTTGAAGCCCAAATTTACGCGATAATTGGTGACCATCCACGCATACCCAAATTAATCCACTGGGACCAAAAAAATTGCTGCCTTACAATGGAGTATTTGGAGAATGGGAATCTCAAAGAATATATCCTACGCAATCAATAGAATCTGACATTTCAATTTCGATTTCGATAGAGTAAAACAGGCTGCCGAAGCGCTAACTGTCCTTCATGATTTTAATATTATATACCGTGATCTCTCACCAAGGAATTTCCTTCTTGATTCGCATCTTAATGTGAAAATTGCTGATTTTGGCGGCGCTTCTCTATGCGGTTCAGAACCATCAACTACTCCGGCAACGAGGTTCCGTCACCCTGGCTACGATTGGAATGTTTCTCCGGTATTGGAGATGATATATTCAGTCTAGGGTCATTGATTTTTATTTCATAATGACCGGCTTTTGTCTCTAGTGATGAGGTTGAGAGGCTCTATGAGGGTCACCAATTTCCTACTGTGTCCTCTGTTATTTGCGGAAGTGCTATTATGCAAATTTGGCGTCGATGGATGGAATCCGCTCAAATTATATAAAATAATCTTATAGCTATCGAAGACGAGCATTTGCTATGATCTATGCTGTCAATTTCCCGTAGTTCAGCCATTCTCTAAAGGAACTAGCCACCTAAGCGCAATGACATGTTGCTCCCTATATCTGCAAGTCTAGAGGCGAGGCAGCCAATCAAGGAGGCAGTGGAAATGAAAGCAATGCTGTCATGAGAGTTCCATATATGTAATTTTATAATTCTCATGGATTTCTATTATAATGTTAGCATGCGAGCTCCTCCAACTCGCAATGTTTCCAATATCTTTCTTCTCAATTCCCGGGTGCTCGAAATGACTTGGCAATTCGGGGGCGTCTGGTTTCACTAAAATACTGTATATGGAAAGTTACTCCGCAAAATGACCCACAAGTTTACTTCGTAGTTTACTTTCATTTCTATAGATTGTGAGAAGAGATAATTCATCATTCTGTGATATCCAGTTCTTTTCTTCTAGAAGCCAATCACTTCTGGACTGATAGGAAGTGGGAATATTATACAACATGCAAGGGAAGCCGTAATAGGAGTCGAGGCTGATATTGAAGGAGATAAATGAATACAGATGAGAATGAGAAGGGAAAAGTCGTACATTTCCTTCACGTTATTCCGCCTTGTATGTTGCCTCGTATCTATTTACCGTTAGTATCCTCGACATCGTACTCGAATATGCGATGAAGACATACCTCTTTCCTCTGAAAGCCCAAATGCCCCAGTTTCCGCACGAGACGTCATGCGGATCGAGATCGTTCAGGTCCCATCTGAGACTGCGGAAGACATTCTCGCCCGGTTCCAATAGGATGTCGAATTCGCCTGCGCACTTCTCGTGCACCCACTTGATATCCCGATCCATATCCCACTGCGTGTATCCCGTGCAGATGATCGGGACCTTGGTCTCCAGCAGCTGTGGCAGGGTCTCTGCCCATTCGAACGAGCTGGCCGGGTGGCCGAGACCAGGGTGGAAAAGCATGAAGCAGTCGAAATACGGGTCGTATGGCGCGAAGTACTGCGCCTTGTGCATCGTGTGGAAATAGTCGACGTATGTGGTAATCTTCATCTGCGGGCCGAGACGGTCCTCCACGATCGCACCAAATGGATTGGATGGAGTTCGTTCAGGGAGAGGGAACTCGTCATCGCGATTCGCCATAGCCTCTGGTCCGATGAAGATCAAATTGATGATGGACCGCGGGAACATGTGCGTCAGCTGAAGCCAAACTTGACGCGGCAGAGAAGATTCAGCACGAGCGCCCAGAATGAATATCCGGACCGGTGGCGCCTTGAGGCGCAGACCTGCAATGTCGGTTCCTTCGCCCATCTTAGGAGGATGCAAAGTATATCGGAGAGCTGAGCATCATTCATTAGTTCTGCAGAAATCTTCAAAAATGGAAGGCGACATCTATTGGGACTAACCGGTCATGCTCTTGAGACCCTCAACAGTAAGTCTTCCCCCCTTTTTAATATTGTAAGGGCTGAGCTCATGCAACACACTACCAATGGTAATCGGGTAAGTGAGCAACCTGGTGACCTGCCGCATGCTCCTGTCATCATTGATAGCTTCAAACTCCCGTGTATACAGGAAGGTATCCCAATTGGTCATGTTGATAACAAAGTTGTCGTCCTGCGGTCCTGGATACGAGAACTCCGGGAAGAAACGTCCGGAGTGCAAGTCGTGGTCATCCTCATTGATCTGTCTGATTGTCTCGCACACCTCTAGATGAGCCTCGAAATCATCCATCCAGTGTTCCTCCGAGCAATATATCGGCACTCCACAGTCTGGGCATTCGAAGTGAGCATGAGCCGGCGGCAACGCTCCTTGCGGGTCTTTTCTTGCTTCCGAGTCATGCGGTGAGTCCGGGAGACGAGTCTGTTGGTGGCTTGGATGAGGGCAGAAAGCATTCTGCTTGATGAATTCTGCGCGTTGTCGAATCGCGTGGGATGGCGATTTCGAAAATGGATGGAATAGGTTATTCGGCTTGAGCAGAACTCGGGATTCGTTGAGATGCTGAGATAGCCCAGAAGCACCGGCTTGAACACGCGGTCGCGTCGCAGTTCCGGCAGCAGAGGAAGATGTCAACCGCTTGCCAGATTCCTGCAATTCCTTTGGTTGTAGGCGGTTCTTTTGTCGCGAGTCTAAACCTCCAGCAATCGGAGATGCTAAGTGATGTTTCCGCCGGGCGCCTGGAAAGCACCCGGGGCGCACATTGGAGACCTGGGCTCGAAGACTGAGCCGCAGGCTCTGGAGGCAGCGGTCACAGGTGAAGCCGGCCCGCATCACGCAATGCTAATGTTCGAGGTCAGGGCGGATGAGACCTCGGAGACGGTGAAGCTTTTCGTTTTGCTGCGGGACGACAAGTTAGATGGCCCGCGGGCGGAGTGGACGATAACACGTGACCGCTGGATCGCTCTTAAATCCAAAGTATCAAATACTGCTGGTTTGAGCGTTTCTATTAACAGAGCAGCGAATCTACTAATTTGGAAGAACGGAACGTCTATTCGGCGTCTAGTAAGTACGTATGCAAAGGTCGGATTCCGAAACGCTCCCCGGACCAGACAGCCGGTCCACCCGATGATGATCGTATTCTCTTTATCAACCCATCCTATGCAAGAATAGGACAATGAAAAAACCAGACGTTTCATACATGTGCATGTAGCACATCAAAAGATATCCTCGCTAACACTCCAGTCATGCTCCTCCCGGCATTTCCAATACTTGCCGTTATAAACCCAGAACTCCTCGCCAGTAACAGAACACTTGCCCTTGCTAAACCATTTGGGAACGTACTCTTCACCCTTCATCTCTCGCTCTCTCCGCTTAGCCCGCTGTTTTTCTTCCACGCGGTGCTTCTCGGTGGCAGCAAAGTCATATTCACCTTCCTCCATCGCACGTTGATCAGGACGGAGTCGAGTATCCGTGGGGGGCAAGTTCTCCTTGAGACGGTCAGGGAGGGCATTGAGCGTGACCACGAACGGCGTCAAGTTGAAAGGAATTCCGCTTGGCCGAGGATTACTCTGCCAGACGATGAACGTCTTCGCGGATTCGGGATCTACCTCGGCCTCAAAACCAGGAGTGTGGCGGGCATAGATCTTGTCATTCCATCGGCCACCGATACTCCACTTCGTTTGTCCGTCCTTATCCATCACCTTTCCAGTAACCTGGTATGCGGACGACGCCTTCCAGCCTCTGGCCTTGAAGTCCAAAGTACAAACCTCACCAGTAGACCAGTTCTTGATTTCCATCGGTCCGTAATTGTCAACCGTCGGGTTTCCAGTGATGATGCCAATGACGGAAGACGTGACCTTCTTCCACGTGTAGAGCTCCTCGCCACCGGTCACAGGCCGCAGTTTCAGAAACCACGTACCCAAGGGGTTGATATCGAACGATTTGCCATAGAACTTCGACTTGACGGCCGACTCGCCCTAGAAATTGACATTGTCAGACTTGCTATTGGAAAACGAGAAGAAGAACCGGAACACCGGGAAGGAAGACTTACATAGTAGTCCCATTTGGGAGACTCGGCCCACGCTGCACCAATCGGTGGGTGGTGGCTGACCTGCTCAACGAAGAAGCGATAGCTTTTATCAGGCCTGACGTACTCGAAAGTCTCTCCCAACAGTGGATTGAATGGCTTAGCCACTCTGCCAATCGTCGATGCATACTCACTAGCTGCAAAGGCAGCTACATATAACATACGTTCCATAGAATCAGCACGGTCTGCCGCAAAATCGAGAAGATCAGCGTATTCCATGTCCTCTGCCACTCGTTGGAGCAGAGAAGTAGGCTCGTTGAAGGAGACCGGAAGTGTCATCTTGGTCATGTCCTTGCCAATCATGGACTTGAGGATAGCCTGTAGTATATGTCAGGAAGCTAATCACATAGTGTAAATTAAAGGAGGAACGTACCCATAACGAGATCTTAGGTCGGTTATCCGCATCCAGTTTCAGTCTCTCTCTTATAGGATCCTCATAGCCTTTGAATGACGGGGAGATCTCAGCGAGCTTCGCGATCCGAAGACTGGCACTGGCATCCTCCGGTAAGGTCTTTTCGATCTCAGAGACTGATAGAAGCTCAGCCTCGATCTCTCCGGCATCAACGGCATCGAAAAATTCCTCTTCTTCCGACTCCGAATCGTAGAGATCGGGGATCTGAATGATGGCCGGACTCTTCAACGGCGAACCGGGTAGTACCGGCTTCTCGAGAAACTGAGATGTCTCGCCAGTCTTGCCATCAATCGCTGCAGCTTCAGGTCCAGGGGATGCCACCACTGTATCATGTTCCGTCTCCGTAACTCCAGGAAGCGGTATTTGAGAGCGTCCACGACTGACAGGGCGGCTGGTACCCGCAGAGGCATTTCCCAGAGCCTCTCTGAGTGCCTTCCTAGTGCGTTTCCTCTTGTCCTCTGATTCACCTATCCTAGACTGTAGTTCTTCGTGCTCCTGCGCTATACGAGCCATACTCTCTTCCCACATCCTGCGGGTGTCCTCCTCCTTGTCCAGCCTATATTGCCAGTAAGCTTCCCGATCACGAGTTATCTTCAAAAGATCTTGTATGAGACCATTAAGACTGCTCACGGCAGCCTGGTAAGCGGTCAACGCCTGGTCGACTGCAGGATCTGATAGAGGCAGGTTGGGATTTTCTGATTTCTGGTTCTGGAGAGAAGCTGAGACACTAGCAAGGAGCTCGAGTTGTAACTTCGCCGACTGGGCGGTGATGTTGAATGCGTCTTTGTCGATTGGCTGCTGAATATCCCGGCTTGAATTATAATCGCCATATTCATCGTCCACATCAGCATCAGGAATTGTGGTCACTTGACTGGACATCCTGTTCATCTCATTTTGTGTAACGTTAGGATCGTAGGATCCAGCGTAGATTGAGCTTTCCTCATCTACAGTAGCGCTGTCAATCGTTGTGCGGGATGTCTGTGTGCTCAGCTTAGAGCCAGTGCTAATCGGCACACCCAAGGACGAAGGGGCGATACTCTTCGCGGCTGCCTTGGTGCTGCTGGCGATACTTGGGGGGTCTGTCACGCAGTCCGACGGCGGGCCCTCGATCTGCTGTATTTTGGCTTGACGGAATACCTCTGCGTTCTTTGTTCTCCTTTTCTCTTCCTCTTTTGCCTCATCCTTGGCCCATTGTATAGCGTTATTCAGAGCCCAGAACCAGCGTTTTGCCTCGACAACGTGATTTGCCTTCAAATGGTATTTCACTGAAGACTTGCCTTGGATCTCGAATCGAGTCTTGTCCTGCGCATCCATGTGGAGCTTGGCGATTCGCATATTGATGGCTCCGCGACATGCGGACCCAGCATCATCTAGACGGACACTATATTAGACACGATCGCTAAACGGGAGGACTTGGAAAACCCACCTTGATGCTTGTAGTAGCTCAGAACCCCGTCCTCAAGCACAAACCATCGTAGCTTGTAGCCGCTCGTGTAATTGGTCCATTTCTTCAAATAGCCTCTCATCTCACGAGCATCCTTGCCCGCAAGGACCGTCTCAGGGTTGCCTTGGGTGGCAACGTTACCAAGGATGGCCTTCTCCTGGATGCCACGCTGCGCTATCACAGCAGCTGGCGATTTCTTCACAATGGCCCGTGTCTTATCATCCTTAGTAACATCCTGCGGCAGCTTCCCTTTCTTGTCACGGCGGAAAGGATCCGCTCCATGCATGAGCAGAATCTGGATAAGTTTCGTATCTTTCTTCCGTGCCCCCTCATGCAATAGAGTCCCTCCTGTTTGTATCGTGTCGCTATCCGTCACGAGCTCCAGATTGTTGACGTCGACAGATCCCTCAACACGGGGTTCTTCGAGGAGCTTTTCAAGCTTCTCATAGGCCCCTTTCCTGACCAGATCTTGTATTTCCTTCGTCTTAGTGTCGACAAACAATGATCTCGCCAGCTGAAGCTGCTGGAAGATCTCTGGCGTGCGCGCGACGTCGAGGGGCGTTTGCCCACGGTAGTTAAGGACCGTATCGTTGATGGTAGGTCTATCCAATAGTTCCCGAACTATAGAGGTTCTACCAAGCTGGGCAGCAACATGCAGAGGGGTGTTGCCATCACGATCGCGGGCGTTGATATCCAGATCATCACCCGAGGACAGGACGTATTCCACAACCTGGGTCTCTGCGCATTGTATCGCCAGATGCAGAATAGTCGTTCCTGCCACGCAAGAATTGATTCCTTGCGTTTCTTTAGCTTCCTTGATGGCCTTTGATATAGCGCCCGTATCCCCGCTTCGGAGGACTTCGAACAGACGGAAGGTCTTCACCGATTGATCGATCGACATGTTCTTTGCTTCAGGGCTCCCGCCTGATTCTACCTTGGCACCATCGATGGCATCTTTGGAAGTGACGGTCTCAAGCGTATTTTCGCGAGAAATCTTAGGAGACGCCACCTCCGGTGCTGTCTTTTGGCGGCTGAGAGTTCGGACGCCTGGCATGGAGAACGATTGAGAGGATGCGTGGCCGGTCGGAGAGGACGAGGTAGACTGCGGGGAGCTGTTTCCGCCGCTGGCGGTGTCGTCCATCAAGTCTTCAGTCTTGGACTTATCGCGATAAAGAATTGAGAGCGCCAAGGCACTCCTGGAGCGTTTGTGACTATATCAAAGGTGTATGTTAGCATGCGACTCCTTACAAGAGCGTCTCAAGGTTCGGCCGCTAACAGCTTGGGCCGTGCAGGCAAGTCAAGCCCCGCTGGACTGGACTGCAGTGATGCTGGGCGCAGACTCGCAACGACTCGTATAACTGGACTCGAGCAATTGTCTCTGCAAAGAATGATACGACGCAGCGTCGTCACATCATCAGAAATGGGACACTTTATGTCCTAACTTCCCGCGCATCCACGGTACCAAGGCAACAGCGATCCAGAGTACGGGGTAAAGACTTACCCTTCGGCCTTCTCCGTCATCTCGACTCACCACGGGGCAGATCCGCCACGGATAGGTAACGGATCGATTGCCTGGCAGGAGGAGAAAGGGTAGTTCAAGAGGAAAGGGAATCGTAAAGCAAAAAGGGTGAACATCGTCCCCCAGGGCTCTAGTAATGCTAATCTCAAGGCACGGGCCAGCGCGAATAGTAGCACCGCGGCGGGTTGGAAGCTAAAGTGCAAATGGCACCATCGATTGCCCACCAGACAACTTTGGGGAAAGGTAGCTCCGTGACTGAGCATCTCCTAGACCAAGGGTCTACGAACCGTTCGTCACTATACCATGCAGCCACGCCACGGCTCTACGCTTGGGGTCGCGAGCTTGTTCTGGCATGAACCCAGTTGAACCAACCCATTAAGCACCACCCTGTGGCGTCTGTGGGCCCTCCTACACGAACCAGAGCGTACGAGTATGAAGTCGACCTGCCGTGATGGGAGGTGATCAGGCAGAGACATGAGGGTAACTATCCAAGGTGGCAAGAGACGCTTCACGGTGGGGATCAGTAGAGTAGTATCTCTTTCTGATGACGATCCCCCGCGGGCCACAAGATGTCAGTGCGGCTAGTCCGTGTGGTCCAGGGACAATGCTTTGTTCGATTCTTCGAAGCATAGTAAGAGTATGTGGGAGCAGTTCGTCCTCCGTACTTTTCTCCACGCGGTGATAATTCGGCCCAGCAAACGTCATTACTTTTGACTAAGCAGGGACTCTCGAAAGACCCTTTCATTTCTAAGATCTACTCTATATCCGCCGAAACGATCCGAATAGATTAGGTATAAATATACAGGTTATACAACCCGGGTCCACCCAGGCTGACGGCGAAAAGACGTGCTGACATCTCTCACTGGCTCTCTCCACTCACCAAGAGCACAACACTGCCCAGCTGCCTCTTCAGATCCTCCTTTTCCACATCGTGCGTATCTTCGACTTCTCCCCACATTTCAGTTTGCCATCTCACCTCGAGGCTAGATGCTTCCGCTGCCTCTTCGATACCGAATCTCTTCTGTCCAGGGCGATGCAGGTGGCGGAAGTTCTCGCTCCACTCCACCACCAGTCGTATAGCCACCAGCAGACTCTTCCCTGCAAGCACGCCTCTTTCTACAGCAGCCAGATCATAAGCATGCAAGTTGCTGATCCATTCCCAGATCACATCCTTCGTAACCTGAGGTTGAGAGGTCGGTAGAATGCTGTCAACATCCACGCTAGGTTTGATATCGATGCCCGGCCAGAGCTTAGCATTCAGGAAACCTATGATCTCCTGAGCGACTCTCTCTTGTTTTTCCCGAAGCGTCTCTAGCTTTGTCCCATCTTGCTCTACGGCCTCCTTTGCTGGCACCCAGCACAGAATTGTGTCAGTATCAAGATAGCGCATGACAGTCCTCAAGATATCCTCTCTCGTAGTTCTCTGGCCCAGTCTATCCTCCCGAACGATATCTTCGGCCCGGGCGGCTAGCGATGTGAGTGGTATCAGATGCTGCTTAAGGGCTTGCTGGGCAGATGTTAGAAGATCCCACTCTAGTGCAATCGCATGCGCCAAATGCGGCTTAGAAGGAGGGACCGTCAGGACCGTCTTTGCCGGAGTTCGCACAGGACGAGCGTCGAGGAGAACCTGGTGGCCATCTAATATAGAGTTAGCTCGCAGCTCTCCGGAACTTCAGTAAGACGCTGAAACAGACAACAAAACTACCTTCTGTCGTCTTAATATTCACATCCTTCCAAAAACGCTTCTTCAGAGCACTGGACGCCTTTGAGGCCTGCAGCGTTTCCAATTTTTCCTTCCCCGTCTCCTCTGCTTCCTTTTGTTTCCGCCTCTCTGCTCGATCTCCGAATTCCGCCGCGGGCTCTGGAGCTTTAGGAGGCGGTCCATGTGCGGTGATAGGATGTGCGACAGCGAATCTCGACGGCGGGGAATGGAAACGGCGACATGACGACAATGTGCTTCGAGGCGTGAAGTAGATTCGCGATGGGCGGAATACCGAAGAGGCTCTAGCGAGTTCTTTCATGGCGGGCTTCACGGTGGCCAGGGCGGGCCGTAGGGATCTCAAGAGGACGCGATGGTGAGTGATTGAGATTATGAGGACGTAGTTTGCTGGCAGCCGTCCTCGTAAGAGGATTGTCGTGAGCTGGTCCGGATTGACGATCGTGTGAAGATGTTCCTGGCCGGGTAGCTACAAGTCGTTTGCCGCCAAGCATCCGTCCGCCACTGGCGCAATGCTTGGTTCCCGCAGTTCTAATTGATGAAGCATTCGGTAGAAGAACGCAAAAAACACGAGCGTGTTTCCAATCCCATTGAACCAAGATGTGTGAACTCTACACCTGTATGTTTCTAGCAGGATAGAATTATCATGAGAGATCTCTCTCTTTACGAACTAAACAACAGCGGTATTTCATATATTGTTATTCTTGATGCCTCAGCGTATATTTGAACATTTAAAGCCATCCGCCTCTAATAGTCCAAACAATTGACAATAACGTCTACAAGTTTCACTATTGATGGAGGAACCCCGAGTCAATACTACATACACTATTATCCAGATAACAACCCAATAGAACATAATTGCCACTCGTCAATTAACTATAGTCACCCAATGCACCCCAACTACTGAGGATGCAATGACTGTGTATACTGGAGTACAACTTAAAAAGACATACAGCAAACCCATTCTAACAGGATAAATATACTCCTACTAACACTCCACCGAATTCCACTTCCATACATATAAATCCGTACCTGTACCTATCCAACATGCAGTGCAGAGCTTACTTATGTCAAACAGTTGACTGCCAATGCCTCCGTTTATCCCTCTATAATTAACTCCATTAAACAGTAGTAACATAAACCAGGCTCCATCGCCTAGATTCCCTGCTCGATGTAGAAAAGATCAAATCATATATATCTCTTTCAACTAGTATCCAAAAAAGAAAAAAGAAAAGAAAGGGACGATATCATTAGCGATAATTCCACTAAACCCACGAGATCTTCTATCCTTTCCTATCCCATCCTATCCTATCCTCTCCTTCCCTTCTCTAAAATTCTAGAAACACCATCGACGGTGCGGTGTATCCGGGACTTTATGTATTCCCTTCCATGACATATCTATACACGATGTCATAATGATAAAAATTCCCATCCACGATCATTGCACAGTTGCTCGTAAGTATAAATAAACAATTAATTATATAATCCATCCATCCATCTATCTTTTTTTGCATGGTAACAAGTGCTAGCCGTCCTAGCCGTTCTAGCCATCCAAGTGTAAAATGCCAGCGCTTAGCTACTATATTGAATGCGAGCTACAGCTCAGCTCATTTACCCGAAACAGCGCTCTTTAATCATCTAAAATATAAAAGGCGACGATCTAGATACAGATCGCCCTTTGCAGAGGTAAAATAGCAATCACGTTCTTTATCTATCCTCTAGTATAGAAGAAACGATAGATCTCGGTATAATAGACAACCTAGATGATTTGATCCTATAGATAGTTCAGCTCCCATTTTTTTTTGTCTCGTTCCCTAGGATAAGATATAAAATTTGTGAATTCTCGGGAAGTGTTACGGCCCTAGCTCAAACCTCCAAGAAGGTCAGATTCGCAGGCATTTCCCATCAGACAAAGGCTAGAGACTAGATCTAGATTGGAAGGCGGTTTGAATGGCAGAATGCTCAAGGGGGATATTTTAATGGTTTTACGAATTCTCTTTGATTTCTTTCCTTTTTCTCCTCAGCTTAGTCTTCTCGAACGATGTCGCCTAGCTAGTTAGATAGCTTCTATAGCTTCAATATTTACTACTAGATTGGACGTATGAACTCGGGTGTTATTATATCGAAGCAGGATGCTAGCATAGCTTCAAGATGCCCGATGAATACGGGACACGGATAACTATCCAATATGGAATGCAGATGACTCATTCCAAGCCGTCTTTGTCCTCTTCATCGAAAACAAATCATCATCACATATGTACAGTGCAATTATTAGGTACGCTTGCAACATTATTGAGTACGCGGTGAGGGAAAAAAAGTGAGTTGTGGCATCTCGCTTGGAAGTTCGAACGACAAAAGCAGGGATATCCTGGGTCCAACGAATAAAGTTAAGTATCTAATAAACACATCCTCTCCCCCCCCCCAAAAACACGATCTCAAGACACCGCACGTAAATCGAAATCGAACCCCTATATATTATTGATCCTATAGATAAAACGCGTCTCCTCATAAAAGCCACGGCCACAGTCCCAATTTCCAAACACATGCTTTTACCGAAGGGAAGAAAAAAGAGTCCCACGCACAACGCGTAATTTCGGGTGTGCCTGTGCCTGGCTTAATCGACCGATCCTGATCCCTGCCGCGTTTGGACCCCGAATCCCCTGTACTATAATCGGCTGAAGTTGCAGATCTAAGACATTGTCCCGCCCCCGACTTCGGTCTAGGCAGGGGGCTGAAGCCGGTGCAATTGCATAAAAATGAGAAACGAACTAGCCTTGCATCACTTAAAATATGTGTTAGGAGTAGAGCGATACTCGAGAGTACTATAGAGCAGAGCACAGTAGAGCTAGCAGAGATCAGATTAGTGGGAAATTAGCTATCCAACGAGAAGATGTTCGGCTAGATGCCGGCCGTTGCAGCATCAGCATAATATGCGGCCAACCGCTGGGGGCGCGCTCGACTTTCTCCGAAGACTCTGAAGTCTCCTTGTCTAGTGCGCCTCAGGGCTTGCTTATGCAAGGCTAGATACAGATATTATAGTCCTGTGGGAGTTATGCATTTGGATAAGTAATTAGCGACTATAAAAAGAGCCTCTCGCATATGACCTGGCAGATGTGAGAGAAATAAAAATTTTTATTTGTCGTTGGACATTGCCAATGCTTTTTGACACGTTATGGAGAGTCGTCTCTTCCTTGTGGGATATCGACAAGAGCGACAGTTCCTATCCGCTTACGGATGAGATGGACAGGAGACGGAACGCACTATCGATGTTTACTTCACCTTTTTTCAACGTCTTTGAAGGACGATCGGGACCCGCCTTTCAGAGGGCAGAACCCATGTCCGGGCCAGACTCAAATCGACGAAAGCGGCGGCTACGGCCCGCTGTCAGGTCATCGTGCAGACACTATCCCCTTTAGTTTCATGTCGAGTGCTGCAGGAGGTATGAATCAGTGGCAAGACGTGTGTATAAAGGAGCCAGTTGCTCTTATTAGTATCCCTCTACAAGACCCAGGAGCTGCAGCTCGATTATTGAAAGGATCTGCTAAGCGACACTCCCCGAAAATGAGTTGCGCTGTTAGCTTCTGTGTGAATGTCGTCGTACCGTTTGTACAAGTCGGGAGAGACTCCCGAGGTCGAGTAGAGCTCGACCACATGCAAGAAAAGGGAGAGCAACGTAGATACCTAGGTCCACGTTAGCACCTCATATCTCGATAGACCCGATGGTCGTGCGAAACTAGGAAAGCTCACACTCACTGGAACATAGGCGACTGGTTCGTGACTGCATCCACGTCTGGGCTTGATTGCCGAGGGCGTCACGCTAGGCCCGTAGGCTTTCCGCTCTGTACCTCACAGCCTGCACAACGACCAAACAAGCAGCAGCTCATTCCGGTGCACAAGTTAATTTGACACTAGTGTCCAGACGATGGCTTCTCCAGCAATAACAAGGCGTTTGTACTAATCAATTACCTGCAGATGCTTCAACGGGCTGAGTTTTAGAAGAACCCCCCCGGAGAGCCCCGCCTTCAGGAGGGTGGAAACCGCGGCAGAGTTGCTTCTCAGGGTGATGGAGTCCCAGTACTAGTCGGAATCTCCGGTTGAGACTCCAGAATCAGATCCTCCGGTATGTTCCATCTTGGGAGTAGTCCTGCTAGGTAGTAATCATCGAGACTGCTCGTGCGTTGCCCCTGGAATCTGCTTGTCCGTTAGACTAGATCCTCCAGCTCGCACAAAAAGGAGGGAACAATGGTACAGATGACTTGATGGCACCGCATGACACCCAATGGATCTGCCATTGAAGTTTGAGTCAAGTGGTAACGTCCTCATGCGGTTCCTTTTGCAATTCTGGTTCTCCGCAAGAGCACGAGCACGAGCTTCTCAAGCGCCCGATATCGTATTGGCGCGCGGTGCAAGTTTGTGCGGAGTAATTAGTTAGTGGCTTAAGTAGGTTGCGTTCAGGCGGAGCTCAGACCTGCAAGCGCAACCTCCGGCTCTGCCGTTAGCGCCACTACAACCCACTTCGGAAGCCATCTATCTCCCATACAAAGCACCGGAGCTTACTGCTTTCTTTCAAGTGTCACGGCTCCTTACCGGATCATCCTCACGAGACTGTCAGCTTAGTTTCTATTGTCCAAAGATAATCTTCTTGACCATCAGCTCCGCAGGGATTTCTGCTTAAGGGGTCTACTCCCCTCGTCGTTTCGAGATCAGACCTCCTCCCGTGGACGCCTAAGAGACCGAATAAAAATAATATTAGCACCCAAAAGAACCCGTTGATGGCACACTGCAGGAAACCCTTTGTTATTCAAGTTCACTGGGCTGTTACACGGCAATGGCAGAAGAACCACGTCGAAGAGTTATTATTGCACTCTTTACTTCCGTACTGGACTGTGGATGAGGCCGTACGTCGTCGTACTCCGACGCGACTTGGCGCTGGCCAGTTTCGTTGTTAATTAACCGCCCCTCAGCAAATTGGCAGTCATAGCGAGTCGTGTCCACTTCTGGCTACGGCCCGTCCAGCTAACCTTCCATTGTGACTAAACCGATGGGTCTTCTCTATTAAGAACATCTCCCCTTGTCCAGTAAAGCTCCGAAAGCCCACTCATTTCTCAGGCTAACACTTCGGTCCCACTCCAGGCTTGCCTCTCCCGATGTTTCTACTCCCCGTAACAGCAATAGTGATCTACCTCACTCATCCGCCAGTAACCAGGTAAATTGGAACGCTAGCACTCTGCCGAGTCAGAGCGTATCAGTTAATTGGGGGTTGACAAATTTTCTGTGATTATTATTATTATGTATTAGCTCATTCACGATTCGGGATGTGAAGCACGATCCACTCTTATTATTGTCACTGTCGTATGATGACTGTCGTGTCGCGATCTGGGCGAAGCCAGCAGCATTTTGCGCCTTCTCCTGTGGGTAGTACTACGAGGTACTATACCAACAGTATTATAGGAGTTATTTCATCGGAAACCCAGCCATTCATAGTGAAGGTTCTCTGTGAGCATGGACGAGACCATAGAAGATTCTTCGGACCAGGATTACGTGTGACGCCCGATTTGCTGACCATAGAGTCGTCGAGGATCGGTGCGATGTGACATCCACCGCGGCGGCTGTGGCCCTGATATCATAAATTTAGAACAACGTGATTTCCGCAACTGGCGACGCCGTTTTGTCCACCATCCTCGAGCAAAACGATTTTATTCCCTGCGGAGCATTGCATCCCAGCTCAATGCCTCCGTGCAGCGATGCTTATCCTACAATTCGTATCCAGTTCAGTTCTCAATCGCAAGGACACATCTGAGAGAGCATCCATCAGACAACAGATGACGCCAGCAACTGCACGGGACCTGATGTTGATCAGACCCCGCTAGTTCGAGACCTTCAGGGTTGTTCGGAGCATCTCCTCCTACTTGGCCGGTCTATGGGCCTCGACGCAAGCGCTAGTTCGACTGGGCGGCTCGAACTTGATGACCAGCTTCGCAGCGTCATAGGCTGGATTTCCATGTATTTTTCTTGTCGCTCAAGTCAGTTCGCTGTGATCAATGATCAATAGTCGCGGTCCCTTTCTCGCCGCACGTGCACTGGACTATTTTCCTGTGTAATTTCAGTAAAATGGGTCTCCGCCAAGTGGACGTTGTCAGCGGCCAGCGTCCGAGGGGAAATTTCCTGTATAGAGTAACAGTCAAAGGCCCCAGATCCTCTTAGGGCTCTTTACCCGGAAGGACGACCGCTTGAGATGCTAGGCGTTCGACTCCGTTCTCGTCCCTGCAGGTTTCACGTTCCTAGTCAGTATCTGGATCGAGGCTGGACGCTCCACCAACCTCAGTTGATCTCTTTCGGGTTGAACCTCTTTTTTGTGTTTTTTGTGTCTCTTATCATTGTTGGACGGGAAGGGGACCAACGCATGAGAATCACTTGGCGGATAGATAGAGACCGTGCAGGAGTCAGTTCCAATCTCGACAGCTCCACTTGGGGGGATGGTCGAGACGATGAATTACTTGTTCGGTGGTAAGCAACAAACAACTCCACACAACGAACCTCTCCCCCTCCACGACGCGATCGCCTTGGCTGACCCTTTTTCCCGCTCCGGGTGATTTACACTGTATGGACCGTGGCTAGAATCCTTTTTACATCCAATCCGGCCGGATCGCTAAAAAAAAAAAAAAGGGTCATGGCCCCTCCCCCAGCACGACCCTCTCCGAACGGTTAGTTAGTTTAGTCCCCTCTCCATCCACAGGGCCCCTGTCCCTGCTAGGTCCATCCTTGTCATGTCGTCTACAGTAGTAGCGGCACCCTCCACTTTATCTGGCCCCGGTAAACATCTTCCCATCTAGATCGGCTCGCGACGCGCGAATGGGAAAAATACATCTGCACGCCTCTCAAAACGACAATCCTAAACTGGAGCCCCTCACCCCCGTGGAGGGAATGGTTTTACGTTCTTAGTTGCTGAACCACTTTACTATCTTTTTCCGGATCATGCTCTGACGCATCCTGGCCCTGTAGGAGATTAGGTAGCTGCTCAATGTATTTTTTAGTTTACTACAAATAAAACTTAATGCTTCACGGGCTCCCTGGCGCAATTCTTTCTTTTCTCTTTCTCTCTCCCTCTCACTCTCCCTCTCACTCTCCATATGCGCTCTCTGGTGCTTCCTTTTTGTCTCTTTTGTTCCTCTCTCCTCACTACGGAACGCCTGCGCAAGGCGGCTGTCTCAATCAATCTCAGCTCAATCTGACGACCCCCGGTAGAGATTCACTCGCTTCGTTCCACTGGCCTCTCTTATCAAAGACGGGTTTTCCTTTTTTTAATAGGGAGATTTCATTCTCTGTTTCAAATCCGCTCCTTCTGGTACGGTGGCGACTGGAAAGCGGCCAAGTGACCGGTTTCCTCAAACAATCCAGAACGCCTGATTCACCTCACCTGGTTCCCCTCATGGTCGTATTTATTGCAGTCTCTGCTCATTCTCTCGCCTGTCCGGAGCTGCCTCACTGCTGAAGTCTGGAGTCGCAGCCAATCTCCTTGGACAGTTTGATCCAGATTAGATATCTACACCCCCACTACACCATGGGTTTCCCGTTCATGCGGGCTTTCGTAGCCCTCTTGTGAGTTCTGTTTTTTTCCCTTTCCCCGCTTGACCCCGCTCCAAAAAAAAGAGAGAGAATTGTATGAAATGGTGCATTGAACTGACCCGGGCTGATGTCTCTACAGTTTCTACCGTTACTTCAGACTCGTGGTGAACCTGTTCGCCTTCTGGACCTTCAAGCCTATACTCCCGCCAGAGAACCCGACCCTGACCTCTCAAGATGTTTCCGTGATCATCCCCACACTCGAGGGCTGCGGAGATGAGCTGTTCGAGACGATCAGATCGGTCCTGGCCAACGAGCCGTTTGAGCTGCTTCTGGTGACCATTGAGGCAAATCGCAAGAAGGCGGAGAAGATGTTGGAGACGATGCCCGCGTCCAAATCCAGAATTCGTTTGTTTACCGTGACCCATCCCAACAAACGGCGCCAGATGACCAGAGCTATCCCGGAGATTCGAACGGCCATCACAATCTTTGCGGACGATGACGTGAGTTGGCCACCACACTTGCTGCGCTGGATACTGGCACCGTTTGAGAAGGATGAGAGGTATGGCGGGGTAGCTACATGCCAGAGACTGCGACGGGCGGTTTCGCCTACCTTCTCTCAACGGATCTGGGGCTTCTTAGGCGCGCTCTACCTGGAACGCAGGAACTTCGACTGTGCCGCCACCACCCATATGGATGGAGGCGTCCCATGCCTCTCTGGACGCACCGTCGCATACCGCAGCAAGATCATCCAGGATGAGGGCTTCACCCATTCTTTCACCAATGAGGGCTGGTGGTTCGGCAAGTATCAGCTGAACGCGGACGACGACAACTTCATGACCCGGTGGATGGTGTCTCATGGCTGGGAGACGTACATTCAGTACCACCCGGAGGCAGAAGTCCTAACGACCCTCGAGGACAACCCGAAGTTCCTGAAACAGTGCGCGCGGTGGTCGCGGAGCAATTGGCGGAGCAACCTGACGAGCATGTTCCACGAAAAGCATATCTGGTAGTAAGTACGCTCCTGTATCACTCTGTCTGTGTCTATTCGCACTCGACCAATGAACCCATTGCCGCTGGCTTTGCTCGTCTGATCAGCTTTCGGTTCACACTCACTGGTGGTGTTGCATTGGAAGAATCAAACCGGGTCACGGCAAGCGGGTCAACGCCATGACCGAGTGGGGATAGCCCAATTTGGCAAGACACATGAACTAAACAGAAGTATCTTATAAGCCGCACGCTAACATTAGGGGTCTGTGTTGCAGTCGCCAGCCGTGGAGCACGTACGCCGTCCATCTGACGACGCTGTCCCCCCCGGCGCTCCTGGGTGACATGGCCCTCGTCTTCCTCTGCCATAAAGCCACCGAACTATGGGACCGCGAATCGCACCTCCTCGCCATGCAATTGCTGGCCGCCTGGATGTTGACTAGCAAGTTCATCAAGCTGTTTGGACACTGGTCGCGCTATCCCATCGACCTCCTCCTGCTGCCTGTCTCCATCCTCTTTGGCTATTTCCACGGTGGAATCAAGATTTACGCCGTCCTGACGCTCAATGTGGTAAGTTACAAGAGATCTGACCTGCAACCTTGTCCCCATGGCGAATTACACTCGGTTGTGAGCTTAAGGCCCTCCGCGCCGGCTAGAGGCTCCAAGTGCGTCCTCTAGGCGCCTGGAGCGTTGAGAAATTATGGCCTAGGCCCAGCACTTGGCATCCTTCGGTTCGCCAGTGTCGCTCGCCCAACTAAGACCCCAATCCACATGCCCCCCTCTTCTCCCCACCACTGTCGTGCTCTCTGAGTAGGTTCTCTTACTCAGAGAGCGTGCTGTCTCGTTCACTGCTGTCGAGCTCCTGACCCTCATCCCTGTTGTCCCGTGGTATTTCCCGTTTCGGGCGCTCCGGTCTGGACTGCGGGAAACGTCACGGGCGCTTTACTATCTTTCGCCATATTTGCGCATACTTTCATTTTGCCTTTTGCTTCACTTTCTGTCGGAAGTTACCGTGGAGAGGCGAGGTGGTCTCACATTATTCTGTCGTCTCACCTTCTGGTTTCCGATCGCGAGCCACTAGGCTCTGATAAGGGCTCACTCTTCACGTTACCATGCCGTGTCATACTTTTTCCCGTTTCAAAAACAACTGATCTACATTTTCTTGTAACCGAACTAACGAGACGTCTTTTTTTCACTGCAGACTGCATGGGGAAGCCGTGAAGGTGCCGATGCCAACGATGCAGAACGTATGAGAAAGCGGACAGACATCGAGCGCGAAAAAGTCGCGCCTTCGATATGGTCGTCGCCCCATAAGCTTGCGACCAAAGTCCCCATTCCGCTTTCAAAGTTACAACTTTCCCCTTTTTGATCCTCTTCGACCAAACTTCTCCTCACACGTCAACCTGGTGTTGACTCCGGTCTCCCCTGCCCGCTAAAAAAATTACATCTCTTTCTATGGAGGCTTGCCTCCGGGAAAACACTTCCAATACCACCCAAAACAAAAGAACGGACAGTTGAAATGGCCCACGCCTGCATGATACGGGGTGGCTGGCACAAATAGCCCCGCCCATGGTTTACGACAAAATTGTTTCTTTTTTTTTTCTTTGAGATTGAAACGAAAGCTCAGCTGTTTTCCCAATACTTGTGTACTACCAGATCCTGCGCTTGCGTGTATTTTCAAGGGAGATGATCCGGTCTTCTTTTATGCTTCATGAATGCAGCTTGTTGTGTTCGTTTATCTTTTTACTTTTCTTCTCTCCGATCCTGGAAAAGCATTCCATTTTTCCACTTTCTACATCAGAGGCTGTTGCGCAGTATGATATGATATGATATGGTGCCTGTCTGCTGGATGATCGTTGACCCCAAAAAATTTCTTCTTCTTTCCACTCTAATAATTCAGGGATGAACAGAACTGAATTGAATTAATCACGTCACGTCACATCACATCATATTAGCTTATGGTACTAATTAATGGATTCGAGAGCAAAAAGGACAGATCAGATCGGGGAACCGGGGGAAATTGAACCGAATTGGTTTAAATTGTAAATTAGGAAGATTTGAATTGTAAATTCGATTTCATTTCAAATTTCTTTTTTTATTTTTAAGAAAAATATTTGGACTTGATTTTTGATTTTCGTGAAATTCGTAAATGTAACGTAGCCGAGGAAGGTAGGTTAGGTTTCCGAATAGATACATATCGGTCATGGTCATATCGTAAATTTCATATCTTCTATCTATTATTCATCTAATGAAGCCTCTCATGTTTATAGACGATAGTCGTCCATCCTTCACAACATGCTTTGTTCATGATGTGATTGCACCAGCAGCATTTCACGCCGGAGGCATTCGCATTGATTGACAACGAGGAAGAGGAGCGCCGGTCGAAGGGGACCAGAGGGGAATGGGTCATTGGTTTCTCCCGAGGGGTTGTTGGGCCATCGGGAAGAGCGAGCGTTGCGTAGAGCTTGGAGGGGATGTCGTGCCAGAATTTGCAGTGGCAGCAGATAACGAAGATTTTGGCGATGGGTTTGGTGGGAGGTCGTTGGGAGGGTGGGCCGACTGTTTTCTTGTTGCTGGTACTGCTGCTGACGGTGGTGGTACCGTTGGTGGTATTAATGCTTGTTGGTGATAGTACGCTGTTGGTATGTTCCTGAGAGGACGGTAGATTGGTAGTACTGCACGGGACATGATCATCGCTCTTATTCCGGGTTGGGACCGATGGGAAGTGACTCGCAGAGATGTTGGCAGGGGATATGCGTCCCAGGGATTCAGCGGTCGAGAAGTTTTCGTGGGCGGTGTCGTAGCCGTCGGACATGGTCTCTTGGGATGACCGTCGTGAGGATGGTTTCGCTAATTCGTTGGAAGAATCGGTCGTCGTCGGCTCGTCGCATTTGATTTCTTCTAGTTCTGAAATGGACTCGTATTGCGTAGAGTGTATAGATCTTATAGATTTCTGACTAGACGCCCGTGAGGATTGACCATTACGGTCCGGACGGCCCTGCAGGAGAGCACTGTTAGGATGGAGGAACGAACGAGACGATACATCTCCTGAGTCTTTAGGGAGGTTCGTTCTTGAATTCCGAATATCAGCCAGCACGGCTTCCTTGGATAGCACTGGTATTGATGGCTCGACGCCTGTAGCATTTTTAGAGCCGCTTGATGGAATAACGTCGCTCCGTCTACGAGCCTCAACCACCTTCTTGTCCCCAAGACCAAGACGTAGCGAAAGTCTCCGAGCGAAATTCGGCCTCGGTTGCTGTGAATCGTCTGTGGGTGCTGCGTCTGCGGGCGGATCATTCGCAGTACGTTTACTCTCATCGATTGACTGGGAGGTAGGCGCCATCTTGGATCCTCCAGGAGACTCCGAAACAGACTTAATTGGTTTTGACAGGACCACTGTGCGAGATCTTCTATGACGACTGGTATTAACGGCAGATCTGTGAGGCGTAGGACCGTTCAGCGACTCCTTTCTCTCCAGAGAGGAGCGTGTTGACGTCCCGGAGAACGCGGCACTGGCAGGACCTGGAACGGTAGTATGAGGTGAGTGATTGGCATCGTTGTTGGGCGTCTGGGAAGTGCTTAATCCCTTGACTGCTGGTGCGCGGGACACGCGAGTATTGGCCGGAACAGATGGCAACCCTTTCGAAGAGTCATCAGAAGAATGTTCAACTTTATCAACGGATTGAGGCCGTGTCGATGTTCCGGTATTGGAAACACGTTCCTTCGTCTTCAGAGCAGCGGTGAAAGAAGCGCGGTTGACATCTGTGGACCGTCTTGACTTCTCTGCTTTAGGCACGCTATCTCCAGTGCCGTTCCTGACCTGGGACTTAATGGGCTTATTGCTATCACTCGATAGGGGTCGGCGGTCAAGGGAGCTTGGATTGGGAGAACCAGAACCTTGTTGTTCTCTACTACCATCCGGAGATGACTGCGCAGTTCTTCGTAGATCAGCGTACTTGGCGGTGGCGTGTAGGGAACGTTTGGACGGCTCCTCCGATGAATTGCTAGCATAAGCCCGCCTGTAACTGAAAGCCAAATCCTTCGATATTGTGGGACCAAATCGTTCAGGCCAATTTCCTGACAAAGGGGGCATGGTAGAGGCGTTTTCTTTCGGGTTGTTTGAGGCCAGAGTCGCCTGGATCGAATCCACTGGTGGCTCGTTCGCATGGTTACTACCAGGCCTCTGAGAAGAGCTTGAATAAGATGCACGAGAAGAGGCGGCACGTGGGGGAATTCCAGGCGCAGACGATGATTCTCGCGAGGCCTCTGCATGTGCACTTGATGCCCGACTGGAGCTTCCCAATGGTTGCTTCTTGATTAGGCGGCGCGATCCTCTCTTCGAAGATCTCCCCTCTCGTTTCGACTCAGAATCTTCAAGTTGCTTCAAGCGTTTTGCGAATTGCTTTTGATCCTTTTCAAGTTGCTTCTGATCTTTCTCCATGCGCTTTTTCTCCTTCCGCTGCTTTTTGCGCTCCTCGGCATAATCCCAGGTGGGCGAGACACAGATATCAGTTCTGTCAGATGGACATTGCGCCTCAGCCGGCTTATCTCCGCTCTGTGTTGAGGGTTCAAGGGACCAATCTGGATCCTTTTCGGTCGAAGACTCTTGTAAATCCTGTTTAGTACCGGCTACTTTGCCATTCTTTGACTCAAGCAAATCACCGTTTTGATTTCGACTGGAAAAAGGATTCCTGCTCAGACTCAACCTGCGACTTCTTCCTCCCTTACCGTCCAACATTGGAATTGGTCGTGAGTGCACCTCTGTAGATGCGCGGCTTGGCGCAATCGGGGAACGGTCGCGCTTTATCTTCAAGGGCTTAGCATCTATTCGAAGAAGCGCAGAGGAGAAAAACTCACCCCGTCCTCTTTATTATTAAGAGTTAGGATCCGCTGTACTTGCTGCGTGAATGATAACCTCCGCTGTCGCGGAGGCGCATCCACTTGCATCATGACGCCCGTGGGTGGAAATGCCAACCCTGGCAGGATCCCGATACTCGACAACTTGAAGGCAAGTTAGGTGTTGGACCAGCTGTTGTTGGGAACACTTTGTCTCGGGTAAGATCAAAGCCTAGCGTCACGAAGCTGGGACAGTGGTTGGAACAGTAACCGACAACTGTGAGAGGGTAACGGCTCAAATGCCAAGTGGCCAAGCTCATACCAAGCTCAAGATCGTTCAGTCACAATATGGGTGATGTCCGAGAGTAAACGAGTGAAAAGTAACTGATGCGGGGCAATAAATGGTTCGTGAACATCGACTAAATTCAGTGAAATGGAATCAATCATTATTGGTGAACAGACAATAGAAATAACCGGGCGGATTCATGGTCTGGTGAATGCCTCAAAGAATTGCAGGCGGTATGCATTTGTATCCATACATTCATCACATGAGCGCACTCTAGAGAATGAAACTTTTGTTTACTCCATCCCCCAGGGGTTTTCAAGCATGTACAAAATATCAAAAAGAAGGGAGAATGAGGAGAGATAGATACGTTACAAGCCGGGAAGCGAGAGAAAGTGGGAGAGAAGGAGAAAAAGAAAATGAGACAGCGTGGGCTGTGCCAGGTAGTATATATCGGCCCCCTCTCCCTTGCATCTGGTAAAATGGAGTTCATTTAGGCCAAAATGATCTGTAGCCGGCTTAGGGGCGGGTCTGGGGCATCGGAAGGGACCATTGGATCAGCTCCCGCGTGGCTGTCTAAGAACTAAGAAACTTAACTAAATCGCGTTGTTGGAAGCGTCGCATTGCCTGGAAAGTTGGAACTTACAGCGTAGCGGTGCAGTCCGCCATTCCTCCTCCTGTTGGAGCCTCCAGCAGCGCAGTTTGCGTTTCCCGAATGGGATTCCCAAAGGTGGAACTGGGATGTGCAACTATCTGTTTGTCCGTCAGATCCATCTGGGGAGTGGATGATGACAGCCGGGCCAAATCTATCGAGCATCCAGCATCGATTGGCTGAAGGACAACAGGGCGAGTGGATTCCCAGCGATCAGAACGTCCAGAGCTCGCAAAGATGATTTACGGATCAGCCTTGTTTGGACCAGAGCCCATTTCTCGACCGTGGCTCCCAAGACGCTATCCCGGCGACCATCTCAATGAACAAACATCCCATACGTCAGTTGCTGACCTGACAGGAATCGCTACACTAGTGTTTCCTTCCAGACCCCCCAAGAGGGAAACTCTCATACGGAGTGGTGCAACCGGTAGGGGAATATCCCTACTGCTATTTAAATCACCGCCTACCACTTCACTTCGCTCCCCCGCTGTCCCCTAGGCTCTCGTGCCACTAGACACCGCTTCTCTTCTACCTCCACCCTGTTGGGATCATTATTTGTCCTGCTAACTGTTCTTTGGAAATCCTCAAACAGGAGCTCAGGGCGATTGATTTGTCATTGCATCAGCAATCATCTTCCCTGATCTAGAAACGCTTGCTGGTTGCTTCTAGAGGTGGTCACATCGCCAACCTGCTGTTCAGTGTCACTGCTCGATGAACGAATCCTCCGACGAACCTCCTATACACCGTATCCGTGGATGGGTCCGGACTAAAGCATATGTTTCCAACCTCAACCCTTTTGGAGCTTGGGGTCATCGGGATGAGAGACACGATTCTACGATCCTTCCCATAGAGAACCGTTCCGCCGCTACCTGCCATCAACATGGACCGCACCTGCAACATGAGCCGGCTGTTGAGCCCAAGTCCGACGGCATTTCTGCTTCCCAGCAATCATCGGGTCAGGACACAAGACACCCGTCGTCTTCCCTGGGATCTGAGCAGACGAATATGCAAGATGGAGCAGAAGCTCCCTCCATAGAGGCGTCGAAACGCAACGTCTTTCTCCGTGTTTATGCAAATGTCAAGCTGATCATCCTCTCTAGCTGGATCAACTGGCTTCTGCTGTGCGTCCCTCCGGGTATCGCTCTGGGAGCCGTTTATCGCAGCATGGGCGATCAGAGTCCTGTCAGTCCAACGGTAGTCTTCGCCATCAATGCAGTCGCTATCATCCCTCTGGCCTCCCTTCTGGGATACGCAACAGAATGCGTAGCTTCAGACCTGGGGGATACCGTTGGAGCCCTGATGAACGTGACCTTTGGCAATGCGGTCGAGCTGATCATCTTCATCATTGCCCTGGCAGCTAATGAGATCCAGATCGTGCAGGCGTCCCTGTTGGGCTCGATCCTGGCCAATTTACTTCTCATTATGGGAATGTGTTTTCTATTTGGCGGCTTGCGATTCCGCGAGCAGCTCTACAACTCTGCAGTCACCCAGATGAGCGCCTGTCTGCTCAGTTTGAGCGTCATGAGTCTCCTCTTGCCGACTGCCTTCCACGCCTCCTTCAGCAATCTGAAAAAGGCAGACCAGGTTGTGCTGAAAGTGAGCCGAGGAACCAGTGTCGTCTTGCTTTTGGTGTACATTCTCTACTTGCTGTTCCAACTCAAGTCTCATGCTTATATCTATGAGAGCACACCGCAGCATAAGATCGATGAGGAGTCCCATCCAGGAGTGTTAGCGGAAATTCTACACTCCGATTCGTCCAGCAGTGACCAAGACAGCGATACGACGTCTGGATCCCATACGACCGCAAAACGCCTTCGAAGAGCGTTCCGGAAGAAGAGACGGCGCAGTTCCAACACCAGCTCAAACGACGCTCACTCGGTGCCATCCACACCGTCGTTCGTCCGCACCTTCTCTACGGTCGAGACGTCGTCAGTCAATGAGCTTCCCGGCCATCTACCCGCTCGCATGTCACCAGATCCTGATGCGATAGCCAGCGGTGATGAGGCCGACGCCGAAACCGTGGTAGTTGCGCCTACGCCTTCATTCTCAGGCTTTCGATCTCGCGACTTTGAAGCGGAACAGATGAAACCTGGCCACATGACGGGTGCCTCTGGAGATGCCAAGCGAAAGGGCCGTACTTGGCGAAAGTACAAAGAGCGAAGGGAGGTTGCGCAGTCGACATATCAGAGCGAAGCAAACCGTGGTCGTCCTATCTCGGTCCCGGCGCGGCCGGAACGCCAAGTGGACCCCGATGTCACGAGCGAGAAGGCACCAATCAAATCGTTCAACATCCGCACTCTCTCTTATCGCCCGGCGGTCCCTCGCGTATTGGCGTCGACGGTCTTTGCTCCAGCAACTCAATCAACAACACCATCAGCCAATATCGACTTCAAAGCAGGACAGGGCCTCCGGAGGACGGCTTCTCTCCCCGGTCGTCTGAACAGTTTGCATGTTCAGAATGCCATCCCGTTGACTCAACCGCTCCCCCATCTGGTGCGTCCCAAGCAGACAGCTACCAAGGGGGAGTCCGATGGGAAACCGGTGCTATCTCGCGCCTCTGCTATCATTCTGCTGCTTATCACCACGGGGTTGGTTGCGGCCTGCGCAGAATTCCTGGTCGACTCGATTGACTATCTCGTGGAGAACACAGGAGTCAGTGAAGCATTTATCGGTCTGATCGTCCTTCCCATCGTGGGAAACGCTGCGGAACATGTGACTGCCGTTACCGTTGCGAGCAAGAACAAGATGGATCTAGCCATTGGAGTTGCTCTGGGCAGTAGTATTCAAATCGCTTTGTTTGTCACTCCAGTGATCGTCTTGCTAGGCTGGTGTCTGGACACAGACATGTCTCTCTACTTCAGTCTATTTGAAACAATCTCTCTCTTTGCATCGGCCTTCATAGTGAATTATCTGATGCTGGATGGCCGAAGTAACTATCTAGAGGGTGCTCTGTTGATCGCAGCATATGTGATCATTGCGGTGGCAGCATTCTTCTACCCATCCTGTGAAAATTTAAGCTCGGCTAGTGGTCCCCGGGATTCTTCGCAATGCTAACGAAAGCCCTGTTGCATCGCTATATGGACCTGGAACAACAACAATTGCAGTGTGATAGATGAAGGGAGAATGAAATATCCAACCCCGATGGGATTAGCCTGTTAGGGGGGATAATGAGGAGGATTCAGTAAACCTTGAAACGGCTTGTCAATCATTAAGAGTTTCAGCCGCTGTTGACATTCATTTATTTGCGGTGAAAATAGCAGAAGTCGAAACCGTTGAAAAGTGGTGCCCCACACCCAAACTGTTCTTTAAGTCCCGCTCCCCCGCCTTCCGATATAAACAATGAAAAGAAGGAGAAAGAGAACATCGTTCGAACATGTGGCATAGTCGTCTACGGTCCAGGGTTCTCCCAGATCATGTCATGTGTCTGCATGTAGCAGTATCTTAGAAGGCAACATTCATTACTGTGTATTGTCGAGAACCGAAATTCACCGACTCCGCTGCACCCCGCCGCCAAGGCGCCAAGTTTACTATGAACGAAGACAAGAAAGACCACAGGCGGCCCCATCCCACATAGACCGGATGGTGAGACGAGGGGGAGGCCATCGGTCCCGGTTGACCGTGTCATCTCTTGAAGAAGCGAGGGCTCAGCTCCCTTTGTGGTCACCTGCCTGAACGCCGCCTGGATCTGGACAGAGTATGGTATTATTTACTTCTATTCTACCAAACATTCATTAGTGAATAGAACCGTGAAGATACTGCCGCATCAGTCTTCCCGGATTTTCCGGCCTTTTTCGTTGTCTGTTCCAGAGACCAGTGGGATGCTCTAGAGCATCTACTTCAAGCTTCTTGCGACAAAATAAAACCATGGCTTTATCCTCTCGGTCCCTGTTCTTGACCTGTCTTTTGGCTCTCGTTCTCCTCGCTTCTCCGGCCCACGCATTTGGTGCTGGCAACATCGCGTCTATATCTCGTATCGAGGGCGAGAACTTCCGTCATGGAGATATCGAGGATACCCTGTTGACGCTTCTCTTGGCGCGCATTGCTGGCGGCCAGAAGTTCAGCAAGCTCGATGTGAAGCGCGTGTATTTTGGAAATTGGCTTCGTGACTACAGTCAGGCTGTCGATGTTGGTACTGTCAAGTATGTCAGTGCGGAGGCTATCCGTATTCTGCTTTGGGTCTTGGGCTTCATTACTTTTGGGTAAGTGGCACATTTAGGTATTCCGTTGTGTTCTAGGTTCATGTGCTGATGCATGATTTCTTTTTCTCTTCAGCTACGGAACGGAAGAGTTTGAAGTTACCTCGGAGCGCTTGGGTTGCTACGAGCCCACGGAACACATTGACAACCCTAAAGGCTATGCGGAAGGAGAGGACGCTCGACGTTACGACCCTCGTCTTAGAGGTCCAGTTGATGAGGAGCGCGAGTTGGCAATTGATCCGCGAACCGGTACGTGTCTACAAGTTGTGTCTGTGAAAAGAATTTGCTCTGAGTATGGTGGTTCTACTGCAGGTCTGAAAAACTACATCGCATCTGAGGACCTGGGCATCAATACGTCTGCACATCTGGTCAGACGTGTCCTTGGCGGTTGTATCGAATCTGGTAGGAGATATGCCAGGTCTGGTGACAAGGCAGACCTCTACGAGGCCCTTCGGCTGATGGGCACTGGGCTGCATTGCCTTGAGGACTACGCTGCTCATTCCAACTACACGGAGCTGAGTCTCATCGAGCTTGGGGAACGCAATGTCTTCCCTCATGTTGGTCGCAGGACCCAGATTGAGCTGCGAGGAGCGCAGTATCCTGTCTACCCTATCGTGACTGGCACTTTCGGTGGTGTTGACTTCCTCCATTCCGTCATGGGAGAGTTTTCTGACAAGGCAGCTCAGTCTGAGCTCCAGTCGCTGGAGGGTGCCATCTCTGACTCCCAGAATCAAAGGCCGAGTCAGAGCATCCTGCAGGGCCTGTTGGACAAAATACCTGAGGGTATCATTGGTGGCGGCCAAGCAGACAAGATGGATGAGTTCAAGTCGAAAGCCGACGAGGCTAAGGCTAACAGCCAGAACATCACACCTCGTGATCCAGAAGAGTGGACTAGCTACCTGGACGATGTCCAGCGACAGATTTATCCAGTATTGGAGTGGCACGATGATGTCATGAAGACCATCAATGAAGCCATCGAGAAGATCCCCGTGCTGCCGGAGCTCATCGAGCAGGTCCAGGATCAGATCAGCATGTTTGTCTTCTCAGTCCTGGCGCCGTACGTGCTTCCAATCATTAGCCAGATCAAGACGGAACTGCAGACCGGTTCTTCGGAGATCATCCAGAGCAGCTTGGACCAGCAACACATTGTCTTCAACTACGATACCTGTTCGGATCCTACTCACTCCATGCTATCGAAGGACCACTTTTCCAACATCTTGAACGAGCCGGCCGGCCGGATCGCCTCCCGGGTTGTCAAATGGACTGTTCCTCAACTGATGGCATGCTGGGATGATCACAACATCGATGCAAACCGAACGCTGGCCAGGATTATCCACGGTGTTTTCCACCATCCTGCCCTTCGTGAGTACGGCGACGATGGAGCCGCAGACATCCGTCAGATCATGTTCCAAACAGTTGAGGAATGGTGGAGTCAAAGAGATGAGGAAAGTCGAGACACTCTGCGTCGACAACTGAGTCGTGAAGGTGTTCGCAACGGAGAGAATCACAAAGAAGGAGTCCATGATACTGGGCACGGCTCCTGCCAGCCGATCAAACTCACGAAGCATTCTGGCTCTGGCGCTGGCTCTGGTTCCTTTATCCAATCCGAGTCGGACCGTATCTCGAAGCTTGCGGAAGAGGCTGTGGGCGGTAGTGCGTTGGGAGGTCTCATCGGTGGTCTGATGGGGAATGTCGGCTCAGGATTCCTTGGTGGTGAATCAGGTCGTTCGGAGACGCAGAGCTACGAACGGAGAGAAGAAAGTTCGTACAACCAGTGGCAGGGCGAAGAGAGCCGTCCTCCGCGCGAATCATACGAGACGAGGCAGACGTACCAACAACAGAATTACAACCAGTTTGAAGGCTATGGAGGGGAGCGTCGTGATGCCTATCGACAAAACGAAGAGTCACGCTTTGAAGAACAGACCTATGGCCGCGAAGAAAGCCATGGCTATGGAGGAGAGCCCGGTCGCGAGGCGTATGGACGAAGTGATTACGGGGAACGGCGCTTCGAACAGACATTTAACCGTGAAGAACGTTCCTCCTACACCGGGTCTTATGGCGGTGGACCTCCTCGTGAGTATGGCGAGTACGAGCAGCGAACTACTCGCAGGGGAGATGGTGGCTACACCGAAGGATACGGGGAGAGCTACCAATACTCCCGTCAGGGCAGGGAACCGCCTGTTGAATCAGAGAACACCTGGCAATCCGAGAGACGCTACGAAGAGCAGCCTCAAAGAAACGAATACGAATCTAGCGGGTAAGTCAACTCCCCCTTTTCTTAAATAGTATTGTGCTCCAGTAGCTAATGCAGATCACCCACAGACGCTATGAAGAAAGCTACGGCTACGGAGGCGGCCGCCCCCGTGAGGAAGAATTCGGCCGTGAACCCGAGCAGAGAGGATACCGACATGGCGAAGAACCGGATGAGAGACGCTACGGCAGTGACAACGATAGTGATGAGCATAAGCACAGACACGGTCATCATCATCGTCACCATCGTCATGGCTCAGAAGATTCTGATTAATTGATTAACGAGAGAGCATGAGGGGACGGTGTTTCTGGTTGGTTGGTGGGCGTTGGCCGTAGGAGATGAACGGCATGGTGTTTACATAGGGGACGAATGATAGTCTGACAGGAGAGCGCAGAAATGAATAATACCCTTCCACTTTGAACCTTGATTGATCTTGTGGATATAGTATGTATGCTGAACTGTGTAGTTTCACTGCCATATATCCTAAAACAGGTCATTACTAGAATGTATTAGACCTTTTACCTATGTCCCTGGATAGACAGGGAACTTGAAAACGGCCTCGGTTTCTTTGCGATTTGTATTCTTCTGGCAGGAAGACAAGCAAGGAGTCAAGAAATACATCGATTTACATCTTCGACTGCATAGCAACATTTAGTGATCATATCTGCTTTCCTACCCATGTCCTTCAACAATAACTGAAGAGTGAACTAATTGGGATATGCGCAATTGCACAACTAATATCTCTAGTATGTGACTAGAGCTAGGTGTCTGAAGTCCCAGTTAAGGGGTAAAGACTCCATTGCGAGGATCACCTGTGCTGTGCTCCTTCGAGTATCATCTTGAAGTGTCTAATGAACAACACATGCTGATTTCTACTGAGGAAAGCAATTGATCAGGTTTTCAGGTCTGTTATTTATTGATTCTCGTGGGATAATTCGAATGGTAGGACTATTTACACGACTACCATTCCTTGATCTCACCAGGCTTAGGCAATTCGACACGCACGACCTTGTCGCAGTTGAGGAGGCATAGAGGGTCAAGGGCCAGTTTTAGCTGTAGTAGATGTTAGATCATAAAATCACGAATCTCAAGTGAGGATATGATTTGCGGAACAGGAACGCTGCGAGTAAGGAAATTTGGTTGGACTTACTCTTCTCATGGTGTCTACTGTCGACTCTCCGACTTCGTGTTCAAGATAGTCTCGCTTGATCAGGCCAACGCCGTGCTCTCCAGTCACTGTTCCTTCCATCTCCACGGCGCGTTTGACCATCCGGTGGACTACGCCCTCTGCGAATTTTCGTTCCTTGTCGTTGAAAAGGATAATAGCTATAGAAGTCAGCAATTAGCCTAGAGAAATGGGGTTATATGGGATATCTTACCATGGAAATTGCCATCGCCAACATGACCGCAAATACCCGCAAGCAGACCGCTCTGTACCATATCCTTCTTCGTCTCTTCGATGATATCCGGCAATTTGCTCATAGGCACTGCCACGTCGGTCGTCCATACATGGTCTCCCGGGTCCCGCTTCATGGCCATCACGCTCCAAAGAGCTTCCTTGCGAGCACTCCACAGTTCCCGGTTCTCCTCAGCTCCACGGGAAAATTCGAATGACTGCCCGGCACTGCTCTTTGCGAGTTTCTGTACAATGCTGATCTGTTCCTTCACACCGGTTGGTGTCCCTGTGAACTTAAAAAAGATAGTGGGAGACTCCTTCCATTTCCGACTCGTCTGGCCACTAGCATTGATGCATTTCATTTGCACGTCGTCAAGGATTTCGACACCAGCAACGGTAATGCCCTCCTCCACGACCTTTGTCACACACTCGGCGGCATCATGGATTGTTGGGAAGGTAGCGACAGCCACGCTCTCGCTCTTGGGTTTAACCGTAAGCTTCAATGTAGCCTCTGTTACCAATCCCAGGGTGCCCTCGCTTCCAATAAACAATTTCGTAAGATCATATCCAGCACTTGACTTCCTTGGACGCTGCTTCGTCTTGATAACGGTTCCGTCAGCAAGGACAACAGTTAACGAGAGAACCCACTCCCGCATCGTCCCGTATCTGTAGGCATTAGTACCAGAACATCCGGTCCCTACCATACCTCCAATCCTGGCTCCTGGACCGGGATCTGGTGGGAAAAATAGGCCATCCTTGGCGAGCTCCTCATTCAACTCTTCCCAGCCAAGTGCAGGCTGAACGACAACATCCATGTCACGCTTGTGAAGAGAGATAATCTGATTCATGCGCTGGAAGTCAATGCAGACACCTCCTCTTGTTGGCGCATAGTGTCCCTCCAAACTGGTACCGCCAGAGTAGGCCGTCACTGGTATCAGTCGTTGATGACAGACCTTCATTATTTGCGAGACTTCCTCCGTGGTCGATGGGTATAGAACTAAGAAAGGCTTCTCGTTCTCCTTTCTGAGGTATGATGACCAATCTGATCCGGAGTGATCACCGAGATCAGTCTCGTCCGTTGAGACATTCTCCTTCCCCACGATCTGGATAAAGTCAGCCCAGGCGGCTTGCAGATTAGACTGCGAAGTGTCATGATGCGGTGGAGTAATATCAACGAGCGAGCTTGTCGAAGACGATGGGAGAGCTGCGGGCTTGAGGGATCCGAGATAGTAACTGCCAGTGGTCAAGAAGACAAATGCTGGATATTGTTAGAGACCGGGGTTATGATACTAGAATATTGACTTTGGCATATAAAGAAGAGGCTCACCAAACAACAGAGCTGCATAGCGGGCACCTGGCGATTGAGTCTGGTACTGCGAGAATCTTTCTTGCTCCGCACGCTCGCGCTTCAACCGTTGCGCTGTACTTTCGTATAGCTGTCCCTTGAAAGAGCCCTTTTCATCTTTGCGACACCGAGTCGAAGCGCTGAACTGCTTCACGAGGTTATTTGAATTCTGGCGGATTAGAAATCGATTGAGTTTGGGAGCACCCGGCCGGAGAGCTCGCACAGCTGCCGCCCCAGCAGGAAAGGAGCCGAATTTCAACATTGCAGCTCCAATCCTGGGGTAATTCTTTGAAATGGTTCAAATTGATTTGAACTCGGCCCCCAATACGTCCTCAAAGGACTGCAAGCAACTCCGTCCATTACTGTACATAGATCCATCCCGCCCGCCAAGTTCTCGGTCCGACTGCCGCGGCCTTCTGTCACATGATGTCCGGGCGGACTCTACGGAGAAGATAGATAAACCACCAGGCATTATCAGCGTGTACGATCGCTAGACCGGGATTCGCAGCCCGGTCTCTCTCAGCATTTTGCTGAGCGATTCGGTGTATTCAGCAGGCGCAGAGTCGCCTCAAGTTTCCGAGTCTTTAATAACTGACATCACCCGGCAAATAAGCCCCTGTTTAGACGCCGCTCTGGAAATTGCTTCGACCTCTAGGACGCCATGCCGCGTCCCAGGAAGGCCTCCAATGCCTCTTCGGCTTCATCTCTCCCGGGAGGTAATCAGGTAAGCTGCGTTTTGTTCTATGCTGGTCATGTCCAATGGATTATGTAAAGATGACTTACTGACTGCTTACGCGGTTTCATAGGAACTCGGGAGCATGTACGACTATCTCGCAAAGGTCATCTTGCTTGGTCCCAGTGGTGTTGGAAAGTCAGTAACTTCTTCGATCGGTATCGTTCAGCGCTTCGCACTGACGTTGGGGAATTGAAGGTCATGTCTATTGCATCGATTTGTAAAGAACGAATGTATGAAGTCTATTTGTTTCGGGGCATTGATGGTCCAATGCTAATAGACGATCGCTTTCGCAGGGAGAGTGCTATCCTCACAAACTATCGGAGTCGAATTCTCCTCCAAGATCGTCAAGATCGGTACAGGGCCAGGAAAGAAGAGGATCAAGCTACAGCTATGGGATACTGCCGGCACGGAACGTTTCCGCTCGGTATCTAGATCCTATTACCGCGGAGCTGCAGGAGCGATACTCGTCTACGATGTCGCATCTTATGCCTCGTTCGCTGCTCTGCCGACGTTCCTCATGGATGCGCGCGCACTCGCATCCCCTCATCTCACAGTGATACTGGCTGGGAACAAGGCAGATCTCACGGTTGAACATGGTGATATTGATGACGAACAGAGACCTCCACCTACTCCCTCGAGCACTTCTAGCAAGTGGTCGTCGTTCCCACTTGATTCGGGTAATAATTCACTACGATCAACGGGCACAGCAGTCTTCGGTACAAGGATGACCGCCTCAATCGCACCGCAGGGCCGTGAAGTCAGTCCTCAAGAAGCATCTCAATGGGCAGCGAAGTCGAACATTCCTGCGGCTGTTGAGGTGTCAGCGCTATCCGGAGAAGGAGTGGATGAGCTATTCAACCGGCTGGCCCGGATCATCCTTACCAAGATCGAGCTGGGAGAGATTGATCCCGATGATCCCCAAAGCGGAATCCAATATGGCGATGGTGGGGCCTGGGGTCCTGGCACCAGTGATGGTAGTAGCATCAGAACCGGCATAACATTAGACGATACCCCATATTCGACTCAACGGAGATCGAGAAGATCGGGAGCTAATCAGCTTGTAGACGGGATGAGAGAATGGGAAAGCGTTTTCCGTGCGCCAGGCCCGAGGCGCGGCGGGGGATGTTGCTGATGCTACTCATCTAATAATTGATATCTGCTTTTACAGAGTCTCGAGACCTCATCCTTGCGCTTGCTTAGCCTCGTTCCTGTGCTTGTTATCCGCTTTTCTTCTATCAGACTCTCGCGAGCCTCAGAAAGTTCCGTCACATGTGCTTTTTAATGATACCCTTTCGATCCTTGATTTATGAATTTACGACAGACTCTGGTTCTTTATTTTTTCGTATATAGAACGATGGTTTTTCATTCTTGCGCATTAATTTCTTAGACTGATGTAATAAGAGCAATATATAATTTTTGGTTTCAACCTCTTCTCTTTTCCCCCGGGAACACGGTATGTAAACTTCGGACGGATATGAGTAGTTCCCAAAGTGGAAATATCTCGTTTCATACACAGCACCTAACACCTAACGTAAGATGGTCATGCTTCATTCAGGAAAGGTTCATGCTCGGACACCAGCAATGAGTGTCTTGATACCCTTTCCAGCCTTGACATCCCGGAATGCCTGTTCTGCGTCCTGGAACTTGACAGTGCCGGTAATCAACTCCTTCACGTTGACCTTGCCCGAGGCAACAAGGTCAACAGCCAGCTTGTAGTCACCATTGCCGTAGCGGAAGCTGCCCTTGATGTTTAGTTCCTTCGTGCATGCGGCCATGATGGGGAATGTGATTTCATCCTTGCCCATTCCTCCCTGGACGTAGGTACCACCGGTCCGAAGGACGTGAATACCAGTGTGCACAGAAGGCTCCGCACCAGACGCATCAATGGCGATGTCTGCACCCGGGCCGAGGTCATTCTCTGCCTTCATGCGGGCCGCGTTCTCTGCGGCAGACACCTTCTCTGGAGCGAAGACTGCCGTCGCAGCATACTTCTTCGCGAACTGCAGTCTCGTAGGCTGGATATCTACTGCGATGATCTTGCCGGCACCAAATGCTCTGGCTACAGCACAGCACAACAGTCCAACGGGACCGGCACCGAAGACCACCACTGAATTGCCTGGTCGGACATCTGCCTGCTTCACGATGTGCACGGCAACTGCAAGAGGTTCAATGGCCGCTCCCTCCTGCAGACTCATATGTTCCGGAAGCTTGTAGCAAAAGTCGTCTGGCAGAACATAGAACTCGGCCAGAGTACCGTCGTATGGAGGCGTGGCGGCGAAAGCCATGTAGTAGCAGAGGTTATATTTTCCTGACTTGCAAGGCTCGCATCTGCGGCAGGGGACACCCGGCTCGAGAGCAACTTGATCGCCAGGCTTGACACTCTTCACTGCAGAGCCCACCTTGACGATGACGCCAGAGGACTCATGTCCAAGCACCATGGGGTCCTTGACCACGAATTGGCCAATGGAGCCATGTTCCCAGTAGTGGACCTGTGCGCATCGAGGAAAGCGTTAGGGACCTTGGGGGAATGCACATATAATAGATCATTAGACAGATTAGGAACTTGAGACGTACATCGCTTCCACAGATACCGGTATATCTCACGTTGACCAGCACATCGTGGGGATCCTTCAGTTCGGGAACAGGGCGAGACTCGAACTTGACCTTGTGAATACCCTCAAGGACGAAGGAGAGGTTCTGAAATAGTTAGATGGTTTATTCGAGTTATTTTCAAGAGTATCTCTTGTTGCAATCAAGCTGCTAACCTCTCCCGTTGTACTCAAGTTCGACATTATGTATAAGATTTATCTGAACCCCGCAAATGCTAGACTGCCTTATCTTTCCGGAGAGTTATAGAGAATGTCGCGCCTCTTAAAAGCAGTGTAAACTGCAACAACGGGAAATTGGGCAAAGTTGCAAAAGAAATAAGTCAGAAAGACCATCCAGATATCAACACGCAATGTCACAGTAAACGGAATAATAATAATTGGAGTCGAGGACAGTCCGTCAGCGCAGTTTAACAACACATCATACCAGGACGCGGGGCAAATCATATGCTCGGAACACCTTCCTGCGGGTTAGGCTTGTGGTGGGGAACGCTGATATTTAACCGTCGGTGAAAGCACCGCCGTCAGCATGACTTTAACCGGGACTTACCCTCTAACTTAACCGTATCAGTGAGATTGTAGGGGGGGACACAGGTTGCCAATATGTATCGCCTGGATTTAGAGTGTGGATAATATGGGGTTCCTACAGGGAGCATGCAGCAATAGGCCATTGCATATCATACTTAAAGGGCAGAACACGGCTACGATACACAAACGTTAATCATTATCATTTTTATTATTACTTCAAAAAAGCGACTATTCCGCTGCCAGATTCTATATTATAATATGTTATAATCATCTTAGCATCTCAGTGCAATATTTGACTATTCTTCGCTCCTGTTCTCTATTATTATCGCACCTATCACACACTAAACCAATAGTGGATCGAATATTTCGAGGGCTACGAGTATTACATATAATTTTCACATTCTCCACGAAACCATTACTTTATGGCATTATGCTCCGTAGCTTCAACCCACAATTCAGGCTAGGACCGAGAAAAAGGGAGCTCGTCAGCCATCTGGCTAAAGGGGCCCTCTATACTCCATAGCCTTGAGTCTGGCCGGTCCACCGCCATTCGTCCGGCCACCCGGTTTCACACGTGCCTTGCATGAATGAGATCACCAATTCAGAGTCAGTATAGGCGTTGGATGGCATGCACAGTGTAGTTATACACCCAGGCTGATGCTAAATACCCTCCATCTATATAATCCCAATCAGCGTGGAGAAGAGGAAAAAATTTGATCGCGTTGGCCAGAGAGTGATGTTGTCGTGGTTCCTAACCAGACGCGGTTAAGGGTCAAATATTGTACTGCTACATGTTCTCGTCATATCCAGCCATGGGATCGACAATTGCGACCCTGCAGATATATCCATAATATATCTGAGAATATGCGGTAGGGCTGCGCCCTCATAGGCCAAGATCTTGGATTTTTCTGGAAGCTGAAGATCTTTCGTTCTGACGTGGACCTTCTCCATATCGGCATGCAGCCCAGATCCACCAACTGAAGGCCCTGAAGAACATCATCATCATCATTTCGGGATCTTGATTCGTCTGAACGTGAATAGAGTGCAATGTGCTTGCTTCGGAGGCACCGGCTCCAGATTTGCTGAAATCACCAGGTGGATTCTCGTATAGAATACTATTTGCTTTCTCCATCTCCGGATGCATCAGTTGCTAAGGGTTCGGGTACGCCGGCAGGGCTGGTCGGATCAGGTGTCTCCCACATCGTCACCACGAGTCATATCCAGTTCCAACCTGATCATCTCTGTTCTGTAGGTGGAAAATATCTCTTGCAGCTCTAGTCTGCAGCAGTCTGCATTTGCCCCCCTCATCGTTATTATTATTATTGACGAAGTCAGCATTCTCCTAGCGCTATCATGCGGTGAGACCTTTATCTTCTCACCAGTGCTTTCTGGAAACGGGGCCAACTGGTCTGTGCGGTGACGAACCGGAACGATCACGCAGTCTGCTCCGCCTCACCGCCTGCACCTCTTCTCATCGATAATCAGCCCCCCGGGTTGTCCCCTTCATCGACGCGAGTTCTTGAGACGCGGTCGCATCTATTGCAGTACTGCTGAGATTCGTGGACGTTGTTACAAGTGTCCGGGTTCAAGTCGGGTTCAAGTCGCTGGCGACATGCATTCTCGAGACCTCGAACGGCCTTATCGACACTAGAGAGTAACCGGAAAGAGGCATCCCCCCAGCCTATATTATCGATCCTATGGCTTGTCCCGATACCCAGTTCATCCGAGGGGCTGCAGTGGCAGAAGTAATCACGTCACAAACGAGAACAGAAGATTCCCTTTTGCATAACGGGCAGGATCTAGATCCCGTCCTCTTCGAGAAGATGCCCGCGACAACGACCTCACTCCGATCGCCCCGACAGAGTTCCGAGCGATCGTCAGGCTCTTTCTCCAGATTCACGAGCTCCAAAGGCTCTATCGGTTCTACAACCTTGACAGGATCTGGCGTTTCTATTCCGGTGGTGAAACGTCGACCTTCTGTTCCCTTCGGACCCCCTGAGCAAGATATGACCTCAGCGGAAGAGACCTGGATCTCTGATCTACATCAACGCTTCGGGTTACAGGCGTTGGATCAGCAGAATGATTCGGCAGACGCCATTCTTACACCACCAAACCCGCGGTTTGCTCGGACGAACAAGACTAAACCGCCACAATTCAGACCTACGCTCAGAAAGACATCGTCCGACGGCACTCCTGTTTCGATTGATACTCCCCGATCGGTAGCCTTGCCCGAAGGTCTGGGGATCCGTACAGACTTTAAGCAGGACTCAGAAAATGGAGATTCCCTGACCAATATCCCGGTCCGCAGAAGCACTTCTGGTTTCCATCATCGGTCTGTCAGTGGAGCATCACAATTTTCGGTGTCAACTACGTCCAGCACGAACAGACCGGGTTTTCAGCATGTGCACCCGATGCGAAAGACGCCTTCTTGTTACACACCTCCCTTGAGCCAGTCGTATCACAATTCCGGTGGAGAAAGCGAGCCTTCTGCCGACACGGACGAGTCCTCTTCTGACACAATCTATCCCCGTCACTCCAGCTTAGACTTGATCCGCGAATCTGTCACTTTAACAGATACCTATCAGCGTCCACAGTTATCTATACTTACTCGTGACAACTCTCTCCCCAAGTTCGCAGAGTCATCTCAAAGCAGTATCATCGGAAGGCGTTCGTTTGGCCACGCCCGAGACAGCTCGAGCGCTCTGGAAGCGATATCACCACTATCTCGATCATCTTTGGATTTCGGTTTCCGGTCAAAGACGCGGACCAATACCGATCCGGATCCAATTTCTCGGGCTGCCACGGTCCAGGCTGCCCGTCAGGCGTTCGAGGAGAAGGAAGCGGCCAAGAATCGCAAATATGAAAAGCAGCAACTCAAGGCACAAGAGAAAGAGCAGCGCCGCAAGGAGAGAAAGCTATTGCAGAGGTACCAGGATGTTGATAGTCTGGCAGATGCTACCAGTTCTGAAGCACCCGTCTCCGAGAAATCCAGCGGAGAGGAAATCCGTGGATCTGACACCGACCCTCGAGAGCCGTCTGGTGAACAGGGGCGGCCCCCGATAACCTCACCAACCTCACCGATCGCAGGCAAAAGCAGATCGCATCCGTGGAAGACCAAAACGCGGAATACGTGGGTCCTCTTCTTGACGTGGTTAAGGACCCGCATCTTCAAACTCACCAGGAAGCTGCGAAGATCCCAATGATTTTGGGACATATGTTATCTTGTATATATGAGGATGTGACGAAAAGTCATCCGTTGTTGCCGAGGGTTTTGGATGTCCCGGCAGGACTCCAGGACAACCACGCATTGAATTCCTGGGTGTCTTTTTCTTTTTTTCCTAACCTATGCCAGACCGAGTGTTGCCTCTCAGGTCGGGGTCTGGTTTTCTGTTTAGTTGGCATGGCGATCGTGGCTTGGATTATAAGTATGCCATCCTGTACTGCAATGTTTGCTCCACCGGGAAGGTGGATTTGAGTGGAATATCCCATCTTATTTGGGTCATTTGGGTCTCAGTTTCTTTGTATTATATTATACGGACCTCATTTCAGGGAAATACAATTGCATCTAGATTATTCAGTATTATTGCAGACGGTCTTTTGACTCTAAACTTCTGTAGATCAGCTCTAGAATCCTGTGAATCCAGTATGGGGTGAATGATCATCATCCAGATTATATAGGATCCCTCACTGATAAGGAGAGTATTAGAAGATTACCCAGCAGTACCATGTATAGGGGTATATCACGTGATATTCCAGTGGCGGAAAGAGGCGTCCTGTTATTATGAGTTCTACGGTGAACGGAACCGCACACTTCCACCTCCCCTTCTCTTCCCAAAGCGACTAAGGACGACCCCCTCCTACGGTGTACAAGAGCGACATCAAGTGACTCCTCTCTACGGCGGTCCACACAGACACCACTCTCCTCCCGCTCTTGACGCGAACTCTTCGTATAGCAGATTGTCCTAACCAGGACTCCTCTCTGCGGGAGGTCCCCGCAGACCTCGTGCCCATCATGGTTTACGATTGGGAGGGGAAGCGTGACATCTGTTATCAGATGTACATCAAGGATAAGAAGGCGTTGGAGGAGATAATGGACTATATGAAAAGAACGCATCAGTTTGCTCCGAGGTAAGCTTCACTGCTTGCGGTGCATTGTTCTATATAACTGGAGCATTATTTCCTGGTTATGATTTTATGATGAAACTCGTGTGTTTGTCCATATTGCAATATATATTATTGCCACCATAGCTCAAGATCAAGATGCTTACTACTTCTGCTTTTCTTCGATAGTAAACGCGCCTTTCAGACACAGTTCAAACGATGGGGATTTCCTTCGAAACAGAACCCAGCTCATAAAAACGCGAGTCTTGTGGCGCGCGTCAAGGAGCTCTGGGAATGCAATACGAGCCAGCGGGATATGCTCAGGATCCTGAATGAGGAGGGTTTCAGTATCAAAGAAAGAGAACTGATGCGCGTACGCGCCAAAAATCGATGGCTACTCCGTGTTCCCAATGGGATGAAATCACAATCCAGCGTTCAGCCTCAAACGTCACCGACAGAGGATGAAGGATTACTCGCATTACAGCAGGAGATCTATGAGAATGACGGGACCTTCGATGGAAACCAGACCCTGGCCTCCCGGCCGGCTCTGCAGAGACCACCGTCACCGGGATTGTCGCCCGAAGTTCTTGCGAAACGTAAAGAACGGCTGGAACGGCTGCAAGCAGAGAGTGCAGAGCGCTGGGCAACTCGGAAGCGGCGTCGTCGTACTCGAGGCTGGGCCGGTCTGCCTGCTGATCCGCCAGGCCCCCCACGCTTCCCATCCGAGACCACCATCGATGAGAGTAAGCAATATCTCAGTTTGGACAATGCCATGTACAGGCAGATTCGGGACCACTTCCAGAGGATATGCGAGGAGGCTGGCTTCATCAAGAAGACAGTGGCTGGTCCGGAACGATGGCAGGAGGCAAAAGACCGCCTGATTCGGGAATCGCCTCACCTGCAACACGTCTTCTGGGAAGACCCAAATCAACTCGACGCAAAAGCGCTGGCGCTTGATGTTGTCTGTACCGACGTGACTAAGCGCATGAGGACGCTTGAGCGTCGGATGACCATTGCGGAAGCTAAGAACGCCCTTGGGATCAACCCTGAAGAGAGTCGCCAGATTCGCAATGCGTTCTATAACACTTTGAAGGCCGACCATTTCACCAGCAAGCTGGAGGCTGGTGATGAGCACTGGAGGGAGTTGAAGGAGCAGTGGATTCGAGAGTCGGAACTACTCCAGCGCATACTTGCACCGGGACCTGCGGATCCCAAGCACGCTACGAAGTTGAGGGCTATGGAAGTGCTTTGCCGCGATGTCATGAAGCGACTGCGTGATGACCAGACGAAGAGGGACCCATCTCGGAAACGATCTACCTCCCAGCAGGTCAATAATGTTCAGCGGACACCTGCCCCGAAGAATGATACTACAGATAATACTTTCAGCACCGATATCAGCAATGGAATAAGCACTCTGGCATCACAAGCTCTTGCCAGTGCACCCATGGCAGCTAGTGAGATGGGTGATATGCAAATCGACCCGTCCTTGCTCCAGGCTGCCAACGACCCGTCGTTTGCTGCTGGTTCTCAACACCAGGAAGGGCCGCCGTTTGGGTACGTGGACCCGATGCTCGAGCCTGCAGTTCTCCATACCCCCGTGTATCTCCGCATCAGTCCTCAGAGTCAGGTCCATGCCGCGTCGAAGACCTGGGGTGAGAAGCTGGGGTCACGTACCGTGTCGGAACTACGCCAACTCACCGCTGATAGATTTCCCGATGCTGTGGTCAGCAGGATCGAAGGGGTGGACACTGATGAGAACGGCAATGACGTCTCCTTTCAGATTGACGAAGATCATGAACTGGACGCATATCTCTCACACGTACACGGGAGGAAAGCCTCTTTCCTTCTGTACTTAGACCCAATTCGTTGAATGTATTATTGTGATCTTGAACTCGTGCGTGGACCCTCGTCTAGACGTGGCGAGGTATATTCATTATCTTTATTTCCCATTCTACTCCGTCATGGATACTTGGAATTAGCGAAGGTGTACAGGAGTTATCAACCTGAGTGGCTGAGACTATAATTATTACCGGTGGTTACTTACTCCAAATGAACTTGTTTCTCTGACTTCTGATATAAAAGCATCATTGCCCATCAATGTGTGATTCGTAGACTCATAGAGGAGATCTTGAACGATGTTCCTTTTGCTACATGAATACTCCATGGTGGAGTTGAGAGCATGTGATTTGCCCTATACCCGGACAATGAGAGACAATTGCTCCAACGACGCAAAGTTTCGGATGCACATCATCTAAGTCACCAGCGACTTATTTACTTTATACTTTATCTGCAATGGCAATGCAGACACGCTGCTCTTCACCTGATACTTAAAATGTATTTATTTTAAGCCATAATTTTTTAACCTTGAGAAACTGATCCACAATCTCATATCTCCACCACTTTGGATAACCCCACATGATGAAGTTTAGATTGGAGTCTCTGTAACCAATTAGATCATTTAGAGACAACCCTTCGTCTTCGTAAATATACCTAGTTTTAGATATTTTTCTGTATTCTAAGGTATATCTACATCTATGTCAGCAGCTGAAGTCCACGAGACTTTGCCTTCATCGTTTTACATGAAAATGAATATTCTTCGCTTATATATTCGCTTCGTGAGAATTACTCATTCAAAGGAACCTGCTGAGCCAATGGAGCAGAGACTGATATATAACCAGGATGAGATATCGTCAGATCTACTATGAACTAATGATGCCGATATTAATCATGCAGATGGAAAGGATGAGGTATACCCCTTTTTAAGTTCATTTTGTTTATGTTATTATCACTATTACTATTATTATCGTCCGCCAATGTTCTGAATGGATGAAAATTCATGATAGTGCGGAGCGGAAAACCACTAGAAAGTCCTGGGTTTCTAACGGTCGAAATCTTTTAATCAATTCTTACTCTTATCGGATTCCTCGCTAGTAATTTATGTACACCCTCAACATTGTCGCCTGCGGGAAGCATTAAAAGCTAAAAATCCCATGCATAAACGGCAACACATATATATAGAGTGCAATGATGCAGGCCGTTCTTATCATTCCCAAAATAGACATAGAAACGAAAACGAGGCCTTAGCTACCATTATAGCAGGACTAGATAGATAAACATGACGATAATCAACATAAAGTTGACCAACTCTTCCTAATCTTTTTTTATTACATTTAGGATTATATCAATCAGCTATGGTGGTAGGAAAATACCAGCTCTATTACTATAACCCTTCCTTTGGTGCAGCAGTTGCTGCCATTTCCTGTTTTAGTGTGGTTACATCCATTCATATCATCTACCTGGCTATTCGAAAGACATGGTTCCTGATTCCGTTTGCCATTGGAGGAATCTGTAAGATTTCTGTCTCTACGAAATATAACAAAACTGATAGGTTGATAGTTGAGACCGTGGGCTACGTAGGCCGCCTGATCAACAGCCAACAGAACCCCAGTTGGAAAATAGGTCCCTATATCATGCAGACATTACTGCTCCTTGTTGCGCCTGCATTTCTCGCAGCGTCCGTCTACATGTTCCTGAGTCGAATCATCCATATCACAAGAGGTGATTCCAGATGTGCTATTTCTCAACGATGGATCACGAGGATTTTTGTAGCTGGCGATATAATATCGTTCTTTGTCCAGGCTGGTGGTAGGATGAATTGTTCTTGAGCGCTGGTATATCAGAATTGTCTGATTTCGGTTTCAGGGGGGGTATCCTCGCATAGTCTAAAACAAATCATTCCCAAAAACTCGGAAACTGGATTATTATAGCCGGTTTGGGCATTCAAATATTCTTTTTGGAGCTGTTTATGACAGTGGCGGTCATATTTCACCTGCGCATGAGATTCAGGCCCACACGATATTCACTGAGAACTCACCTACCCTGGGAAAGGTATTTAATCGTTTTGTATGTTGTGAGTTGCTTGATCATGGGCCGGTCAGCGTTTCGGGTGATAGAGTATGTGCAAGGACCGAGGGGGGTTCTGCAGTCAAAGGAACACTGGTTATATATCTTTGATGGGTTGCTAATGTTGTTTGTGATGGTGATTTTGGTAGTGATGCATCCGAGTAAGATTGTGCGAGGCGAAAATAGTGCTAAGTATCAGAAGGGGAGAAGGATAAGAGGAGAACGAAGGAGAAAGAGGAGCATGGATCATCGTCGTCGCAAGACAAGATATAATGCTGACACAGTCTGATGGGAATTAGGCAACAGTTTATTAAGTTTTGGTTATTGATGCTCATTGATTAGTTCGTATCATAAGTGCGTTGAGCCTGCCCAAATCTATACATTTCCACCCTGCATCAGAGACTCAAATCTCTGCAGGAGATGACGCACCTCGCCCGGACTCAAATCCGTTCTTCTAGTACAAGCGTACGCTTCTCGTAATCGCGCGGTGACAATGGTGGGCCGAGTCCTTGGTCTGACCGTAGACTCAATGCTCTTCACAATTCCATGATTCGTCATAATTTGTGAAGGCTAGATCAACTGAGGAAAGGAGAAGAAAGATCTTTTGATACATTGGCCACGGAAAAATTCCAATAGTATGATAAGAATAATATCGATAATCCCACAGAGTCTTACCAATAGCCTCTTATCCGTATTCGTACCTCAAGCTTTCTAGGACTTAGTAGCTTGTCGGTCTAGGATTGACCGGGTGGCCATTCACGATCTCTAGATCAGTGAGCTTGACTGGGCGATAAAAAAGGAATGAGAGTGGCTTATCTCAGCTTAAGTACCTCAAGTCAACTAGTAGGTTGCTTCTTGTTTTAATCTTCTCCCGCGTATTGGCGAGTTTCATCTCACCCTATCCCGATTAAAGTTAAACATACGAACACGAGTTTCGATATGTGCTTAACTAAAGTAGCTCTAAAGACCTAGTTGATTGTCCCCTCATTCTCTATGGCTGACTAGCGTATCAGCATCGAGGTTGCCATGGAGGAAAGAAAAAGCAGTTTTCTGGAAAGTCATGCAAATTCTCCCCTAAGATTATTTACGGGTACGAAGCACCTAGCAGTATTTGAACTCTAGGAAGAGTAAAAAAACATTATTAATAGCAAACCAGGTCCATTCTTGGTAATAACTGGCAGAAATTATAAATTCCAGGCACCATTTTTCCCATTTAACCTATCCAGTTTCATCGATCGATCGATCGTGTACCTTCACGTACATAGTATCGAGTGCTCCGACAAACAACGATCACACAGTAAATAATGAATTTCTCAATAGAGAACAGTGCCAGGATCAAATCCAGACTGCACATTATCATCGGCTCTCTTGTTTTCATAACATTTATTCTCGTCATCGCAAGAGTGGCCGTTAAGGGCACACCATCCACTAGAACAAATACGTGGGGCATTGCAGTGGTGAGTGATTCTTCCCTGGGTTTATTTTGGATTTGAGATCCTTTTCCCGAGGGATACCTTAGCTGATGGAAGGAAATCTCAATAATATCTGTAGTGTCTCAAATCTGCCGTCTTCCTAACTTACCAAGTCGTTACTTCTCACGTGTCCCGATTCAGGAGATGGGCAAGCACGAAAGCGAATAGGGTGTTAAACATCATTGACACCATATTCTGGTTCGCATTGATTATCATATCGATCATGGGAACTTCAGGTTCCCATAGCGATGCTAGTCGTGCACTGGGAGCTATTGTAGTGGTATTGGCATTTGTGCTGTGGTAAGTCACTTGGTCCTCGTTGTCAAACATTCCCTCTAGAGAGAGATACATATAGACCAGGTGCAAAGAGCTGACAATTCATGTGATGTAGTGGTCTTTCTGGCTTCTTATCATTTATCTGCATCCGTGAAAGACGGTATTATAAGCAACATGGTATGCTCCCTGGTGGAGATACAACCAAGGATCCCTGTTAAACACTGAAAGGATTGGATTTTGGATGGTACTACTGAATGCTTGTGATGCTGACGACGCACTTTGAATGTTACTTTGCTCTCGAAATTTTTGGATTCTCTGATGCCTTCATGAGCTCAGAGATCAGTTCCACGAATATACTGGCTATCAATGCTACTTGTACGCCCTTTAAAAGGAAGAATTTGTCAGCACCTGCTCTTTGTCTGCATGCAAGCTGTTAAACACTGAGATCGATCCTAATCCATAGAATCTAGTAGATGCCTAGGATCTAGTCATTGGTTAACTAGGGGACTCAATATTGGTCAAATTTTCCCTAGATTATAGTCCTCAAGCAAGTGACTGAGCTACTTCAATATGGTTCTGTGGGTAACTCATCGACAGAATTAGCCACCCATGACCATACCTCTTGTTAATTCAAGTCAGTTCGTAGCGTAGATCTTAGTCCTGCTTTGTAAGGGAGTTACACAGGAGACAGAGCAGGACACTTGTAGAAATAGATGTGTAGGTAGTATCGCCATGCCGTTAAAAAGACTCAACAGCCCATAGGAAGAATCTGAACACTCTCCAGTCAAGAAGGGGACTCAGAATGACTATCATATATTTCTCCATATCAATAATTAGTTTTGACATGTCATTAGAGGTTTCTTTTTCTTAGATAGTGTCTTTCTGATCTGATCTGATTCGGAACTAGTGATATTCCTGAATCCTAAACGAGCAGGTCGGGTAGTCTTGTAGCTGGCGTATTTAGTGGCACTTCGAGTTTGTCCTAGACGTATGCTGTTAGTTCTTAAGATTGCCAAATACCCAGTAGGGCACGGAAGCAAAGGTTGAAGTTGAAGTAGCATACAGAATCAAATCATCTGGATTGCTTACTTCTAGAACTACCTAGATCTATCATCTACTTATGCAAATTTTTGCGGCTCATCCTTCTCTGCAATGTACTGACACAGAGACTACACATCAAAGACCTGGAGTTCTTCCGTTCAAGCTCCTTTTTGCTAAACTGAGCTATCCGAAAGGTATCCGCGAGTTCATTTATCCGAAGGAGATGTCGAAGCTTGACTTTCAGACAATTTGTTATTCACGTTGAGGTCTGGCGGAGTCTAGTCTTGTCTCTTTCGCTTTTTTTCATGGTCCTTATATTTAACTAGTAGATTAGTTAATGTTTGCTCCATGTTCATAAGATTCGCATCGCGCGCGAGCGGATCGGCAAGTTACGCAAGACCATGGCGACACGATAGCCTTCAGGTTGATCTGCTTCCCGGGGTATGGGAGAACTTAGGGGGAACTTACCAAGCGCGCATGTGATACTTTTGGCGCATTGCCGGATTCCACATTTTACTGCGGAGTGGCTTGGGTTTGCGTTCTGGAATAATGCTTAAGGTAAGATGTGGGTATTTGAGTAGCTACAAAGTAACACAGTGCCGCTACAAGTCAAGAAAGATTATGTTGTCTGTGAAGGAAAGGACCAATCTCTATTCTGTCGGTCTATGTATTCTATGTATGCATGCATCTCAGCACACAATTTTGTAGTAAACATCCCACAGCAAGCATGTTTGTAGCTGAAAGAGAAAAAAAAAATCATAATCCGTCCCTTTGGAACATTTCAAGAGTGGATTTCAACCATGGCTCCGGACGAGTCAACGTAGAAGCAAAGGGTATCTCATTAAGGAGAACTGATGCTCCACATCAGTCACGGTCCAAATCAGTAAGCTCAGATAACGAGCAAGCGCTATCTCTTGGCGAATGTGGAACCTTAGTCCTTCTGGCTAACGGTCACCTTCTCGGCATCCCGCTCGGCCTGATCTTCTAGGCGAGCGGCAGCGAATTCCTCTCGGTCAATGTTGTCAGAAGGCTTGTTCTCTCCATCAGAGGAGACAAAGCCATATTGGATGGCAACGCGCTCAATATCCTCGTCAGAGAGGTACGGCAACTCCTTAGCGGCGCGCACATAGCTCATATTCTCCAGGTAGCCCTTGGCGAAGATGAGATCAATCTCCTCAAGAGAACGCCTGGCGGTCTCGGGGTAGAAGAAATAGATAATTGGCAAGAAGCATACATTAACACAAGCAAAGAAGAGGTATGTACCCCAGCCAATACCAGAGATCATGATGGGAGTCACCATGACAATGAGGAAGTTGAAGAGCCAATTAGAGCACGTGGAAAGAGCGTTGGCCTTGGCACGGGTCTTAATCGGTGAGATCTCAGCGGGGTAGAGCCAAGGTAGAGGAAGCCAGGTCGCGCCAAAGCTGGCAATGTATGTGAAAAGACCGACAGCGGCACCCTTGGCAGCAGAGGTAGTGCCAGGGATCAAGCAGGCAAAAGTGATAACCATGGAGAGACACTGGCCAATAGTTCCGTAGATAAAGAGCTTGCGTCGGCCAGCTCGCTCAATCAGGAACCAGGACATCGTGGCGAAGATGGAGTAGACGATCATGTTTATACCACCCATCAACATCGACATAGTGTGACTCTGGTGAATGGATTTTTCAAACAGAATCGGGAAATAGTAAATGACTGCATTGCATCCACCGACCTGCTGCATGAACTGCGACGAAGCACCCAGCATCATACGGCGGAAGTGCTGGGTCTTTCCTCCAGTAAAGACTGCGCGCATAGGAGTAGATTTGCCAATCTGGCCAGATCTGAGAAATGAGCTGTTAGCAAGGCAACAGATCACGCAGCAATCGAAATATAAACACGTACGCTCTGATCGAGTCCATGACAATGGTCTTCTGAAGCTGAACGTCAGGGTCGGAGATAGTCTTGCCCATAAGGGATGCGATGACGCTCTCTCCCTCCTCATAACGCTCCCGTACCAGAAGCCATCTGGGCGACTCGGGCAAAAACAGCATTCCAACGATGATGATGATACCGAAGAAACATTGGAACGCTATCGGGAAGCGCCATGTGAGGTCATCGGGGCCATACGATGCGCCAAAGTCGATCCAATAAGCGATAAGCGTTCCAAAGGCGATAACACCACCCTCGATACAGATCAGAAGGCCTCTGTTTGTGGTGCGCGAGCACTCTGCTTGGTACGTGGGGATGGTGGAAGTGTTGATACCGTTGCCCACTCCAGTGACTACTCGACCGACAATAAATTGGGCCAGAGGAACATGCCCAGGGTAGGAAGTCACCTGGATGATGACACCAAGAATCATGATGCTAGCGCCGAGGATGATGGACCTGCGACGACCGAGCGCGTCGCCGAACCACAGGATGAACATGGCACCAGCAAGACATCCTAGCGAAAGAGTCAGCGGGAAAATCGCAGGAAAACACTGGTTTGTCAGCAATTACCGAGTTCATATATAGCAGTCACCGTACCCTGCATCGTGGTGTCATCTCTCGTTGCGGTAAAGACGTTATTGAATGGAGTAGCGCTGATGATTCCACTCATAACACCCTCTATGGGTACAGATTAGTTCGAGGTCTATACCGATTTGATCGTAGAGAGTTATAGGTGTGATAGAACGTACGGTCATAACCGAACAACAAGAAGCCCATAGTAGCAATGGTCGAGATCGACCGAGAGAGGAGCTTGCCGGACATGCCGGCATACTGAGGCACAGCAGACATGATGGAGGAGAGTTATCTGCGCGTCTCTGACGGCAGATTGATTGTCGAGATCCGACTGATATCACTCCAGAACAGAATGACAATCCCGAGTGTGTCTCAACAGAACCTGCTGGAGGTGACAAGCCCTTGGCAAAGTCTTATCCCAGGCTTGGTGAATGCTTGACTGCTACTCACTTCCCGTTCACTTGATGTCTTACAGGAAAGGTGAAGTCGAGGCCCACAGCAACATCGATCCTCGTTCCACGGTCAATAATCAGCACGAAGAATGAGGGAAATCGGAGTTGCTAGACAGGAACGACATCAGACGTGAGGGGGAAGACCCTCTTTTTATAAGCGCGTCCTGTCAGTTACTCGTCCGGCAGACACATGGCATGAACATGTACAGCTCTCACCAGAGTCTGCGTCTTTGATCCTTTCCTGGGGCAGCCCCCATCTGGGATATGCTGGTCCATCACCTAGAGTAGATCCCCACTTGCATCTATCTCATCGAACCAAGACGCACTGTTGCAATCTTCTTCCGCAGGCGGTCACCCAAGCTGCGCCGTCCAGTCCACCTTTGTGGGGGAGGCTGCGATCGGCGCGCGAAACAGAAACCAAGTGGCTTTTTGGGACAGGGATCGTTCATCTCTGGTCAAGCCCGAGAGGTGGGATGCGCGGAGATGGCCTGGGGGTTGTTGGGGTTGTCCGGAGGGCCCTACGTTGCCGAGGTGGATCTCATCTCGACAGACTTGCCCAAGTTGTGCGAAAGTACGGAGTAGCGCCGCAGACCGTCTTGGGGATGGTGGAGTTGTTGGCTGCCGGGAGCGGGAGAGAGGAGAGGAAGAATCCATTCTTTTGCTTCCCATGATCGTTCGGTGTGGAGTCGTCTATCTCCTTTAACCCTCCTGGGTATTGGCTGGCGATTACTCTAAGCTACTAACTTTCCACTTGCCACAACCGAAAGGATTCAGGGACAAGCGAGCCTGTGCGCCAGCCACGGTGGATACAATGAGCACATCTGATTCGTTTCGGGCGGTTAAAAGTATGTAAACAGTCGCATACTCTGCTCCCCCGGGGAGAAAAAAAAAGATTCCTGTGTGATGATTTCCGAGACGCACAGAGAAGCCGTCTCCGATCATACTGGGACGGGAAGACCGGTGGCAACCCGTCAAATCCAAAGACGATGTTTGCATGCCTAGAGACCGACGGGCCGACTGCATCTAAAGATGTAGGTATTCTACGATGGACAAATGGGCATATAGCAGTCCCGCCTAGCACACTACGATGACGACAGTGCTCCAGGATGAAAAGGTACGGATTCGAGTATCCCGAGTCAGTACAAGAGGTGGTCTCACGTCGCGAGTAAAGGAACAGGGTTCTAAGTTCCAACCCACATAGATCATCTATCTAGCGTCGGGGAAGGTCCTCAACGAGCTTGGTGACTTGAGTGAGAAGTCTCAACAGAGGGAGAATAAGTCCTACGGCGGTGGCAATCGCCACTACTTAGTCCAGGAGTTCTTCCCCGCGAAAGTTGCGTTGCCTCTCCAGATCGCGCGTCGACGACGAAGAACCCTGTTCTTTGAAAGATGCGCAAATGATAACATTAGGTTGGATGGAGCATCCGGGTCAATGCATGTCCTCATACGGAAAGGAAGGCGAAGTACGGAGTAATAGAGCAGAAGAGCTGACCGATTTGGCAAGAGAACACAGTGACACCAGACGAGTCAGCCTTCCTGCTTTCTGTGCCTTCAAGGTTACGTCCCATTCAAACTTAACGGCTGTGGCTGTTTAAAGACGCCAAGGGGCTCCTCCACACGACGCCTGTCCCGCTACCATCTCCACTTTCGCCTGGGCGAAAGTCGGGGAATCCATTTCCTAATGGCACTATCGTGCGCCACCGACGCACGCATAAGCCAACCACATCCATTAGTCCACCAACGACAGGGCCGCATTAAGGCTTTTTATCTCCCCCGCGCGTCTCTTGAAGCGCACAGTGACATCAGGTATGTCTCCAATTGCGACGTTGTCATCCTTCAATTGATGCATGCATCGTGGGCTTATTATTATTATTATCCTTATTCCCATTACCCGCTCATGTGGAATCTGTCACTGCTGCATAATCTTGACTGGTGGGAGCCGGTAACAACGCACAAGTTACGTACCCGGTGATCCTTGCCGACAAATGCTATCGGCAAAGTGTACTGCACCGCACCTACGGCCCATGGAGGACATTAACGATTATTTCATGGGCTCTATGCCTCGTGAAGCTTGAAAACCATTTGTGTCACAGAACTTCGGCCTTTTTTGCCTGCTCCTCCAGCTACCCAATCAGCTTTCTCCTTTGCTATCTATAATACGTTGTACAGTGTTACCAAGCCCATGTTTGCTCCAGGATCAACTGAGTTATTATTTTGCCACTCTCTGAGAAATGTTAGAGCATTGTATTGCGTACTCTTTTTTTGTTTTATTCCTCGAACAATCCTCGGGAATTCCCTGTTCCTTAGGTCTTCTGCCGTTTCGGGATTGTTCCCGTTGTCCGGGAGTGTTTGAAGTCTTTATGAAACCATGATGCTGATTGGTGGAGATCGCTGCCTCCCGTCTTGCGGCTCCGAAACCAACAGGCCCGTGACTGCAATCCATTCCTTTTTCGCTACCGTCTCGGGCCCGATCCCGTCCGCGGCCGACTTTTCCCACCGGCGCAAGCATAAGCGGAGCTAGTCTGTTTCCGGTGGCCAGTAGTAGTGAGCATCTGCAGTTTCCAGTCTTGACAATATGGAGAATTGGGGAGGGTAGAATAATCAAATGGGCTAAGCCAATCTCGCTAATAGTTTTCCGACTGTGCGACTGGGCAGGACTTGGATATATGGGTTTTCTTATGTCAACTGATACTACTCAACGGCGCAGAAGTTATTGATATTGCAAAAATTTGTTCCTGTGGCGGTCGAATTTCCAGAAGAATGTCACATGGTCGCTAAAATCACGGAGAAAAATCTTTGAACGATCGGATCAGATATTATATGGGGTGCTCTAGCGCTATCTTAGACGAGCAGTCTAACCGGGGAGGTGAAAGAGTAAGCGTACGGAATATTCTCGGTTCCTTCAGTCAATCCGCGTCCTCCCTCTTGGAAAGTAGTGGCCTTCTATCAGCCTCCTACAATATAGACGATCTATGTGGCGCCCACCAGTGTGAGAAACTAGCAAGCACCTTGCTTAGAGGCTTGGATCCCTATCGGGAATTATCCTTGCTTCACACGATCCACATTGAATTGAGATATCGGCTTATGCCGTCTATAACCTGCGACCAGGGGAGAATTGTCTCACTATTATTGATTGCTTTGCCTTTGTCTTTCTTATCCTTTTCTTTCTCGCTTGCGTCTCGCACTACGTAATCCTAGTTTGCTCGTCAAGGAAGATCTGAAAGTCCCCTCCTTCAACAGATGTGAGATTTCCAATCTTACTTTGCGTCAGGCAGGCTAGAAATCGGCTCAAAGCCACCTTGCATTATCGTTGTGCGAAACTACGTGATGTGCTGCAGCATAAGTCACCCTCAGGCGCAATGACGCGACTATCGAATTACCCGTTTTTGCTACCGGTCTAACTCCCAAGGCTATACAGCAAAAGTCCCGCGATGAGCCTAGATATGCAGGCACGCGTCTGAGGGACTGCTGATAAGCTAGCGAAGTATTGATCGGGGCCTAACCGCAGATAATGCAAATGCCAGTAAACATGGCAGAAGATGGAATGACATATGGACTTGGACTCATTGAGGACTTGTCATAGCCTTGTAAGCATTCTCGTGGATCTCAAGAGATCGCAACCTTCCACGAGACCAAAGAAGAGTATTTGAACTACGCTATCTCTTGTTTTTTTCTATCGTTTTGCTTCGCCTCAACGAAACTAAGAACTAAGGATAAATATTCCGCAGCCCATGTGCTGCCATCGAGGGGTATCTTGTACTGTACAACGTGCAAGATACCTGTCTTAATCAATCCTACACTCCGGTTCGGTTTGAAAGGACTATGATTTATAGCCTTCTATGAATATGGGACCATACAGAGGATAATCTTAGAGAAGACTGGCCTTGCCATAGAGATTGTAGAGTACCATCAGTGCTGTCAGCGATCGTGGTACCCACTATGATGACGGAATTTAAGTAACGTCTGATGCAGATCCTCAAGCAAACTTTGCATTTAATGACAATTCTGATCGAGATAAGGATGTCCGCTAGGTTTCAGGAGATAAGAAGCAAAGTTCCGAGATTTTATCGAGCCGGTCGCAGTCTACTGTGATACACAATCAAGCTATTCGGAAAAGAGCATAGGGAAATGAAACGCGCGAATCGTAGAAATGAAATCAGCCCTCTTGTCACACCCTCTGTTATGTTGTAGAAGTATAAGTATACCGCAAAGGGCCTATTTTAGCACCAGACATACATGTAGAATGATACTCAGCTCTTCTCCAACAAGTGACATAAAATATGCGAATACCAACCGACAGCTGGAACTAGTTCTCAGTGTGTTCATTTGAAAAAGGTCGATACAGCGGCAGCTCTGAAAAGCCTCTGGCGGACCTTATCGCTTTTCATCTATCAATATATTTCTAAGTTATAGTTACGATATTAATCGAATGCTATCTGCCTATCTGCCTATGGTTATTGCAGGCGAAAACGAGCTCAGTTCCTCCTTTCCAAGAGGTTACAAGACTTCTATTCGGAATACATACTCCCATTCTGATTCCTGTGTTTCCGTCGAGGATAATTAAGATATCAAGAAGACGCGTATATATTAAGCAGTTATGATATTGGTTTATTATTACGGGTGATAGTTGCTTACCATAAGAACCCGCAGACCCAACCTCGTGGATGCCATAAGAGATTGCCTCTAGATTAACAGACACGATTAGAACAAAAACTATAGCTTTATTGAACCTTCCTTCTTTCCTCCCAACGGGCTTCAACGTTTCTCCTCACATATTTTCTGATAACCTCTCTTGGCCCAAATATCATGGTCCCTCTGAGAGACTAGGGGTCGGTCTCAAACGAGATATTCCAGCATGTCCCGGAAATACATCCCTTGGATACAGTCTATCTTTAAGAACAACAGCCATGACATATAACTACCGTCCTTTGTGTACTATCCTCTCTCTAGTAAAGCTAAGAATTAGATAGCATACAGCTACTAAGTCTCGATACGGGGAAGTCCTTGATTGATTCTTAGAAGAAAATTATGAAGAGAAATCCTATCTAAAAAGAATAAAGACAGATATCCTTCAAAGTTTCAAATGGCACTCCGTTGGTAGACCTAATGAAATGACTGCCCACAAGACTGAATCCCCATGGGTATGACCAGAACTCCCAGAAATCCACTTTTGCAAGAAATACATACAGTGGGTATAGACAAACCCCCACTAATACACACAGTTGGAATCATTGACTCAAGGGATCCCCACCGCTCCATGGTTTATACCGCGCGCCCATCAGGATAGAGTAGCTTCCAAGTCCCATCCAGCAAAACTAGGAAGGTGGAAGGTCATTGATGATTGACGCTTTTTGCGCGGCCCCAAGATGCGAGGAGCACATAGGCATGAAGAACTCGGATGTGAGGGCATGGAGGGGTTTCGAAGGTGTCCAATACAATACATTCTGCATATCCTTTCCGGCCGTTATAACATCGTTATAACATCTTTCCCGATACAAAGATGTAAGCCGCCCCAAGTAACTGTTTTCGAATATTCACAACTGCGACTTCGCCCGGTCCCTCTCCGCTGGGTTATATCTGTGACAATGTGTAAGTTGCGATGCACATAGACAACCCTTAGGTTCAGAAATATAGTTACCTGAGAAGTTTTTCGATCAAATCAACGTGTGTCATTATCATTCTGCGACAGCAGTATCGCTTGCAGCCCAGCTGGTCCATGGCATCTCTGTAGCACAGTTAGTCCGTGGAAAATAGTTCCCGGTCGATGCTATGCCTTGCTTACCCATCTGGAACACCTTCATCGAGCAACCGCAGGTAGCTTTCCCACAAGTCCCCAACAACCTGGTGTATGCCGTAAGCCAGATGTCGCGAATTATGACTCTCATCTGATTGTACTCACCTTGCCACAGGAAAAACAGCGGACGGGAATGATCATCGCGATGTAACCTTCAAGTGATGATGAGGAAACGCGGGAGAAGTTGTGTTGTGAGGGAGTTGGCTGGGAATAGAGGTCTGATACTATAGTCCCTTAGTATGCTGATACCGTAGAGATTGGGTCGTCAACAGCTGATCGCATTTCTTTTCGACGATAGATCCATGATATATCTCAAAGATTCAAAGACTTTAACGTCCGCTCGAAGGACTTTCTAACTAGTCTCTTTATGGACTAGCCGATCCGCGGTGGACTCGGGAGGCTCTAATTCCTACTGGGCGAGATTTTACTAGTGCAAAAGTCGATCTCGCTCCCAAAAAAAGAAAAAAAAAGTTCCGCGACATACAAAGTCGTCTTTAGACTGGCTTGTTCTTCATGCTCGTTCATTTTCGGTGATCAGATGAGATGATATTTGTCATATAGAGGGGCATTTACTTTTGCTTTTCTCGGGCTGCTTCAGGCCGCATTCCCGCAAAAATGACCGAGGTTGTTAAACAGTCAAGTGAGACTTTTAAAAGGTCGCGCGCACCTGATTACTCCCAGGAGAAAATGAGTGCGCCGGGACACGAAAGATCAAAGAGGCGACGTTTTTCCCGTGGGGAGAGCCACATCTCGCATCGGGGTGTCTCTGAGTTCCGCGAAAACTCTTCTCCAAATCATCGAACCTTTGCGGCTGTCGAAGCTACTCAGTTAGAGGAATCCGACAAAACAGTCGGATACGATCAAGCGCCGTGGTCGCTGTTGCAAGCCGTTGGCGGTCGCTATTCCGACTTGGATCCGGTGTTCAGTGTCGAAGAGAAGTGAGTGTTTAATGCATAAAATCGGACCAGTAGGTGACCCTATGACTAACTTCATATAGGTTCATATTCCTAGCCTTAGAGAGAGCCATTCATATCTTCTCTACGTCTACGTCTCGCTTATTCCGAGCTTTGCAATTAGAAGCATCTGCAAAGATCATTGGATATCAGCTCTCGCCAACTTGTGAAGAGCATCTCTATATCTTCACGTCATCTGGGTCCGTAAGAAAATGGGATTGGGTTTCAGGAAGGCAAATATCTTCATGGGAAACATCATGCAAAACCTTTTCCGCTAAACTATGTTCCATAAATATTGGCACAGAGATCCAGGATAGGCTCTACTCCTTAGGTCAACGCAAGGACGGGCGACGGGAATTATCAATCGGCGTGTTAAAAGATGGACATCCAGATGTTGGACATGCAGAATTCGTGTCTCTGGAGACCAACAAGGCGATTAAGCACATGACACTTTCTCGTGAAGGTCAGATCGTCATAATTTCTGATGGTCAGCATATTTTCGTCGGAAAGAGAAGGGTTTCGGACGTGGCGTCTCCAGAAAGCTTTCATTATACTTGGAGGGAGCTTAGCTTACCCGTGAGTGCGACTTGCTTTGATCTCCGCGAAAGCCTGCCTGCAGATGAATCGAAGACAGAGGGGTCATCAAAGACGGCTTCTCCTGTAGTGGACCTTGTGTTGGGCGAGTCTTCCGGGTCTATTTTGATTTATCATGACATTGTGAACTCGCTTTCTCGCAAGGAAAATGCACATGAAGGCGAGAGCAGAACTTCTCCTGTCTTCAGAAGATTGCATTGGCATAGGGGAGCAGTGACCGCTGTCCGCTGGTCTCGAGATGGTATGCTCCCCAGTTATAGCTGAACGATTGAGGCAATGGGCTAACCTCTTAATTTCGTCAGGAAATTACCTTATTTCAGGGGGTTCAGAGGCCGTTATGGTTCTTTGGCAATTGGATACTGGCCGAAAACAGTTCCTACCACACCTGTCCGCCCCTATCTGTAACATTATCATTTCTCCGGCTGGAAATTCTTACGCCGTTAAACTCGCCGATAATACCATTATTGTCTTGTCAGCAGCGGAATTACAAGCTTCTTCTGCTATAATCGGTCTGCAGCTTCCATCCTCGAGGACAGCACAAACAACGGACATAACGAAGTCTGTCACAGGTCCGGCTCTAATCCTTGATGCGATCCCTGCCGTTCTCCATCCGCAAAATCACGATCACCTCCTCGTTGCAGTCCCTGCCTCTCAAAGTATAGGTGAAAGAAAGGACAAGATGGCCAATTTATGCTTTCTGCAGACAGTTGATATCCGCACCGGCGCTCATCTTTCCCGACAGGCCTTGGCTCGGACTAATGTTACAGTACTGAATACGGGGCCAGAGGGTACAAAGATACTGCCACCAGACGTCAAATTCATGGAAATCAGCCAGGACGGAGTGTGGCTAGCCACCGTGGATGATTGGCTGCCATATCCTCAAGATGCCACGGCGCTCGACCCCTGCCCCACTGGCAAGGGACTGAGTATCGGACATCTTAGGGAGACATTCTTAAAATTCTGGATGTGGAATGATTCGACCATGTTGTGGGAACTTGTCACACGTATCAATGAACCCCATTGCCGATTGCCGGGAGGCGCAATGTCAGTTCTTGGATTAGTATCACGACCCAATACCCATGAGTTCGCGACCCTCGGGACTGATGGAATCGTACGATTTTGGGATGCAGTTCTGAGGCATCAGAGTCGCCTAAAACCACGCACAGGTGCGCTTCAGCCGCAAGAGACGTGGAGATGTCGACGCTCTGTGAATTTGAAGAATGGAATCGATAGTAACATTCCGTCCCAAGCAGCCTCTATGAGCTTTTCGGAAGATGGTTCAGTTCTTGCTGTCTGTTTACAGGGACAGTCGTCTTCTGGCTCTGGCTTCGTTCATTTGATCGATGCTGATGTATGTGAACTTCGTCAGAGTCGAGAGGGACTGTTCTCCGGCAGTCCCTGTGGTGTCAAATTCCTAGAACGGCACCTCATCGTTGCCTCGGAACAATCAGTGACAGTGTGGGATACTGTCAATGATGTGTCAAAAGCCCTTGTGTCGGGTGGTTTTGAATCCGTCGAGTCGTCCACTCGAGAATGCCCGATCCTGCTTTCGGTGAATCGCAAGACTAATAGCTTTGCCGTTATCACATGTCGCTTTGGTACATCCAGCGCCAATCAGTCGAATAAGCGACGGCATAAGACAAGGTTCTATATTGAAATATATAACTTGCGGTCTTCAAGATCTGTTTTCCAGTCAGTGTTACGATGTCATCCTCTCGCATTGCTACCTGATCCGGTGTCGGGGGACTATATCATTCTGGATACAGCAGCATATGTGCAGCGAATTGGCTGTTCCAATGCTGGCGCTGAACCGGCATCCTCGTCCAGCGAGTTATCATCCTATCTGAAGACGGAATTGGATGGATTATTCGGGTGGCATGCACCAAATGGTGTTCCTGTGCCGGAATCACTGTCTAATGAAGGTGCCATATCGAATTCTAATGGTTTAGGAGATATCTTCGGCTCTGCGCCTCCTTACTTATTGTCTCCTGTTAGCGTCCTTTTCAGGGACGTTGTTGCTACTTGTGTGACTAGGTAGTGTTACTCGGCACAGCTGGTATAAAAAAGGACACCGTATATCAGCATATCTCTGAACGATTCCATTTCTCTATGCATATTCAGGGCGCATCGAGCATAATTCCTATCTCTAGTAGTCTCTAATGGGAAAGCACCTTGTAACAGTAGAATAGATACTGAATTTTCCTTTTTTCTTTTTTTCATTCCCGGATGGATCTTGATTCAAATTATTGCATTAGTCGTCAGGATATTCATCCCTAATGTTACTTACATACGTCCGACTATGTTCATCCCATCTCTTAAAATGCTTGCCAGCAATCGCTGAGAAGATAGGAGGTAGCTCGGAAGTATCAGGTTTTATGATCTCAATATTCTCTTCGGCAACGTATCGAATGCTCCTGTCCTCGACACTAGTTCTGTCAGTATAGAGCCCAGTAGTGAGACAAGACGTGATCATACAGAACATGGTAGAAACTCTGATATCGACCAGCTCTCAGGTTATCAATACCCATTTGCCTCATCCACTGCTCCCCAGCACCACACTCAGCATCCCAACCCGTTATAATGGCCGTATAATTATAGCGACGATGGCGGAATACCTGACCTACACGGTATTGGACGTTTTGGTGAGCAGAAGTACGCCGCCGTATCTGCTTTGGTATCTCGTCGACGGTCTTCATTACATGCAAACTCTCCCGAAGATGTTCATACTCCGGCAATCCCTCAAAGAGAGGCACCAAGCATTCTTCGATCAAGTACAGATCCGAAGGAAAATCGGTAGCAAATGATTCCATCAACCAAGGTAGGTGCTGCCGAAGCTCTATGGGTCTTGACGGCCCCGCGAAGATCATCGAAGACCATAATCCTGCATATTTTGCGCTCGCAATGTCAATAGATGGCATAGCCGATGGCTGTACTGACATTTGCTGGAGAGAGCGCAAGATATTCTTCCCGCAACGCAACACAATCTCAGAAGTCACTGATTCCCCAAGAAAGACAGATTGCTCAAAGCTCGAGGCACCCAAAAAGTTGAGTTGACTACGCAGACTGGAGACTGGAGTCTCCTCAGTGGACCGGAACGGATCCATATACATGGGTTCTCCCTGAGTTCTGTCAGCGATCCTATGTCCATCCATGTCTAGGCCAGCCGATGGCATGATGATGACATGGACGTGAAAAGGAAAACCACAGGGGCGGGCATTCAGACCCAGGCCCTGCGCAACATAGCAGTAAATAGCAGCAGATATCAAGGGCAGTGAATTATGACCAGGATCAGCCAATGCGATTCCTAAAAAGTTATGTTCAAGACAGTGATAATCTCGATCGTTGTCAATTCCCGTAAGAACTTTCCTTCTCAGGTATGATGCAACAGCTAGAGCCCGAGAACGAGGTGTCAAAAGGTGGATTCCGGGATCCTCCCGGGTGAGATCCGCTATGATCCTATCGAGTGCGCTGGTAACCTATTCAAATCTGTCAGGTCGAAGTTGTCAAGGTGACATGGCAGGGTGTGAATTTGACACACATCAGCTAGATCTCCAACATCACTCTCTGGAATGAAGAGGTCAAAAGCACCAAGGGCTCGTTCGAGGGGCACATATTCCCCATTCTTCAATTTCACCCATTCCCGAACGGCTATATGTCGATGAAGGCTGGTCAGGATAGCGTGACTATAGTATCTTTCCGCGAAGACGTAAATCGTTGTGTCAAATTACCATTAGTGATACAACTAAATGAAATGGAGAGCCAACCTTCGTGCCAAATGATCATCTCTGTCAGAGCCTACCAATGTGTTCCGTATCAGTGTGTCCTTGGCATCATATCCAAAACCGATGATAGCACGAAACTTCTCTAGACGTCCTCTTTGGCTTCCAAGGATGCCCTCCAAGGCATTAGTGACAGCAGAGTCAGTTAAATGCCTGCTAACATACATCCTCTTCCAGTCAACAGAAGAGACAGAGCCTGCTAGTTTATTCTCAAAGTCATGCCGATGCTCCCAAAACCGGAAATGACTGCGACAGTGGTGTCGCCATAGTAAGGGTTCATTCGCAATGCTCCTGAACCTGCGAGCGGTACACTCAAGGGCAGCAGCTGCACAGGGTGGACTGTAGCAGAGAATAGAATATAGTATCTCATCCGGCAGCTGAGTGAGTGAAGCTTCCATCGCGAGCGCAAGTGCACTGCGACTGGTGTGGATTAGAAGACCAGTCGGATAGTCAGTCGTCCTGGCATTTGGCAATGCGTAGTCTGCTTCGAAGTCCTTGGCTTTGGTCTGTGGACGATGGAGGTCTAGGATATCTGATATGATAATAGCGGACACTGGAAAATGTTAGCGAATGTAACTTCGGAGGATAACTCTGGTGCTGGGGGTGATACAACATTTTTTTAGTGACTTAAATTAGGAGTTGAGGAATTTATATTTTGGAAAGTTCGCCGCATTCCCCACTCTTGACCATTGGTCTGAAGAAGCAGATACGGTTCTATAGGAATATATGGATAATAGGCTGGTTGTTGCAGTTCTCTAATGACGCAAAGTAGTGCAAAAATGTACTTCAGTAATACTCGTTCCTTCTCTAGGATAGTGGAGCAGTCCACTTTGTACAGGACACATAAGATGTAACTATACCTTACCCAACCTAGTAAGCCTACTTAGCCTAGCTTAGCACACTTTATAAAAATCATTATTACTTTACTTTATAATAATTTAAATTAAATAAAATTTAATTAATTAATTAATTAATAAATAAATAATAATAATAATAATAATATTTAAATTAATTTATTTAATAAAATATTTTATATTTTATATATTTATATTTAATTAATATTATAAAGTTAAATATAAAATTAAAATATAATAATAATATATTTATAAAAATAATTTTTAACTTTTTTTAACTTTAATTAAAAAATAATTATTTTAATATATAATTTTTTATTTTTACCCTTTGTAAATTAATTGTAAAGAGCTAAATACAATTAATTTAATTAAATATATATATATTAGAACTTTATACTATTCGACCAAAAAGGAGAACCCCCCTTTAGTCTCCCCGTGTGACGGGCTAGGCCCGATATAGGGCTTCGGATACCCTCAGCCAACTCATAGAGCTCCTGAGCTGTTGAAATATCGCATTCTGCCACCTTTCACCGCCCTACTCATTTCGAGCCAAGGGCTCGAAATGAGCACGGACCCACGCTATTCCGCCCCGAGCTCCCCAGGTAAACAGACCCCTAGGAGCTACACCACCTCTTTCCCTTCCTTTCTTCAAGATTTAATGTACTCGTAGAGTGGCCTAGTATTAGCAGAATCTATTAATTTATCTACCTAACTAGGTGGTGACAACTAAAGACTCAAAGCTGAAGAAAGAATCAAAGAGGGGTCTCGCTCGGAGGAAGATATCCTGGGGAGTTCTGCCGGTACGACCGCCTTCCCGAATAGGTTAGGCTTTGAGCTTCCTTTTCCTACTGATTGTTACGCCCCAGGATCTGGGTCTCGTTCATGCCTATCTGCTATTGGTTAGGGAAGGTTCAAGCGACTATACCTTAGTCTCGTCTAGTGATCTCGCAATACTTCGGAGATCTTCACGTAGCGTCCAGTACACTACCCATCATATATATTCGGCGGAAGGGTTGATACGACAATATCATAATCGGATCTTCAACAAATAACAATCAACGAGCGAGTCAGAAGTAGGGCCTGCTTCGTACATATACTTAGTAGTATTATTCTTATTAATCCGTAGTAAATAAAAGTAACTATATAAAGAAGTAAATTCAATGAGTATAAAAAAGAAAATAATCACGAAGAACTAAATACATCTGCTGGGCGGAAATGAGTGTCCTTATATATCCAGTCTTTCCTGGGTGCCTAGGGTGTATAGGGTGTACTGCTGTTTACCCCCTCTACCCTCATGGTAGTCTAGGTGTATAGGGTATATCGTCGTCTACCCCTTCTACCTTCTCTACCTATTCAATATCACGTGACCTGTTGTCTGCCTTGCTCTAGTGCTGTGCCGTAGAGTCTTATCTTATCAGGGTATCGTAGTCGTGCCCCTCTATGGTTGGTCCGTAATATCACTCCCTCCTCCTAAGGTCTTCGTCCTTGAAGATATATAAATAAAGTATCTACCCGTCTGTTCATTGGGTCCCGATCTCTTCTCGTAAGTGATTCGAAATATATTTTCAATATACCTCCCTATAAGTATGATAAATATATTGAGAATGGTCGTTTAGCTTCCCGAATTTAGCTTCTAGGAAGTCTGTCTGCTATCCCATATTCTCACTATCTCCTTTGTGGCTTATTATATATTATAAGCATATTATCAAGGAGTTCAAAATATTCAAATTATGCCCGCTTGGGTCAAAAATATGAAAAGAAGTTTCATAATAACAAGGAATAGAATGAGCTTATCAAGGCTCATTCAAAAATTCAATCTTAATTTACTAAGGCCTTCGCTGAGCAGGATAATATTTCAGCCAAATTAGCTCGTGTATCCACAAAAATTTGTCACCTCTTAAAATATCAACAGTTCCTGGAAGATTATGGTACTAAGATACTTGACCATAATTCCAAAATTATAGATAAGCACAACAAGGAAAATCCTTTATCCATTGAGGACTTGGCCGAACTAGATTATCTTATAACTAAGGATAAACGGTGTGTTACGCCCCAGGATCTGGGTCTCGTTCATGCCTATCTGCTATCGGTTAGGGAAGGTTCAAGCGACTATACCTTAGTCTCGTCTGGTGACCTCGCAGTACTTCGGAGATCTTCACGTAGTGTCCAGTACACTACCCGTCATGTACGTTCGACGGAAGGTTTGATACAACAGTATCACAGTCGGATCTTCAACGAATAACAATCAACGAGCGAGTCAGAAGTAGGGCCTGCTTCGTACGTATACTCAGCAGTACTGTTCTTACTGATCCGTAGTAGATAGAAGTAACCAATTCAATGTGTTAGATTGAAAGATACGATAATCACGAAGAACTAAATACAACTGTAAGGTGGGAATGAGCGTCCTTATATATCCAGTCCTTCCTTGGTATATCCTACCAGCCCTGGTATATCCTACCCCCTTGGTATATCCTACCAGCCCTGGTATATCTACCGCTTTGGTATATCCCTATCAATGCCAAGGATATACTCTTTCTGTCCACGTGACCTCCTTAGGCCGATTCGCCC
>QEIL01000092.1:0-145505 GCA_003116535.1 Paecilomyces niveus
TACTGCCAAGGATATACTCCCTTGTCACGTGACCTCGTGTCTGCCTTGCTCTAGTGCTGCGCCGTAGAGTCTCATCTTATCAGGGTGTCACAGTCGTGCCCCTCCATGGTTGGTCCGTAACAATAAGTTACTAAGTGCTTTATTAATATAAGCTTAAAATATCGCAGGTATATTTACTAAGCTAAAGGGTATAACTTGATATTTATAATAATTATATTTTATATAAAATATTATCTTTTATTTGTTACCCCTATAAATATAGATATAATAATATATATCTCTTAGGTTTAATTATAAAAAAATTTTTACACCTGAAAGATAATCTAGTATCTTTCTGATTAATGGTAAGGGATACTAGTTCTTAATAGTTATTATATTAATACCTTTATAGTTAATATATAATTATATAGTTTTATCCTTTTTTAGGATAAAAAGGATAGGTATATTAGTAGGACTTTTAGATAGTTTTATTTATCCTTTTTTAAATATAAATTTAATATATTCTCGAAGGATTTATAATTCTTGTTTTAATAATAAGTATAATAATTTATAGAATAATTATATCCCCGGGAGTAAGTTAATTATATAATTATACTTAGTATTTTCTAGAAATACTTTTATTTCCTTTTTTGAAAAGATATTTTTAAAGTCTTAGAACTTTTAAGGTATAATAAGTTTTATAATATTAATACTAAAAAAAATAATAGTTTTACTATTCTATAATATATATAAATAAATAATATATACTATGTATCCCTGGAGGATTTCTTCTATATATATTACCGTATTTAGTAATTCTTCCTTAGGATATATTTTTATCTTGTGGTAAGACTATATTTTTTTATTTTAGTTTAAGTTAGGATTAATTTTTTGTAGTTATGGATACCTTAATATAGTATTATAGCCTTCGATATTTATTGTTTTAAACCCGTGGGGCTATATTTATTTTATTTTATTATTATCTTCTGCCGTTACCTTTAGTGTGTAATATTTATATATATTTATTTTATAGTTATTTAGTGTTTTTACTCGACATAGTATACTTATTTTATTGGGTAAGTGTTCCTTAACTTATTATTAAAATATAAAATTATTTTTTGTTCCTAAATTTATTAATACCTATATATTTATAAAATCTTATAAAATTATAATTTTAATATAAAAAATAATTACCATAAGGTTGTATTTTTTGGAGTTAATCCTTAATATTACCGTAGTATTAAGTGTTGGGAGCTTTAGTTTTTTGTCGATAATCCTATATTTTTATTCTTTAGCTTATTGTTTTTTGAGGGATAGTTTTTATTTATATAGCTTAGTTTATTGTAGATATAGTATTAAATATTATATTTCTCGTTTTGACGATATTTTGTGTTTTTTATTATTTGTAATATTAAAAAGGATTTCTTATATAAATTATATTTTTTGGATAAGTATTTGGATAAGTTATCCTTGATTTTTATATTTTGTTTTGGGTTATTTTTTTTATTTTTATATAACTTTTTATAGTGTTATGAATTTAATATTTTTCGCTAGTTACGAATATTATTTTCTACTATTTATAAATATATTATAAATTTAAGGTATATATTGGGTTTATAGCTATACTAGTTTACTTTTATTTATATAACTTTAAATATTTTAGTTTATAAGTGTAACGGTCCAAGAAGTAGTTTATTCAACTAGCTAGGGCGACTCAACGAGTATACTAAACATATAGAAGAAAGGAAGGAAATAGCTAACTACAGCGGCTTCAAATCCTATATAGGGTCCCCCTTTCCTTCCTAGAACTCCCTATCGACTAGTTATAGTAAGCTCATTAATGCGGGTCCTAGGCGCAGGGATCTAGGACCTAGATCCCTAAGCTTAACATTGCTAATCCCTTTATATTAAAGATCAAATAATTAATGATGCCAAGTCTTCCTATAGGCGGTAAAGAGTGGTAGAATATCGAGTAGATAGGCTAAGGGTAGCCGAAGCTCTATACCGGGCATAGCCCGTCATAATAAGTATTTAATTTATTATTATTTTATATATTATTCCGGAAGGTATATTTTATAATAGTTTATATAGGTTACGAATTCTTATATTAATTATAAATATTATTATTATATACCAATAAGTATTTGATATGTATCGCGTACGAAATTTTCTAAGTTATTTAATTATTGTAATAAGAAGTCTTTAAACTTGTCTTATTTAAATTCCTATTCTTATTTTTTTATTTTTAATTATATATTTAATTATATAAGTAATAGGTTGCCGTCTAGGTAATTAGCTGCTTCGTTAATTTTATATATATTAAATTTAAATAAATAATTATATTATGTGAAGTATATCTCAAGGTATATTATAAATTTGTTATATTCTTAGATACTTGTTCCTTTGTAGTATTTCTTTATTTTTATATATAAAGGTTATAGTATAGTTAAGTTATTTTCTAATAATGAATTTATTCTTGAAAAATTATTTCTTTGGTATTTTTTTCTTTTTAAAGTTATTATTTTAAGTAATATATTATATAATATAATAATTTATAATTTCTTTTATAAGGAGTTTATTGTTGAAGTATCCTTAGACCTACTTCGACCTTTATTCCCTTTAAGAATTTAAAATATAGCTTAGTGTAATATAAAAATATTTGTATGTTTTATATCTTCTTTATTTATATTTAATAAATTATATTTATTTTAGTTTGTGTTTAGGAATTTTTTTTCTCTTTGGATATATTTTTGGATTTGTTGTAACTTTTTTTATTATTATAATTATAGTAATTCTACCCTTATTATTTTAAGTTAGGTTATGATATTTTTATTACTTATAATTCTTCCACTATTAATAATTATGGAATTTGATAAGTACCCTTATATTTTGATTTTTTGAAGTTTCCCTGTGGTTGAGTTGGGGGACTGTGTCTTTCCTGATCCCTCCCCTATTATAGGTTTTATTGGTAATTTTGTTGTTATTTACTTTAATACCTGTGTTATAATAATAGCCTTCTTTCGATTCTCTTAATTTTACTTTTGTTCTCCCGGAGGTTCTTGTACCTCCTTTTGTATTATTCTTTTATATGGTAAGTTTAGTTTAGGGGTTATAATAAACTCTGTTCGAGGTTGGAGGTTGTGTCTTCCTGACACTATTTTATTGATACCGGGCTATTTTTTTTGATAGTAAGTAATTAGAATTATAAGGGATATTTAGGTAGTATAGTAAATAGTAGTATTATATTGAGACTAATCACTAGTCTCCTATAGTATATGCTCCCGAGTGTGATATTATGTAGTATGCTACTAAGTCATGTGATAGCATCTCGCATTCCTGAGCTATACCCCTTCGGGGTGTGTACTAGAGTTCTATATACAGCGATACGGCATGCGCCTTACAGAAATAGCAGCAAAACTAACTACTGTACAACTTCAAAATAATATCAAACAAGCTAATCAGGACCCATAGAAGGCTCCTAAACCTTCTAAAGCAAAAAAAAATAAATCAGAATAGTGGTCTAGGAGAGACTAAAGCTAAAGAAGCTCCTTTGGCTACTACTAGGAAAGGACGACAGATTCAATTACCTAAACGCTATCGCAACACTAAAAACTAGCTAAAATATTATTTTAACCTATCTAAAATGCTATATTAAAAAATCTAATAATTTTATCGGTTTGTTGTTGTTATATCAATATTTTTTAATGCTTCAAAACTTAATTAAAAATGTGTGCTAGGTGGGGATATGCGCCAGGTGATTAGATACGGTATATTAGAGATTAGATAATGCCAAGTCCTCTTATAGGCGGTAAAGAGTGGCAGAATATCGAGTAGATAAGCTGAGGGTGGCCGAAGCTCTATACCGGGCATAGCCCGTCATATACTTGTGAGACTATTTAAAGTAGTTTCACTAGATTTTATAATAGGTGTAACGGTCTCAAGGTAGTTTATCCGACTAGCTAGGCCACTCTACGAGTACATTAAATCTTGAAGAAAGGAAGGAAAAGAGGTGGTGCAGCTCCTAGGGGTCTGTTTACCTGAATAACGTGGGTCTATGCTCATTTCGAGCCAATGGCTCGAAATGAGCAGGGCGGTGAATGCTGTATTTCGACACCTAGGTATCGAGATAAGGGGCTCAAGAGCTCCATGGGTTGGCTGAGGGTATCCGAAGCCCTATATCGGGCCTAGCCCGTCACAATAGGCTTACCACCTTCAAGGTAAAGAAACATAGTGTATAACACAATTCTTGTAATAATAAACTTTCTAATAAAATAAGCTATTTATATTCCCTATAGAAAGGATATAGATATAATAAACTTTATAAACCTTGCATTAAATATTGTCACGACCCTAGACCAAGGGGATATAAACTCGTCGGCTTAGACTAGGCCTAGGATAGCAAGCGGTAAGGATTGGCAGAATAGGCAAGCGATATCCTAAAGGTTTCACAAATTCTCTTTGATTTCTTTCCTTTTTCCTCCTTAGCTTAGTCTTCTCGAATGATGTCGCCTAGCTAGTTAGATAGCTTCTGTCACGGGCTGCGCCCATGACACGCGCCGCGTAGTATACGCGGCTGTCGTCACGTGGTTCCTGCCAGCTGGCCCCTTGATCTTCAGCCGATATCCTTTCTTGCTCTTTCTCCTCTTCAGCTATTCCTTTTAGTAGATACGTGCCCGCTTAATTGAATCAATTGCGCTTGGCCCTTTATAGCTTCAATAGCTTCAATATTACTACTAGATTGGACGTCACAAATATAGTCTTTAAAAATTATAGAATATCTACAAAATAGATTAGTAATAGAGGTTTGCTATTCACCAGTAAATACTAGGCTACTTTATATAAGCTTATAGAGTTTAAATATAGTTTGTCTACTATATTCTATATATATACAAATAGTTAAATAAAGTATTAAAACCAGGTATTAGAGTATTACCTACAAGTATATAGCAACTTTAAGTAAGACAATTAGTCTAGCTTGCTGCCACTGGCGCAGTTCATATACAATATATCCTAGTATAGTGTGACTGGTATTCTGCCAGCAGAAGTACTTATAGGATATTTACCGGAATTATAGTTAGATATCAAATAGGAAAATAAGTTAGGAGAGGTAGAAAGCACAGTGGAATATATAAAACAAATAGTAGAAATATATAAAATACTCAAGGCACACCTACAAGTAGCAAGGGAAATACAAAAGCACTACTATAATAAGGTATATAAGCTGTGACGTCCAATCTAGTAGTAATATTGAAGCTATAGAAGCTATCTAACTAGCTAGGCGACATCGTTCGAGAAGACTAAACTGGGGAGAAAAAGGAGGAAATCAAAGAGAATTCGTGAAACCCCAAACTGTAAGCTAGAGGACCGCTTCCTCAGACCTTTTCAAATTATAGATATATAGGGAAAGCAAGTGTATAAACTAGATCTGCCTATACAATATAGGAGTATTCATCCCATCTTCCACATCTCACTACTAGAGTTATACTATATATGCAAAGGCAGGGTAAGATAGCCCAGCCCAGTATATATCAAAGGTGAGGAATAATAGGAAGTTAAAAGCATCTTATAAGCCGAACAAAGTGGCGACAAGACACACTACTTAGTCTATTGGAAAGGCTACTTGTATAATTATAATATATAGTAGATAGAGTTAGATCTTAAAGGTATAACAAAGCTCTTACAAGAATTCAAGAAACAATATAAAGGGAAAGTAGCTAGAAAGAAGTAAAGGGGAAGACCACCAAAAAAAACAAAAATAGAATAAAAAAAAGCTATATTGGACTCCTCCTTAAAGGAACCGGTATAAAAAGTGTAATATTTTAATTATATCCAGGAAAAAGCCACAGAAAGACCACCCACAAAACCCATAACCTACAAAACACAATATTAACCTATGAACTATATACAATTAGCAGATATAATATATAAAAGCATAGGAAACACTTACAAAAAAAAGCTCAAAACTCTCCAAAAAGGGGAGCCCAAAGGCAAAGACACAGAAGGAGGCACAGCTGGGGCAACTTCAGGATCTTTCAGATTCTCCTTAGGAGAATTAGGAGATAGAGATAGCAACTTCAGAGATAAGGGGGTGTGTGGAACCAGGATAATAATAGAAAAGCTTGTGGATTACGGAGAGGTATTCATAGCGGCCTGCTGCAGGGCAGCGAGGCGCCAGGGCCTCTCACCTCTAACAAAAACCTTTCCTTGCGATACACACAGCACAGAAGTGGCTCTATAGACCAAACTATATTTCTTGAGGAGGGGTCCGGTAATAACGGCAACAATGAGTCTTGTGGCATGCAGAATATTTAGACTGTCCGGGACCTATACCTCAATATATTAACAACTCCTTAAGATAGAAAACTATGGGGGATGCGATAAGTTATACTCACAGAAAGATATTTGTGATATACCTTACGGCAATAATTATACTTCTTGGCCATATTAAAGGTGTATTCCACACAGTCAGGGTACTCCTCCAAGGAGTGGAGATACCGCTGACACGGGAGGGCCCTTACTAGGACGGTAGCGACATGCCCGAAAGATATCCTTCTCCTTGTCCTTGTTGTCTTCTTCTTCTTCTCCCTCTCCCTTCAGTTCCTCCTTATATTCTTTATTATTGTTATTATTGTCCTCTGAGGAGGAGGCGGCGAGCAGCACAGGGCGGCGACAGAGACGGCGGGGGGCAAGGGACGGCGACACAGGGGGGGAAACCCTACCCTTTTCCGACACAGAAGGCTCATCATCTGAGAAAGACACGAAGGGAAGTTTAATAAGGACAGCAGACACAGCGGCAGCAGACGCAGCGGCGGACACAGCTGCAGCCGCGTGACGGCGGCGATGTTGTTTTTGCGAGGGTCTTGGCTTGCGGGACCTGGCCATCTATATACCGTTAGTATAACCCTTGGATATGATATTATCATAGACTACAATAAGAAAACTATAAAAATATGACAAAAGGAGAAGCAACCTCAAACCGAAGCTGAAATCAAGGGGAGCAGACAAGTGCGACTTCCCATACTGTTGACATGACAAGCTGGTCGCAAAAGAAGTGATACTCAAGACACAGCATATGTGATAGTTCCATATGCTCCTCTATATAGCTACTCTAGTAGCTTAAGAAAGAAAGAGTGATAGAACTCCGAAGGGAGAGCAAACTATAATAACTGTAGTAAGGACTTACCATCACAAAAGAGATATAGATTGGAGAAGAGAAATAGAATGTGCGCGAGCTACGCCGAATAACATACTCTTATACCTTTATAGAATACACTAGCAGCAAGTGAGTCCTACAAGGTGCCAATAAGCCAATCGTAATATGAGAATCAGAATGCCTTTATTTACAAATTTAATATAATATAGGCATAATGTAACCTATTGGCACAACCTTATGTTCTGTAGGTCGCGACTGCTACACGGCCATAGCTGACAGCAGCACTACGCTCAATAACAGATCTTATTGAATTTAGATGTATTAGGAAGGTTCGCAAAGCTTATATCAATATCAACCTGAAATTATTATGTCTGTAGCTTTGCTACATTCATACACCCTTAGTACAGTAAGCTATTATATAACCCAAGGGAAAGTAATAAGAATACCTCGCGGGCTCAGACTCCACCTATTGCCCTAGAGTGCCTGAGGGTCCAGGCGTATATAGAGGGGAGGTAGATGTAAGGCGCATGCCGTATCGCTATATAGTCAACTCTCGCTAACTCGAATCAATCCCTCTATCCAAATTTGTTCGAATTATCCACTTTTCGAATTATGGAAATATTGTCGGAGCATACGGGCTTCCCCTAACGCCTGCCCTGGGGTTCGACCTCGCTTAGTCATCATTTAGTAAGCTAGTCTCCTAGACAGTTTGGCCCGTGCCGGCCACCTAATAGAATATAATCAATCGCTTCCTCAGTCTTCGGTGTTACCTGGCGGGGTTTTATCTATCTCGCTTTCGCACGTCGCCTATCCTCCTGGTTGGTCCGTAACACTTACACTGTTATGTATTACATAAATTTCTTGCCACATTATGCCCTCACACTATGAGATATATCGCTGCGATTCCTGTTATTCCTGTAAAAATCTTGTTGTTCCTTGTTAGGTACAGATGAGTCAACCCTCATATATATATATTCAGCCCCACATCCCTGTCATGTCGTTTCAGCCACTGGGATATTCAATAGTTCTGTAGGTTTATGGTTTCCCCGCGATCCAGCCGACCGTATGGGCCGCCGAACCATAAGGATTCTTACGCCATATGTGTTGAAGTAGGTTCAGAGGTATATTGTCACGGGCTAAAGCCCAGCAACGAGCTCAGGTCCAGGGGTCCTTCGCTTGGCATAGGATTGCCCCAAGCTTCTATACTAGTCCCAAACTGGGACCACCTTTGACCGCTATATGGATTTTCCGCTTATATATATATATATATATACAGACCCACATTACTATCAGAATATTACAGCCACCGGGATATTCAACAATATGGGACACTATATTTTCCAGAGGTCTATAGCTCCCCACAGGGACTGTTGGCCCACATGGCGTAGCTAGTCCACAAGGGTTCTTCGACCATATGGGATACCATTGTTGAATATCCCAGTGGCTGCTTCTAACATAACGCCTTTCCCGAATAATGTTAGATTCTGCCTAGCTTCATGCAAGTTGGTTTATCCGTAAGTTATGTTACCAAAATAGGTTTAGTTGGTAAAGCAACTTATAATTGGATGAGATTAAGTTTTAAAAGTGGAGAGAACCACATATGTCAATTAGAACTCCATGCTCTACACAAATACCATAAACTTCCTTCCTCTGGCTTAGTCTTTCTACGATAACTTCATATATTACGATTGTAATTATGCCTGAGTTTGATGCTGTATACAGATTCGATCCTTTTAGTGAACAGGCCTCCCAGTCCGATGAGGTCTCGGATATTAGTATAGATTAGAATGATCCATCATCGTTCTTCGACAAGCTCAACCTTCCTAAAGCGATATCCTACCTAACCGCGGATGAGGTCCGCAACGAAAGCTGTGAGAGAGAGTCCCAAATATTGTCAGATTAGGACATTTTGAAAAAGATCATTAAGCACTATGAAGAACAGATCCAGAAACGATGGCTCTAGAAGACCAGGCAGAAACGCCGTAAAAGTCCATCTTCTCATAGCACTTGCATTTGAGATTGTTCACATGGGGGCAGACCGAAAATGCACCCGGAGCACTTGATACTGACCGTAATTTTTTCACCACATTAGAAGCAGTATGTAATGATGGCGTCGGCGTCCACGCCGCGTTAATACCATTCGGCCTCCAGAGCCTACTCGACCGTTACAGCCGACAGTGCCTCGTTGAGGGGAGCCTGATCTTCTTACTTCAATACTCCCAACCACGACTGGAATCAGACAACGGTATTAAGTCGGTTGATTAGCCACATTCACCTAAGAGCCACCCATCTCAGAAGAATGTCAATTGCTTTATTTCTGTTTTGACTCTTGAGAATACATCAAATTTCTAGTCTACTATGAGTTCTCTAAATTGATTATTCTTGACATAAAGGAAACATCTATTTCAAAGGAAATTCTATGAAAATGCACTGAGATACTGCTCTCTCCCTATGACGTACCAAAATGGTCTATGGAGCTATGAGGATGAAACCTACAACTTTCATCAGTGCAAGTCAAGCAGGAACAAATCATAGAACGCGTGAGGCACGTAGTCGGCACTCCCTTTTCTTTTCTGTGTTCCCTTCAAGTCCCAAGTGACCTTTTCGAATCTAAGTGCCAAGATCTGCTATTAATGTATTAAGGATCCCAATGTAAAAATATCATTATCGATTGAAAGTCCAAAGGAACCCACATGTTTAGATTACAGGTTCATATCGTGTGCGGATTCCCAAGCTCTTTCCAGGAACTATGTGATATTTTCCAGGCTGTCGTAAAAAATACTCTATCCTTACAATGCGAAACTCGGCGAGACCGGTGGACGAATGTCATAGGGGAAGTCGCGCCCAAATGTGGCAATGAAACAGAAATAATCGGTCTAACACTTCGCAGAGTATTTCTCCTGAGCATTCCAATCGGCACTCTCTGATTTTTCATCCATATTTTCGCCGTAATGTTACGGTATTCACCGCTGAAACCAACGATCTCGTGGCTCATTTTGTCATATCCCAAGCTATACGTGATTGGGATCTCGCGGCCAGAATTAATCCATTTTAAATTTTTAACGGTCAGAGTTAAGCCAATTTTGGTAAAGCGCATAATGCTATATGAGTGCTTGGCCCTTTTTCATTCCCAGGTATTATAATTCAGAGGAAGATTACTGATAGAAGGCTTGTCTAGGTTCTGTAAGAATATGGCATGTAGTTCGTGCATAGGCGAAAGAACGTGTCCAGATCCTTCAGTGTTCTGTCGTCTAGAAAAACTCGTCGCAATTGTTAATAATATACAGATGATGAATGGGCGCACGTGTATTGATCTGCTGTCGCTGTCGAGTACGCCCTCTCGATTGCCACAACGTACTGTCTTGGCATACCCCATCAAAGAAATTGCGTGCACATTTCAACGATCCATATCTGTTCTACGTTAACTCCAAAACTTGGATCCTTTGATTGGCTCAACAAGTTTTATTACCCATCTAAATTTTATCTGCGCTAATGCGCTGTAGAAGGCATTGAGGTTCCTGTAGAAATAGGCTCTTTTGGCGGGCCTGACCTGGGACCAGGCGGTGCGATACAAAGGACCACACCTCAGTAACCCTCTATAAGTGGTGATCTAATGATGCCACTACTATGTCAATTAGCGGTGATAAGGGATTCTCCTATGAGAAAATGTGGGTGACCTACCTGTTCAATCTGGGACTCTTACAAACCAACGGCTACTATCTTGACGGAAGGATAAGACTGGACATAAGAACATGAGGCGGCACGTAGAATAAGGAACAAGGGCAAGGCAACAATGAATATCCCAAGGAAAAGCTCAGCAGGGTCTGAAATTTTTCGGAAAATTCTGGACTTTGCCGAGCTCTTTTGGGACCCTGCCGAGATGCCACCCCCTCAGAGCGTCACTCCATAGGATCATACATCGACCGCGAGGCTTCCCCTCGGTCTCCTGATTCTTTCTCATTGGCTTGTTAGCGAGCTGCGGGGGGATTAATGGTCAAATGAATAGCTATGAATGCTGGAAAAAAATTTTTCCGGTTGCTTAGAGATGCGCGTTGTGAATCCATGGCCTTGCAATCAAGTACGATAAGGTCATTGGCTATTTAAGATGTGACAGGTAACCCAGATAATTAGCCTCGCCTTAGTAGCAGGGGGTTTGCCCCAACATACAATATAGCTGCATTTAACTTGATATTAGCTATATGCAGAACATTTGCCAATGCATGGCGCTAGTTGAATAAAACGACCATCGGAGGCGAGTTATCTCGATTTATATCTCCACGATTTTGTATGCTCTTCGGAAAAACCCAGTTTCCTTGTATTACCCTGGTTTTCTTGTATAATCGCAGTCTCCCTGTATGAGTCCTTGATATTCCGAGATACTAGCTGCAAACGATTTCTTTTACCTAATGAATTGGAAGCTAACGTTTGATACTGCGTGACCATTGGAAGATGGAGCAAAGAAGTCAAGAAATTTCAAATTTATACGCCTTCTGTGATATGTCTCATGGCTAGATTGGGGAAGTTTGCGCTATCCTCAATTTATTCGAGATCATAGCGTAATCCTGCACTGGACGTGGGCGTATCTTGAAGAATGATATAAAAGCCTTTCTCTTGATATCCCGAATGAACCGAAGCAACTCAGAAAATATCTTCTAGAGACGTCTTTCATCTTAAAACGACGATTTGATACATTGATAAAATGGCCCAATCTTTATATTCTCCATATAACCTCGGGCAGCTCATAGCAGTCCAATCTGCCGATCAGCCCCGTAAGACGGCAATCCTGGACGATCATACTAGTTTCAGCTATGCGGAGATCTATCTTGAAGCAAAAAGCTTAGCTCAGAAGCTGAGATACCATCTGTTCCTGGATGAAGAGCCAGTCTTGATTCTTGCTTCTCATGGAATTGAGAACATCATCGCGCAAATTACCGTCGTGTACGCTGGAGGGACTTGTGTGCTGCTGGATCCGACCATAAGTAATGGTGATATTCAGGCCAGAGCCCAGATCACTGGTGCCAACATTTTAATCTCGAGTTTCTCTCATGCAGCTCGTCAGATACCAATACGCTATAGGCTTACAGTAAATTGCCATGAAGCCCACACGGAAGATATTGGTGAACATGATCTCTGTTTCTCTGTACCTACCGCTCCGGACTATCGTTCTCATATCCTTTTCACTTCCGGAATGACTGGGATCCCCAAGGGTGTGGAACTGCTAGGCACTGGTATTATATGTCTCTGCAAGGGTATATTTGATCTAAACAACCGTGTCGCCCACCTCAATAGTGTATGTTTTGACGCCTCGTTGCTTGTCATTTGGATGGTTCTAATAATCGGTGCGATAATTATAATTATCAAACATGACTTGCTTCTCAATCCACAGAGGTTTTTATAGCTACTGGATGAGAAGGCCATTAGATCTTTCTTCTTGACAGCTAGTGTGTTTAACATCATCACTCTGGAATGTTCTTTTACTTTTCGGAACTGCAACTCTGTCTTAGTCGGTGGAGAGGCACCTAATGTTGCTGCTATCAGGAAGGTCCTTGAGACAGTACTTCTGAAGCGCCTCCTCAATGCCTACGGACCAACAGAATGCAGTGTCCTTGCGACTACCTATGAAATAGCTATTGAGGATATAGACTAAGAGCAGATACCTCTCGGAACCCCTCTTGAAAGTACCGAACTTTATCTGCTTGATGATTCTCTCTAGCTTATCTAAGAAGAAGGGGCCGGCGAGCTGTTCATCGGAGGGGGCTGTCTAGCTAGAGGATATCTCTGTGACCCGTCGAAGACAAGCCAAACTTTTTTAAAAATCTCTGAAATCTATGGTGACGGACAGACAACACTCCTCTACGAAACGAACGATATTGTTCGACGCGATCATTGAGGATGTCTTTTCTAGTATAGTCGGCGTAACAACGAGATCAGACACCAAGAGCATAGGGTCAATCTTGATGCTGTTAAGTCTGCACTTTATAAGAGTGGCCTCGTCAGCTCTGTAGCAGCACTCAAGCTTGACTATCCCACAGATAATATAAGTCGACTCGTTGCTTGTGTGATTCTAAAAGATCCTGATTCCACCACCAGAGAAGACTATCAACAAGAAGCAAATATAAGACTTCTGACATATATAGTACCACAGGTGATCTCTCTAGATAAGATACCTATTAATAGAAACAGAAAGGTCGACAGAAAGCAACTGAAGACTATATTATTGCATCGCAGATTGAAACAAAACACAGAAGTGAATTCCAGTAACCTCTCTCCAACAGAGGCGAAGGTCAGGTCTATCTGGCAGTATTCCTTAGGATCTATCATCACTGATAATATTGGCCCAAACACCAACTTCTTTTTATTAGGGGCGACATCTCTCAACATATCAGCAGCAACACTTATGGTCCGACAAGCATTTAAAATTCCATTCCCTGTACAAATCCTCTACGAAAACCCTACCTTGCGAAAGCTCTCCAAAGAGATTGATCAAGAAGTAAGGGGTCTTCACAAATTAAGTATCAACAACACCAAGCAACAATGGCTTAAGGATGTTGATATGATCGAGCAACTCCAGACTATTCCACAAGATAGCCCAATTGACTAGACTGCTGATAAAGAAGGAAAAATCTTTATGACTGGAGCCACTGGATTCATTAGAGCCTTCTTTCTGAAACTTCTAGTTAATTTACCTTTTGTCCAGTCTGTCAGGTGTCTTATTAGGGCAACAACACCAGACCAGGGGAAGCAGCGCATCTTCGACAATATAGCAAAGTGTAACCTCCTTAAAGATTTGGGAGAGTACCAGAAGTCTAAAATAACTCCGATCATTGGAGACCTCTTATATCTTACACTGGAACTTGGAGCTGAGTCATATGCCAAATTGGCAGGTTAGACCAGTATTATTTACTATATCAGAGCTCAAGTCAACTACAATCAACCCTATTCTAGTCATAGAGCAGCTAATGTTCTGGAGACATTCTATATCCTTAAACTGGCCACAACGTGTCGGCTGAATCTAATATATTATGCATCCAGTATTGCTGCTTTTGGACCATCTGCACTCGTGAAGAAGAATCTTATATCTAAAGACAAAGAGCTCGATCTATTCATTGACGCGATCCCATGTGAGATAGGTTATAGGCAGAGTCAGTGGGTAGCAAATAAAATGGTGAAGTGGGCGATCGAAAAGAAGCTTCCAGCTGCCATCTACAGATTCGGCTTTGTTCTTTGCGACAGTATCACAGGGGCAGGAAACCCAGACAATTATATAGAACGAATGATCGCTGATGCACTCACTCTTAGCGCATACCCACTTCTGCCGCTTCAATGTAAAGAGCTGATTCCAGTGGACTATGCTGTTTCTGCTTTACTTTAGACGTCCTTATCTATCGACAATCTAGGTAAAGCGTACTATATAATGTCAGACTTGGAAGAAGCCCACAGCATGGACATAACCAATCTCTTTGAAGTCATAGAGGAGGTTACAGGACGGAATCTCTGTGCTCTATCATACAACCAGTGGGTTACAAAAGTGAAAGAATTGAGCAGGAATAATGAGGCACGCCTAAAGCCTCTCATTCCTATTTTGGAGGAGACGGTCCTAAATAATAAAATAAGATGGGAGCTGTATGAGAACATGGCGAGATTTTGCGACGATAACACAAGAGCTGCTCTTCTCAGTGCCAAACAGTCTTCTCTACTGGAGAGAAGTGCGGTGACTAAAAATTGTCTAAAGCTATATCTTGGACATCTAGGGCTCGGTTCCAATCTAGTAGTGCTGTGATTATCTTGGAAAAATTCAGCGACCCAGTGGCACCACGGGTTCTTCAGGACTGGTGTGGTAGTTCAGTGTAGCAATGATGTCAGCAAGAAGGTGAAGCCACTCATATTTTGCTTAACCATAAAAGGGCTTGTTCGCCCCAGAAGATCAGCCAATTTGCAAAAGACTAGTGAAGTTCAAAAGAACGGGCCTGTCCAAAGATATCAGTTAGTCCAACAATGCTGCTGTATATACACATATGGCTACATTTAGAAACCAGTTACTATTTCTTGTATGTTACCGAGCAAAAGAACACACAAATGAGACTACTTTAAATCGCACATATCCGCCTTCAAGGTTAGGTCAACTCCGTCACATTTTCTCTTTCTGCATGCATATTGCGTGATGTATTGGTAATTATGGTACAAATTGTGATATCGGGCCCATGTTCAACATAATGGTGACCTTAATGGTACATAATTCGCATATACCTGACTAACGCATCACTACGTGAGAAGGTCCTATCCTTCGTACATAGATGGCAACGGATCTTTCGCCTATAAGGGTTGTGAACTGTATTCTCATGGCATGTCAAGTCATATAATCATGAGAAGAATGAATTATAAGTGTTCCCAGTGGAAGGATCAACTCGCTGACATTTCCAGGCAGAGTTGTGCACATATAGGGAACAGGAATCTATAAGATCGTCTCCGTGTATGATTTGTTGGTCAGCCCTTCGATCGTTCCTTTGTGTCTTGGTTTGTGGCACAGATTGTGAGGTACACTCGCCGTCGGTAAAGATGGAGAAATCACCATCCGCATGCGGGTCTGCCAGCCGCACAAATTCTTTCCTCATTAGGTGAACTGCTCTCTGGGGCTGTAATTGAGATGAGGCAGTATCGAGGGTGGCAAGCAATTCACCTCTTGTGGACTTAGATTTGAAAGGCGAGGGGGCTCCGAAATTCGAATTAATTGATCGACCTGCTGTGACCGCACTTGTGTGAAGAGCTGTTGATCGATCGGATGCACTAGTTATATGTAACACATACCGGCTGGTGGCGTACTCCTCTAAAGAAGCCCTTTGTGGGATCTGGGAAGGTAGCCCTCTCTGACGCAGATCTCGTGAATCAAAGACCAGATCAGATTCATTTGATGGGAACAGTGACTGCTCATCATCTCCGAATTCATAACAACTTAATAGCACATCCTCAGGTGATACCGTATGCGGTTCTTCCTCGGCCTTCGCTTCTTCGATATTCGTCTTTCCCTGCATGGCAGGTATTGCAATCGCTGTCCGAGGCTGCAAAAGAATAGAATCGTCATATTCGGCGGCTAAAGGAGAATTCCGTTGGAAGGGATAGTTTCGGCGATGTATATCCGTTGTATAGGGTTTGGAAAACGTAGAAAGATGATCCTGTTTGGTAAGCTTGCAGACTCGCCTGTGACGAATATCAGATATCTTTGAATCTTCAACCAAGAGATTATTTTCGTTATGGGCACTACAGTATAGGTGCCCATGGAGATTAAAGTCATCATTGATGCGGCTCTCCGCCTCTAGCGTTTGATACTTACCCTTTAACATTGCTTCTGAGGCGGACTCCTCGGGGTTCGGGTGTATCGTGGTAGGCCAGCTATGTCTCAGAGCCGAGACATGATCAATCAAATGTTTGTCGTCCTGTCGATATATATGCTGCTCTTCCATCGGAACCTGTTTCCTAGCGATATGTGCTTTGGTCTGACTGTGATCGTGGAACGATGGATTGAAAGCTAAAAAGGGCATAGGCTGAAGAATATTCGACATGGTGGTCGGCAATAACATGGACAAGGTCCTCCTTAAAGAGAACTGTTCATGTACTATATAAAATCTGCATAATAGTCTATCTTATTTGCGGGATCCTCAAGAAGTTACGAAATCTGGGAAAGGAAAGTTCGTAGGAATAATGGTAAGATGGTGATAGGGTAGATACTCTGCAAGATAGTTGCTAAAGAGTCGGAAGACTGATGGAAAAGGGGACTAAGGAAGACCGCCCTTAAATACAAATTAGAGTGTGAGCGAAATCTGAGGGTGCAGCATTATTATTATTGTCCTGTCATGAGATAACCCTGTATTAACACTGCCTTGCGATCTGGCTTCACGCCCAACAGACTAATATCGTTAGCCATTCCTTCGGTGTATTCCCGCACCAACAAGGAGTCGAGTGGGAGCAATAATTAGTTGACCTACTTGGGCTGAGTATCCTTAGTTTTTCTAGGGCTTTTTGCGATAGTCCAATGGAAACTGTCCTCTTCTCCCAAATGTGAAATGGACGGGCTAGACCTCTAGGATGGTTCCTACGGTGGCCTGGGGCGCAGTCCACGAAATGATGTCACTAGGGCGGCCCCTTATTCCTTAGTCTATAATACAAAAGACCATCTGCCTAACAGTCACAAAACATGAACCATGACGTCATTCGTTCAATAGATTTTCGGCACCTGATAACTCCATGCCTACTTGAGCGTCCTCTTGTTTATGTAGATCTTGGAACTTAATTAAACCTGTGGAGACCTTCGCCAAATAGGAAAAAGGAAACCATTCTATCTCACCCCTGTTTAGATCGAACTAAGTGTACTGGGGGGAGGAAATACCTCGTCCGACCTACTGGACTCGTGCTGGGATAAGTAGGTCTTCCCGGAAACTCTAAATTGTTGGAGCGTCTACCCCGCTATTTCGGTGTGATGTTCTCCTTCACGTGAAATGTTATGGAGTTTGGATGCTGTTCCTCTGAGAAGCTTTGAAGAGAATCAGTCGAGATTTTGCATTCACCTTTCATACCGTTGCAGGCATTATCCTCTTATCTTTGCTGATTATCTATTGCATTAATCATAGAAAAAACAATCTTTTGGTTGTCTTTTTAATATAGTTAATCTATCTTCTCGGAAAGATCCAGTTAAGCTTTACATCTTCCAGACCTTCTCACGCATGGCATCTAAAAAACCTGTGCGTGCAGCCGCAAAGCTTGTCAATAAGTCTTGCGCCCTTTTCGCATCCGCTGCGGATACTGAGTAAGTAACTCTGTACACATCAAGCTTCTCCTGACTCTAACTACAATAGTTTCCGCTTACCAGCTTACCATAAAGCCGAATATAAGTAAAAACAAAGCGACCCTAAGTTCGATCACCCTATGGAGTAACAAGATAGAAGAGGAGAGGGAGACACTATCACTTCGAGGAAACAAGGTTCTAACAACGGTATCCACTACTTGATAGGAACTACCATTGCTAGTGATAAACGAAACATGGACTTCCATCGCTAATTTTGTGACATACCGGAGAGCGACATCCTGTCTGAAGATTACAGCTGCAGTTTACAGAAGGAGATCATTTGCGCCGGCCGTGTATATATATCTGACGGGCACATCTGTTTTTCCAGCAATATCCTCGGCTGGATAACAACCCTCATTATCAGCTTTGACGAGGTTGTGGCTATTGAGAGGGAGTCAACTGCGAAAATATTTCCCAATGCTATCGCAATACAGACTCTCTATGACCATCACATCTTCCGAAGCCTCCTTAACCGGGAGTCTATCTTTAAGCTATTGACTAATATTTGGAATACAAATAAACCAATTCCCAAAGGCTCGACGAGAGGAGTAAGGCTAAGAGCTCACATGATAAAAGTTGAAAGAGGTGGCATCAAAGGTTCGCGCGAGAGCAAATCAGTCGACACAATTGATGAAATTATTATTCCTCATGTATATTCCGTAGCAGGATACGGTGATATGTCTGAGGGCAAGGGCTTGATCGCTAAGAGTTTTCCTACCCCACTCACCCATTCACCGATAACACAGAAAAAACCTATTTATAAGAAGGTTCCTGTGGGCCAGGAAGCGAGCGCTATCAAGGCAGAACAACTGTACCTTGGATGGTTTGTCAGAACAATCTGTGAAGCCTTGAAACACACCATCAGTCCACTGAGTCGTCAAATCCTCAGGATTGCTGTTGCGATCATCATAGTTTCGACCCTTATATATTATGGTCCTTTGAGACCAAGCGTGATGTTAGTTGGTTCAGGTTCTCTCGAAGATATATTTCCCTAATTCTTGACTTTTTATGTGGAGTTTTGCAGAAAAGAAACCAGTGTATTTATAGACAGGACAAAGGCGTAAGGTCTGATCCCGCCGGTTGTCTGTGTGCCATTTATGCCACATTCGTATCGGATATTAAATAAGAATAATTTATCAGATGAGGAGTTATATCACTTTATCTTTATGGAGCACAGGAGACTTAAAATCCTCGAGGGGTTTAAAGAGAATAGAAGGTACAAGCGCAAGTAAACGAAAAAAGACGGAAAAATCGATGTTTGTTAGATAGGTTGGGGTGCTGTTGCGTTGGCACAAACATCTGAGCTTGTTACGGCTCCCTTGACCACATGGTGTGTTTTGTAAGGGTAGTGTATCCTATGAATGCTGCGGTATTGAGACGTTTTAGTTTTGTTGAATATATTTACTGGGTGTTGATAAATCTGACCTGAGCTAAATCCACATAAAATTGTTAACTCGAATTTTCTCCGGCCCACCGCTGTTTATAGGCATCAGAATCAGACAGACTAGTGTTAAACCGGGCAGCATCACAGCAGGTACATGCTGCATATTTGCTACGGTTTCAGCGAGAATGAATTAACTAACTCTCTATTTCCCCTCCACAGTGTGGAAAATCTGTTCAATACACGGGTAATCAATTTGGCTTGAATTGACCAGAAGCAAGGGTGCATCAGTCGTAATATTATCGTCCGCGAAGAGCACATTATTCCAATCTGTTTCAATACTATATTGAGATCTCACCAACCTCATTATTATTATGAAACCCCTCGATTTCGTGCAGAGTTTTCCTGGATCGGTTATTTTTTTTTACCGACTTTCCAACAGATCTGAACAAATTCGCACGAAGTTGCGGGAAGCTCTCATTATCATAAGGTGGGGGTAACATTGACTTCCGTCAACCCTCCTGGAAATTGACAGTTGGCTTCTCTGTTTACTCCTCACTAGCTATAATGAACTTTCATTGGTAGACCTTTCATCAACAGTGATAGCTACAAAAAGGGTGTTTTATGCGAAAAATGCTTTACATCGATCAAACGCTCTATACACAAACGGCTTAATTCTAAACAGTGGCCCCTCCGGAAGAATGCCATACGCCAAAAAGAGCAAGTCTGATGGGCCCATGCCAAATCTATTAAGACAAAACGCCAGTTGCCGGTCTGGAGACCCTGCTAGTCAAGGCCGCGGTCCATAGGTTCAACAGAGCTCAAGTCCACGTCCGTCTGGACACAGTATTAAAGCATACTGCTAACAACCATGGTCCTATAGCATACAGTATATGCCTCCCCGCATGAGACCTCCGCAGCCCTGTAGATTTGAACCCTATGTCCATGTCATATTTAAGTATATCTTCCATAGTCCCTTCCAGACACCAGGCCGATGCAGTCATCAATCGAAGGACTTACAGCCTTGCGGCTTCTAAGACCTGCTTAGTTACTTGATAATCACAGTTACATCCTTCACTCCAGCTAGGCTCTTTTACGACGTACTGATTCGAATATATAGTCTTCATAATCCTCTTGGCTCCGGAAAACGCAATCTTAAAAGCCAAATATGGTGTTATATAAACTTTAATATAAAACGTCGTCACCTATCCTATATTAGTATGATTCTCCACCTGCATAGTGCAAGCTGATCATGAATCACGCCGGAAGGTGCAGCACACAGCGACTACAACCTCAAGGAAACATAGACAGCATAATGATGCACCGTGCCTTTCCTTCCCACTTGAAATCGCTGCTCTATCTCTCGATCGGACTATCTCAGACACGGAAGCTTGCAGTGCTTGTCGAGCCTGGATTAGCTGCCTGCCCCCCACCGGCTGAAGTGTACGGCACCGCCGATTAGCCGCCACTGATAAGTATCTTGACTGTGTTGAGTCCCCTGATAGCCTCAATTGACGACGGGATTCTTTTGGCTGCCGCAGGAAAGTTACTTGTGCGTTTGTTCTTCCCTGCCGTCTTGTTCCACCATCTTCCTGCGGCGAGAAAATATATTTGAGGGTCGACGTTGCACACAATCGTTCTGTTTCTCATAGCTCTTGCATTCCTTGTTTCCCTCACTGCATTGAATTGACTGACCAAAAGTTACCTCACAACTCATGATGATAGCATATTGTCTCTCGAGCAGTTCCAACCTCCCAGCACTCATTCTATTATCAGTGATCCATGGTGATCTCAATGCAGAGGATGAGGAGACATTGACTCAAATTCCTTATTAACCTCTGTCGACAGAAACCTTTTATTGGGAGGATATGAACAACCATAATGATCGGTTTGAGGAGATCTTTCTCCATCCACGATCATCATAGTTATCATTACCAATATTACCGTGGCTGGAGGAATGCTTCCGGTAGTTTGAGTCTACTTATACCAAACACCCAGCCGCATAATCGTAACAGATACTATTTATACTGCATCATCGTTGCTTGACAGCAGACCGAGGGATATCACTCTCATATAGGTTAAAGGTAATAAGAAAGGTAAGCAAGTAAGAATTTTTCCGCGGACTGCTGCTGATAGAAACGGAAAATCTAATTGATCTGACAAGCGAGGTTACTTGCATCATTGGGTCTAGGCTTGATCATCGTCTGTACGGGGTGTCGATTTTCTATTAAAAGCCGCTCTGCGCTTGTGCCAGAATGCTGAGCAAGACGCCTGGTAATATCTCTATTCCTACTCCGCAGTTTAGGCAAATTTCTTGAACATGTAGTTAGTTCGGGTCAAATTAACCCAAAGCTAGAACACATCAAATCCTAATATTATGATCCGTGAGGAGCAGTATGGGTCTCCAACCATACGATAACCGAGAAATTGATCCATAAGAGGTTGACTCCAAACCGTTCCGATAGACAACCATAAATTTAACGACCCCAATTATAACAACGAAGCCCCTCTGTTTTCGTGCTGAATTTGCCCGGATTGATCATTATTTACCACCTCTTAAACATTTCGTTACCAACTGAAAGCTCAAACAATGTCAGGAGTACTTATGTAATACACCAGGCTTTATAGGGCATAGTATATGGTCCAACTTTGTTCACTGGAATTTTAATGTAGAATGTGCTACCACATGAATGTTACTGGGCAAATTCGGCCATTATTCTATAGTTAACCTTCCGTTAGTTTCCTCACATTGTTTTCCACCTAGGCAATATATTCCCCGTGTAATATACTTGTGCGAATAAACACTTTGTAAACAATATCCCCCAAACACTACAAAAATTATGGTATACCGTGCCTGGCTTATGATACTATATGGATAGTATAAGAGAGAAGAATAATGGTGAATATAAGGAAGATAGAACTGAAACACAAAAATACAAATCACATAATAGAATAAAAAGGTTGGATATCCAACCGGAAGGAAATATTCAACGAAGATTAAGGATCTTAACTGCCATAACGTATCTATCTCTCACTAGAGGTTCTCTCTTATTTTATTCCTATTTTTCAGAATTTATTAATATAAGTTCATGAAGTAACCATATCCATAACTATCGATACCGCTTCAGGGAGAGTGGCTACGAATTAATTTGGCCTCTCGTAACAAAAATGTTTGAACTCTTAGTACCGTTGTTATCTCTCTTCTTTAACTTATCGAATTCTATCTTATATAATCTTAAGAGAAATTTTCTGGCCATACTTTCTCTTATAGAGTATATCATATACGATATAAATCTATACACCTAATAGCCTACCATAATATCCCCTCCGTATCCTACCTTGTTGAGTGTTAATTTTGTTATAACGCGACTGTTTGGCCTATTCCACTCTATTTTAACTCTATTATATCTTGTATTTACTTCACTTGCTTGGATCTTAAGTATCTTAATTCCAGTATCTTCTCCTCTAAGATCAAATTCCAGGCTTAGAGAGTATAAAAACACCATCACAAAACTCTTACAGACTACATAGAGACTAAGATAGGGTACACCAATAGTTATAAACGAACTAATATTCATAATCAAACTCGGCTTATTCCATATCAAAATAGGGATCATGAAGTAAATTAAATGACACATAAACCTTACATTAAGGTTAATCATATTATCAACTTACACGGGTATATATAAAGCAAATGGAATATAGTCACCTTGCGGTAACACAGAGCCCACACCACCAATATTATTAACCAGTATTGTCAGTGGCAAAGCCTTAATTTACTGTATCTCACGTTGTATGTCCGCCATGTCAAAATCTATCGTATCTAACACCATAGATCGTGTCTGAATATGTGGGAAATCCTCCTGCAATTCCTTATATACCTTTTCTAATTTTCTTAAGTTGTGATTGTGTAGAATTATGTTGAATCCGCGCGAGCATAGTTTTTGTGTAAATCCTTTACCGAGGCCGTTGTTTGCCCCTGTGACCAGGGCCCAGGATCACTCAATTTCCCCTCTGGGAATATCTCTGCTAATGGTATTGACTTTGGATTCAAATGAGACGATCGTTTGTGAACCCGAATCTAATAGTGTTCTATTGTTGTGTAAATAGTGGGAGACCAAGGTGCTACGGTGTAGGCCGTGTATATATACAAAGCCACAGATCTGCTTCATAAAGAGAAAGACCATAAGAACCCCTAGGACCGTGAGGAGTGAAACCAACCATGATGGAAGCCAAGAAAAGGGCATATTTCAAATAGTTCGATCGGGGAACTTATGAGACATGAGACCGAGGGAATATATGACAAGAGAAGAAAGCGATTAAAAAAACAAACCTTCAACTATTCCACAGAGCCGGCTTTACTTATCTATCAAATGTTATTTCAAGATTTCCGTGAATCGGATAGTTCTGTTAGGCCGACCCGACGAATTTAAGGTCTTATTAACGACCGAGCAGGCCTAAATATGGTATTTCTTAGAATCCCGGCCCGTCGGTTTGCTGTCTACTTTCTGCCGAAAATCCTGTCGCGGGTAACGCTCAAGATGGAATTTTTGATTCTTGTTCCAGACGACTGCACCTTCTCCTTCTCGTCCGCGCTTAAAAGCAGTTCTGCTTCCAGATGAGCCCCAGTCCGGTTCACCTTGCATGGAACGGTCAGTGCAACATCGTCAATGCCAAAGAAAGAACCCACGCGTGAGACCGTCATTAAGGTATTCTCATCTCTCAGATCGTCTCGACAATGCGCACCAGCCCCGTAGCGATCCCATAATCAGTCACTCCTTTACACTGGACATCCATGCGACCTCTGAGTTCTTGCCCACGAATCCCGTAGCTCGGGTATTTATATTTCGGTTCAGATCCTCTTCCACAATATCAACAGCGTTGAGGGAACCGAGCGAGGAAGCTGAGGCGTCTGAATCCTCCGTACCGCTTTTCTCCTCTCTCTTCGTTGAACGAGATGCTTCGAGAGACTTTTTCTTCCAAGAGCTGTTAGAAAGGGTGGGAGAATTGGGGGGGGGGGAGGATTAGCAGGACTTATCAGGGGTTTGCGCTACATTCAAGGTCCTTCGGATACGCCTTGCGAGATGATCGTCTACATCCTCTGATATTTCGCACAGTAATTTCTCATATTGCTCGACCTTGTGGGTAAGTGATTCGAGCTGCCTTTGCTCCCGTACTCTTTTGCTCTTAGAATACATACAGTCGAGATACAGATCCTGACACTGCTTACAAGATGGATGTTCCGCATTGCACTTGATCTTTCGCTGTCTGCACTGCTCACAGGCTCGAGGCGCTCGATGCCGGCGTTGCGAAACGGGTCCAGAAATCGGCATCCGCGGTATGGCAACCTTTGAGCTCATCCTACTCTTTGGCGAAGAGAGTGCAGATGCGGAATGAATACCCGGCGCCGGGTGTGCTAGATCATTGCTGGACACTCGACTGAGCCCCATATCGGAAGGAGGCTGATAGGTGTCTTGCGGAAACATGGCTGTTGATCCCCAGTGTAGTTCGACAGCTCACCCTTGCCTCAACCATCAACGAAGATCAGTGAAGGAAGTTCCACATCGCCTTTTTTTCACGACAGAAAGGAAGTTTAGAAGTAGGTTGAGAAGTGAATTGGTAGAGACCCACTGACTAGTTTATAGAAAGAAAGATGCCTTCTCGGAGGATGGGAACGTCATCGTCTGAAAACATCTCGGGGGCATCTCGTCCTAGTTCGGTCCCCACACTTCGAGCACTCATCGGGACTGTTCGTTCGCCACTGTAGAGTCTGATCTATAGCTAAGATATATAGTAATAATGTGGAAAAAAGCGGCTTCCCCACAAAATCAATTATCCAAGCATAGTAAGTTGACGTCATGGCATCCCATAGCGCGGATGTTTTGAGGCCCAGATATTATACACGGATCATCCGCACCAATAATCCACTCCCGAAAGAGTGTGGGGAATGATCTATCATTCCCCGGGTAAGTACAGAGCTGACTATTGACAGCATGACCAGATTGGCTAATAACAAATCTATATCGGTGGTTCTTTCCCATTTAAGGCAGTCCTTTATACTGCGCTGCTTCGAGTAGCGCCTCTTCTCCAGTGAGCACGTTCGCGGGAGTGGAGGCAGAAATAGTTTCCGGATCTTTGGGATTACCAGAAAGATTTATAAAATCTGCTGGAGTTTCCTTGTCCGGAATTGGATGATATGATTCCTAGTACAAAGTTAGTTGTGGAACGACTCCCGACCGATTTGAAAAAGAGTCGATGACGTCACATAGTCTCCAGCACCAAGATCCTGAGTATAATCATACAAGGATCTTAGCAGAAACCTGGCAGTGTTCATCTATACATTAAGAATGTCGGAGCTCCCTACAAATGCGACCCTCGAGGGAACCATAAGGATGTGACAGTTTACGGTAGTCTTTATGTTAATTCCTGTTCCATCGCTTTGTGCGAGAGAGACTGGGCATACCAGGCCCTGCTTGCTCCACCGAGAGAGAAAGTCCATATGTTAGCTCAAGCTTCCTCCGTTGTTGTCTATCCAATTTCTAATGTTTACATCACCTAATCTCCAAAAGGTTGTGTCTCGGCTACGGAAGACATAATGTCGTACAAAACGGAGGGTAGTTACTTACCTTGGCTTCGAACGCTGGCGCAAGCATCCTCGCTTGTCAAATCAATCGGATTTTCTGTCCCTGTCAGCAGTTCGCCAAAAACAAAAAGGTTCGCTTCGTCGCGCTGGCAAGTAGCATACATACTGTAACAGCATCAACGAGATAATAACGGATGCACTTCTCTTTCTAAATATCGTCATCCTTTATAGAATGTTTCGGTGAAATACCCACATCCCCAACTATCCTCTTCCTCCGAGGTGTCATTCCCTGACGCCCTCACATACAGCCGCCCCTGTGAAACCATGTCATACTTCCGCACCATATTCTTCGGCAACCGGAACGCCACATACGTCGGCGTAGCTGCCAGCATCTACTTCAGCGACCGTCTTAGTGGCCACTCGAACATGGAAGAAACAAATTGGTTCATCGTCCTGGGGACGAGAATGAAAGCATTCCAACAGGGAGGCATGATGGACAAGCAGAAGGGAGATCTACAAGGGCTTAGATGCTCTGACGAAGTATCTAAAAGTGTGTCAATATGACAAGTGGGAGTTGAAGAGACAGGAATTGAGGAATATTATGGATAGGCTTCGGAAAGGGCTTTTCACACATTTGGATGACGATGTGAGGGAGTTGAGAGGGAAGAATTTGAGGAGGTATTGGACTATGCAGGAAATGAGAACTTTTTTTTTCTTTTTCTTTTTAGGGAAGATTAGCTGTAAATGCGATGGAAAAGGAGATAATTCGCTGCACAATCTTTTTGAATGGCGCGTGTGAACATCCGAGACAGCACTACTCTTTTGAACTTTAAATAACGTGTTTCCCGCCCGAGTCGATCACGTCCCTTCACTAGATGAAATACTATAATGATTTACACCCAAAACAACAACATTTTTCTATTATATCTAGTTATTAAAGCGACTAGGGCATTGTGTTCTTCTATGCCCTAAAATATGACAGATAGTGCATCGCGGGGGAGCCCGTATAGAACGTGGTTCGGTCGCAGATGCTGGTTCTGTAGATGTAGTAGTAGGAGCTCTAGGAGCTCCTTCATCTTGATTTCTCCTTCTCTGTATAAGATCTTGACCTTCTTGTATAGATAAACCATCTGTATAGCCAATCTGCTGATTAGATCGCTTCTTCTTTTGCTGGAGTTCTTCAACTGTTGCACGTAGATGTTGGTTCTCTTGGGCCAAAAGGAGTCCGCTATTAATAGCCATTTCACATCCTTTAATAAGCTGGTCTAGAGCAGCTTTAGCAGGTGACGGGGGGCTCCGTGTATTAGTTCTTAGCAATCTCTGAATCGCAGTCCTCTGCTTTTCTAATCGCTTTAGATTCCGCGGTGTTTTTAAAGTAGAATCAGTTGACCGGCTCCCTGGTGGTGTAGGAGTTCTAAGTTGTATAGTAAACTGTTCAAGCACATTGGTATAAAGACAGTGATGAAAAGACTGTCTCTACAGCAAGCCAGACTTGGATAGCGAAGGGTACGTGACAGAGAGAAGTTGGCAGGTGTAGAATTTACTGACGAGTAATTGGATGCTGCATAAGATACTGATAAGTGCAATGTTGTGAAGAAAGAGGATGCAGGCCTGAATAAAGATGTACTCGGCAGGAGATGTTCCAATCATAGTGATCCTTGATAATGTGCTTGTACATTACTTTCAATAGCAGATAGTTCGCAAATAGTCTTCAGCAAAGAGGGGGATATAATGAGATACCATAAGGTTGATTCTTAGCTCTGATATAATCTCCCTGACAGAAATCACATGCTGGCATATGATTCTGTGAAAGACACTGCAGCTGTAAGATAACGTAATCCAATACCGAGCTGGACAATCCTCCGGCAAAAATTGCAACCCAACGTGACCGAAAATCGTGGTTTTTGCAACAAATTCAAATATTTGAGTATATAAGAACGTGGAGCTATTTACTAGGAGACTTAAGCCGATTATGACCTTTTTTATTGCAATTACTGCAACTTGGTGGCCTCTATGGTTTTTTTTTTAGAAAATAATTGAGCTTCCTGCACCTCTCCCTCGCACTCTTGATCTCCTTTGCTACTCTTCAGCGCCTCCTCTATCGAGCATACTTACGCATCATCTTTTACATGCTGGTGAATTAACCAATAGGGTTAGCGTGACAGAATTGGCAGAACTGCCTCATCATTAGCTGGAGTCCGAAGGCACTGAGGTGAAGTTTGGCCATTATGTTATTGTTGAGACCCGAACATATTATTCAACTACCGAGTTACTTATCAAGAATACCTGTCACGCCCTAGGATATAGGTCTTAGTCGCTCTATCCGCTAGTTGGTTAAGAAAGATCAAGCGAGTCAAGTCCGTCTGACTCTTCGTCTACATCAGTGGATCAACTATCACACACTACCCAGGATGCACCCGTTCCGGGATTACTTCTGGAGTATATCATTCCAGCATGGAAGGTTTCCTTCATCATTCATGACACTATCCAAATATTGCTCACCACCATTAAATATAGAAGTCATCCGACCGTTCACAGTATGTCTATGGCTACCAATCCTGAAGGAATTCATTCACACGTCAAGTGAAACGAGCGACGCGCAACAGAGCGATAAAGCTCAAATGGCCATATTAACCCACGGTTCTAAACAGTAAGGCGTTATCATAATAGGGTTGGTAGTGAAAATCAACCTGGCGACCGTTTATTCGTAGGTTAAAGCCGTGGGGAGAGAGGATCAAATTTAACGCGTACTACGCACAATTTGGGGCAATCTACGAAGCAGCAACACACCTGAAAGTTACAATGTCGAGAATAACAATGCCATCATCGAACATAAGGATCACTATCTTCACTAATAATGGCACAACTATCGAGTCGCTAGCTAGAAAAAAACACACTAACAGAGTGGACGAGGCTTAATATAGCAGATCACCAGCCGGATCTTTGACATTTTGAAAAGCGGGATGTTGATAGAGCTATAATGGCTCTCTAATATAGGTAAAATGATAAAACAAAGTCATTTTGTAGAAAAACCACTCAGTCCCCTAGCTTCCTGGATGGAAACTCTTCGGGACTACTTTCCCATTTCTTTTGGATCTCGTCTTCGGTGAATCTCCCAGTCTTATTTTTTAACATGGCTGCCAGCTGCTCTTGGCTCAACCTGACCTGCTCCCCTATTGGTACTAAACAACGTGCAAGATAAGAGTAATCTTTTCGTAGCAGCTTATACGTAATCATGAAGAAGTCAAGGTTTCGAAAAACAAGAGCACTATTAGCTCGGTACCGATCCTTTGCTTTGAGGAAACTCAGAGGATGGTCTCGCCAGTGGCGAAGGGGATTCAAGTGATGAGACGTGTGATATCCATCGTTAAAACAATATCGATTACTCTATAAGTCCACAGCTTTATCAGTCTTCCATTCGGCAAAAATGACAGAGAAGTGTTTCATACTTGCACATCTATCAAAGTAATGCTTGACCGGAAGTTGGAATTCGGCTGTATCTCATCCACAAAGGCATGCTGCCCCCAATTTCCCACCATCATCCCAATCCGTGTCTGAAACAAGGGCAAAAGTATGACGACGAGAGTTGCACGGACGTTGTAGTTAGTGAGCAAGAGGATCATGCAGTAGGAGAGTAGCTCCCAACAGAATGATTTAATTGCCAAACCCAATTTTCCCTTGCGATAGAAATAAAGAGGCAATTCAATCCAAATGAGGAGGAAGAACCGAGTGGTGTAAGCGAGAAAATCGCTCACTTCATCTCGCTGGTATCGAATGGTTGATGATAAGTCAGCCGGCCCGTTATTCTCGACGTGGTGGTGTTTGACATGATGATAGTAGTATGAGTTCCACGTATGCCCCATAAAAGGCTCCAGGATGTAGGGAAACGTAATATCAAACCAGGTATATTTTTTCTTCAATACTCCATCATTGTGGATGTGATTATGAAGCATAAGAGTGAAGGGCCCAGAGCAATACACTTGCATAATCCAGTGAGCTATAGCATGGACCCAGGTGAAATTATAGAAGAGATAAGCCGCACTTGGAGGTAGAGTGCATAGGTAGACAAGAATGTGGGTGATGAAGACAACATCTGTAGGCCGTCGGACCACACTTTGGGCCCAGGATACTAATGGCACCAAGATATTATCGTTGAAGCAGTTCCGCGAAGGTGGGTATCTTATGTCCCATCCAGTGAGGATTGTAGGTTTGAATCCTTCTCGGCTCTCGTCATTCATGTCAGCAAGTTTTTTCATGAATGCGTCGCCCCCTTGGTCACTGTCTTGGGGTGGCATAATGCTACTAGCGACGGTGGGCTCATTGTACAAACTTCGTAGCACGATCTTGTCGGCATGAGTGAAGAAATGCTCAGAAAATTCCATATTTAATTATGTTAACTCTAATAGATCGGAAAAGATTGTCAGATCCAAAGACATCGTCAGCCATCAAAAAAAAAGAAAAGAAAAGAAAAATTAAATCTCAGTGTCATGACGTCATGGAATAATGATATCATCGGTTCCCACCTGAAGCGCTCCAGAATATACTCAAAAAAAGTATACTATTTCATTGCAATATATATGTACATAGATATGGTATAGTGTTATATTACGATGTCAGATAAATCCATCTGGAATTGGGTCATAGGACTGTGGTGAGGACGAAATCATGGATAGGAGGTTCGCAAGAACCTGGATCGAACTGTGGATAGACGGGGGCATACCTTCGGCATTGATGATTTTATCGCTGTTCTAGGCCATCGACAAGCCATCACGTAAATTCCGGAGGAAGTACCTAGTAACTAATCTGTGACTAGGTAGCCAGGATTTCTTAGGCTTCTTTCTGGTCGCCAATCACATTAAGAGAAGATAATGACAAATTATTCCAAACTTTCACTAACCTTTCATTATGATAAGGAACCTACTCAATTTTATCTTGAATTTTCTTGAATTGATCATTTTTTACCACCTATTGGACACCCCCCTGCAAGACTGAACATTCAAATGATACCGGAAACATCAATATTGCCGTACGAGTTCCAGGGCAGAAAGATGCTCCCACAAGAATGCTACTGGAAAATCTGATCTTAGTTGTTATAAACTGGGTGGAATAGCATTCCTCATCTAGTTTAATGCATTTCACATTTAGTTTCTACCCGGGAGAATGGTCTCCCATGACAGGATTCCGTCCAATCCCGACCTCTGTTATTCAAGCCACCTGCTCATCCATGGCTCTCCACGCTGATCTAGATCCCTCCGAACAGGAGACCATTGATGAATATATGATGGACAAATCCCGGGGGTAGAGCCAAGAAATCATAAGGAAGTCGTAGCAGGGATTTCTCACGCCTAGGATAAGTGCCTCTAACCTTAGGAAACCCGACAGTAATTATGCCACATTTTTGTGCAGCCTGGCAAGGCCATAAAAGATCAGCCTGCTCTGGACCGGCAGATTTTTCAGCAAACCCAAGGGTCTTGTGTCTTTTCTTTCCAAAACTTAATACACTCTGTCTCTTACAGTCACTCCAAGGAGAAACGATCAAAGGGTTTATTCTCTGGCCATCTATCGGGCGCACCATTCTATATTGATGCCAATCTAATATATCCACTCGCTGTCTTTCCCATATTTTTGATCTCAATATGTGCTTAGCATGATTACTTAATCATTCAGACAGCACAGGCGTTAAGAACAGACCCAGCTAAGCAGACCTGGGATGATTACGTCTGGGGCATCTCTTCAAATCAGCAGTTTCTAGACGGTTTACCGTCCTTCAAGGACAATGTTTATTTAGCAAACATTCAATATTCAAGTGTTGAAGATCTATATTATCTGCAATCGGACAATGCATTCGATAATTCTATGCATCTATTTCATTGAAATCGCGTCGACGACCGCTTTGCATTTGATATGTCCCCATCTATCAGAAATAACCCGGGAGCTCCTATTTCCTACTCGAAACCACGTTCTGTCCAAACCAATTGGCTGAAGACCACTCTTGCGGATCAATTTTTCTGTATGCCCATTCTCCTCCAGCCAAATGAATCTTCATATTTAGTTGCTAATAATTCTCTCTACAGGATCTTCAAAATTAATACAGATTATTATTGTCCGTTCTCAGTAGCGACAGGCCGTCGCCAGTCTTCTCAGATCTGGACTCGGAGTTACTTCAGATCCAAATCGGATCTCCACAACAGTAAACTTCCATCACTACGAACTCCCCAGCTGTTCAGCAGATAATAATGAACCTACATGTAATATCAGTTTGCAATATCTTATCATCGATATATTATCTGGTCAGACACAATCAAATAGGACTTTATTAGCACCTAAACCGTCCCACTAAACAGCTCGCAGCTACGCTTCAATCAAGCGACAACAAAAAGAATGAGGCCAAAGAAAACGCCACCAGGAACTGCAAGACCACCAATAATTCCGTGAAGAACCGATCCTGCATAAATATGAATGCAATGTTTATGACATTTTCCAATGCTATTCCGAGGTTGTGTGTTAGGTTCAGCCCCTACATGAGCAATAAGGGCATGAAGAGGAACCTCGAGGACGGCATACAAATGCAAAATAAATCTGAACTCCTGATTAAAGCACTGACCTTCATCCAGGAACTTCAGGAGGAGAAATTCATGGCTACGAACGAGCTCACTGTTCTGAAGGATAACCTACCTAGAGGCATCTGGCGCAGCTCGAAAATTAAGTGAAAGAAAAAGGAAGCTAGACATGGGGCTATACACATACAATAGAACCAAGAAATTGGCCCAGGGAGCCCTTTTCTTTGTCAATAAGAGTTACGGGGGGTAGTCTGCTTCTTGTATACCTTTATTTGCTTTCTACGTTTGTCTGTAACCTATCACACTTTACGTTTGCAATGACTACTATTATTCAAAAAAAAAAGTCTTATTATCAAATGGTAAAAGCAGTGATTCAAGACGGTCCCAGGTCTGATTAGATCTTTCGAATAGGCTATAAATAGCTCGGTGATCAAGGCCCTTCTAATATCTTGAATGGTGTTTTTTGGGTTATTTCTCTTCAACTGTAAAGTTCGATTTACATTAAATCATCCTGGATTGGATGATATTGAATCAGATAAAACCTTATTAGAAAATAATGACATCGTAGTGTGCACGAGAAATTTGTCCAAGTCGGGCACGTCTCCTAGAATCATCTTAAGGGAAAAATTACTCATCTTCTTGTTCAAGTGTGAGTGGATGCATGAATGAATGTTCCAGGAGCTCTTTCCCTTGTGTTCTTTTAAGATCCACCGACAATTTAAAATAATAATTACTTCTCATATCTGTTCGCCATTTCCCTGTTATGCTCCTTCACCTCCTTTGAATCATAACCCTTATCTAATTCACCACTTTCAGGATTAGGACCTTCACGATACTTCTTGAGGCTTGAGTCCTTGATAGGCTTTTTGCCATTATCAACAGTCTCTGGCCTATATGAGTCTAGGGATGGTTAATGATAATTAAAATGATATCGAAGGTTTTCGTTACCGGTACTCTTCGACCCAGCTCCTTGATTCTTTTTGGATGTCTTGCTTTCGCAGTGATTCGTAGTCGACCTTGTAAGGCATCGCAAGAAAGGATTCTGAACCCTGCAGAATATTTGCCGCTGACTCAAGACTGTTACTTGCATCGTAGAGGCACGACTTCTTAAACAGCCTTTAGTGTTGAAATACAGGATAGTTTGCCGATATATTTTCTAGCTTCGGCTAAATATAAGGAAAACACACTTAAGGTCCGGTTCGCTGATATGTAGACACGAAGGTTAGTGATCGAGGATGAATAGGGTCTCGTGATATGAAATTGACGTGATATTTACGTCATAATCAGGGTGAACCCTCTTCCGTAGTCTCAAACTGTTCCCATGTCACGACGAGGCTGTGTATTCCCTGTGATTGGCAGTCGATCCTGGCTTGACAAAAAGTGTTCAGATGGACTAGTCAACAGGTGTAATCAAGCAGCAACACTTTATATCTAGCTCTTACTAAGCAGGCCAGAATCAGTTCTAGCCGGCTATCTGCGATGGTCACCCGTGGAAGAAGGCAAGAGCTATAAAGCCTAAATTGAAATATATAAACCCTAAATCCAGCTGTAATGGGCCTAGTTTCACGGTGACCATATTCTGATGTAACTAGAATTATACTTCCTGGATCAGGCAACGAAGAGCTGTGGTATGATCAAGGCGTAGAAACTTTTTCAAATCATATACTTTTGCAGATTCACGAAATAAAATTTCGACTCTCAAAGCTGCTTTGAATGTGAAGATTCGGAAGCGAAGAGATAGTTGTGAGGAACGAAGCCTTCTGACGACTAGCTTACTATGTCAGCGAATCTAGATTTGGTGAAAGCTGTTGACAAGTAAGTGGTACATTTGCTGTCTTTTACGCACCGAACCATTATGACTGCCACGCTGGAGTTCCTGCATGTAAGCGATACTGATACCACTGTTTGAGAAGTTTCCCATATATGCAGGAGGATTCATTCTCTTCCAAGAGCCATCTTGAACACTATTACGCATTTGTAATAGAAGGCATTGATACCGTGCTTGGATATATCCCGAAATCTCTTGTGGAGAGCTTCTCCTGGTCGAGAGACTGTTGGGATATTAACACTGTCAAGAGAACTATTACACTTGTGACACAATCTCAAGCGACGCCAGCTCAACGCACAGCACTTATCTCTCAGACGATAGATATTTTTCGAGATACATTAAATCTTCCTATACTCCAGAATCAGACCGGAAAGTATCTTCCAGTGTACGGGCCCTCTAGTCAGATTCTTTTGGAAATTGAACAGACAGCCAGCGCAATCTTCGGTATTGTTATCTATGGAGCTCATCTAAACTGCTTTACAGAAGGGGTCCAAGGTATTCATGTTTGGGTTGCCAGACGTAGCATGTCAACAAAATTTTATTCTGGGATGCTTGATAGCACTACAGTTGTTCCTTTACAGGTTGGAGATTTTCCAGATCAACTCGCAGCTCATCAAGCAAGCCAGGAAGCATCGCTTCCGTACGAGCTCTTGAAAAACAACATACTAGCAGTTGGTTCAGTATCATACTTCCACATCATTGGCGATGAATCGGAAAAAAAGGGTTTCTTACAACCGGGGATTCAATATATATACGAGGCAAGACTGGGCGAGAGCGTCATTCCCCACACAAACAGTGCAGATATAGAACGATTTTATCTATTATCTATCACCCAGATTGAAGCCGCCTTGAAGAGACGAGAATTTACTCCACATAGTTCAATCGTTTTGATCGAATTTATGATCCGACATGGAGTTATTGTTCCTGGAAATGAGCCATACTACCTCGAAATTATATCTCGTTTACACCGCGAGCTAGAATTTCCAACTGCAGAATATCCACTAATACACGGCACTAGCTAAAGGAACAGACAAATATCAGCTCGTCCAATATCTTACCAACAAACATTTTACAGACTGGGAGACATGTTGGATTGTATATATTTCCTATTCCAAACAACTGAACGTTACAATGACTTTATTTCCGTATTCTGAATTCTTCTGGCTGATATGCTCTCCATTCATAACCCTATATTCTCTGTAGAGCCCGCCGATCAATCTGGTGAAGATACAAAGCGTACTCTGCTTCTAACCTAAGTCCATTGACGAAGTGATAAAGTAGGGTGGCTTGCAGGAGTGGTAACTGACAGACATTGCTGCTGAATCCACTGGTTTTCTCTTGAGATTAGCTTCTGTTCAAATAATCTCCACTGTCAAAACGTTGTTATGCAGTGGAGGATATTGCTGGAAAACAGATGTGGCCGGTGCAAATGATCTCCTATGAACTGCAGCTGTAATCTTCAGACAGGATGTTACTCTCTAGTATGTCATAAAATTGATGGTGGAAATCTGTTTCATTTATTGCTAGTAATGGCAGTCTCTATTAAGCAGGGAATACAGTTGTTAGAACTCTGTTTGTTTAAAGTGATAGTGTTTGCTTTTTCTCTTTTATTTTATTACTCTGTAGAGTAGAATTTAATAATTTAAATGGCTAATCTTTTTAACTATTTTATATTCTGCTATTTTTAACTGCTTGTAAGGCGCATATCATAATGCTGTATATAGAACTAAAATATGCACTCTCAGATAGGCATAGGCTTAGAGTGTGCAGTATAGTTATATAATTAAGTTATATATTACTTAGTTAATTTTAAAATTACCCTTAAGAAGACTTATTAAGTTACCTAGCTTTATAATATAAGATTAGTATATATATAATACTTTAAGATAACTTAAAGTTAGATAGACTTGGCTCTTAGAATCTTCTCTAACTACCAGTAAGTAGGTATTCAGCTAAGGCAGATCCTAGAGTGTAACAAAAAGAATAATTCACTAATAGCTTAACTTCTCTAGGTGTGAAAGATGTTAATTAATGAAAGTAAAATGCTTGAAGACATAGCCCTATATAAGATATGATTAAAAGAAGAAGTTATGTTATTATTGTTGATAATATGGCATCCGGTGCCGCTCGATATAACTTAGCTAGATAGAGGTTATGTGACCAAGGGAATATCTAGTCGCTTAGCGCTACTAGATCTCCGGATTCTCTAAGCTCCCAGCACCTGGAGATGATAAATGTACAGAGCCTAGAACACTCCAATCTGATAGCTTAATACTCAAGTGGTCTTGATAGTAGATGCTGCCTTATACATCGAGTTAAAATGCTTATTATCAGGTACAACAAAACCCGATCCTCAATAATTTCAATATTAAGTATAGTTTCAATTGATGAAACATATATGCGCGCCGGTCAGGCGGATGAATATTTGACAAATAAGTATTAGAAATCGTATGATCCAGAAGGATGATCTTTACAAAAAATAGTACTGTCGTAAGTTGTCCTGGATGAAATCAGAGATGATGTAATTAACTAGAAAAATTGCATCCACATGCGATAACTATCCAGTCGGGAATTTAAGCAAGGGTATAGTAACGTAATTCCCGGTCGTTCCGGCCACCTGGTCAGTCCGGCCACCTTCTTCAACGTCCACATATCTGAATAACTGTGCCTATTTAAATAAACACTATGCCACAAAAACCATGTCAAATATCTCAAATCTTAATAAAACAGGAGGGAAAGGTCTTGCTTGCTATTTTTGCTTTTAGAAATAATGAAATTCGCAGTATTTGTCGCGCAGCGGAAGTTTTTAATGTTCCTTGATTAACTCTCGAAGACAAACTAAAAGGCCACCAATTTCAACTAGATTTTCGCGTCAACTTCTAACAATTATTTTTCAACATATCATGTTTTCACCACCACCATATAAAATGTCTCCTTCTCAAGAATCTTGAATGAAAATGGCTATTGAAGCTTACAAAACAAGAAAGAATCCCGTTTCCCGTCAAATCGCACGCCGCTGCAATATATTGTGTGTTTAAAGCTACCTTTCTCAACCGGTTTAAAGGAATTCAACTACGGTGGGAAACACGCGGAAATGGCCATAAATTAAGTTTTCTGATAATTTGAATAGCATCTTCTCCTTAACTTCATCTTAATGCCGGGAATTTCTGTTCTACTTCGCTATTTTATACGGATCGACATGTGCTACTACTTTTATTCCTATACTCTATGTCATTTTATGTAAATCAGAGATAGTAGCGACATCATACCCTCCAGGTATTTAGATATTGTAGTTACTCTAGCTCCTATTGTTCCAAGTTGTCTTATAAGTTAGAACAGGAATAATCATAGCAAGTGAGCATTCTTCGGTAAGAAACCTACTATATATGTGACGATTTTAGACCCTTCCAATAATATTATATAGTCGAATGCGGCTTATTGAAGTAGCAGCTATAACTATAGCACGCCTTTCCAGAAACCGATATAATATACCGAACTAATTTTTCAAACTTTATACGTCGAGATTCCAATCTCGGAAAAAGAGCTTTTATTTAACATTTGTATATTATATGAAGATGCTTGATTATAGGTTGTGTTATCTATAGTATTAATAGCATTTCTAAATGATTGTTTCAGCAGCAACCTATATATGGAGTAAATAACCAAAATATTCGCCCGAGTGCAAAATATAATATTCCTAAACTACTGCTTTGTTGCTAATGTAAGTAGTTAGAGATATGCTCTAACCTATGTCTTCGACCTATATAGATATTAATACTATCATGCCTAAAGAATTAATTCTCTGGTATAAGAAGAATCTAACCTGAGGCAATTAATGTTTAACCCTTAATACGATGAAAATACTAATTGTAGTGATTAAAAATGAAAACTAGAGTGGCGTTCTTAACAGGTCGTATACAGAAAACCGTTCGCACAGACCCTGTTTTTACTATTTCGCTCTCTGCAATAGTCCCAATTAGATTATATTACAGAAGACTCTTTTTTTCATTTTTGACTACCCTCTCTTCCCTCGTTCCCCTCTCCCAGCTCTCCCTTTGAACGCTGCGTGATAGGAATCGAACTTACACGTTAAACTACCAGAGCGATGACTAAGCGTTTTGTTTTGGATCAACTGATTGCTTTGAAGACGGCGCCTCTTGCGTCACTTACTGTAACACTTCAAAAGTCAGTTTGAATATTCTGGGGCACCTCTTCAAAGCAATACTGAACTGTTTGTTTAGAAACATGTTTCTCTGGATAAAGCCCCACTAGCTTGATTTGTTTTTGTGCAACCAAGCACATGCCAAATTACCCCGTTTTCACTCTCCAGGTGTCTGCACTAATATCACCACATAACCAGGCAGTATAAGAAGACCGAGTCAGTACCCTCCCACTCTCATCATAATTGCAAAATGTTTGAATGCGCACATCATTTTAAGATAATTTGATACACTATGACAAATGGTCCTACCTTTGGTCAAGCTGAAATAGATAAGATAAATAAATGGCGCATGATAGTGGGCTGGGCCGGACTCGAACTAGGAGAAAGTGAGGCGAAACCGAGGCCTGTGAAATGAATCCATCAGATCTACTAAACTCTTCCGAAGTGTCGATATCTTGCGCTTGCTTGGGGATTTCATCTGCACCTATTGTGATGTTCATAGAGACCAAAGCCCAATCCGATCGGTTCGCATCGGCCCACATTGATTCCTTTTGCGCACGATACCTGACACCTATTTTGACTCAAAATGTGATCTTACATATTTACCACATCTTCGGCTGAAGAAACCAGCCACTCACTAACCACCCTTCAAACTGGGGTGCCACCGAGATCATTAGATTTACCACGTGATTTCTTAACTCTTTTCCAAATGCTGATTTTGGATCACCTAGACCGCATTCTTTTAATAGTCTACCACACAGTATTTTTCCCGTCCTTTTCAAGAGGACTCATTCTATGAATATATTTTCTCACTAACTCGCGATACCGATCGCTATACCTTTATTTCTTCTTCATTCTGTTCAGCCGACTTGTACGTGAAGCTATGAGTGCCTACTCAGGTCAACCCCGAGGGTTAGTACCTTATAGCCCCAAAAGCCGCTTCCAGTACGACCATCGACCAGCATTTTCTGGGAGGTACTTTGGAAGAAAATGATTCAAAAACTAGACGAGTATCTATTGCGTGCATGTCATGCAGGAAGCATCGCACAAAAGTAGTCTTACCTCCCTCATTGCCTAAATCTAACCGACAAAGACAGAAAAACAGTACATGGTCTGATTTCTGACCAACATTTAGTGTAGCACCGAGCGTCTATGCTCAAGGTGCACTTCAAGCGGCCAAGAATACGTCTATGACTACTCCGCGGTTAGGCGTCGAAAGGCGCATTTGGAACGGACAGAACAGGAATTTTGCAAAGGGCTCGATGATAATCGGCAATTTTCCACGAGTTTGCTGGGTCGTATTAAATATGCGGATGATTATCAGCTATGGACCCTTATTAAAAACATTCGTATCGCTGGCGACTTCGTTACCATTAAAGCTACTGTCGATGCTCTCAGCATAAAGCTGCACCATGCAGTCGATATGCAAGCATGAAGTGAGATTTATCAGCGAGCTATCATACCATCTATATTAGTGTACATATGTTTATCTTATTTCCTGGCTAATGCTGCTGATAAGCCATTAGGATCTGAAATCTATAAAAATATTGTATTAATATGAAGAAGTAACTCTTCGAACCGACAAACGTGTACTGTTGGCAGATTCTCTTGGTTCATTTAGTGTTCTTGGGAAAAGGCAAGTATTGACTTGTAGTTTAGTCTGTTAAATAGAAGTTTCTAATTCTGGTTACTTCAGTTTTCCCTAGGATGCCCATCCACATTGTCTTCCTAGCTTTTCAGCATGTTCGACACCGACTTTCGACAACTCTTATTATGCTTTTTGATATTATCTTGGTGTTGTGAAGTATCTACTTCACCACTTTCCGTATTTGGTCCTTCACAATAAATTCTTAGGCTGTAGTATTTCTCCTTTCGCGCCTTTGTATTGGTAATTGGTATAGGCGAAGCAATTCCTGGAAATTGAGCAGTGCGAAACCAGCTGAAGCGCAACCAAGCAAACTATCTTTTTGGATTTTGGTCTTGTCCACCAGTGTTGTCTTCATTAAAGTCATGGTTACTTGACTTTACTACTTCATTTTTGCCTCTGTCCCTTAGATTCGGCGCAACAATGAGTGGCTGCAGTTACAGGACTTCCAGTATGTACAGTATAGCGGAAGCCGGGTGGAAGCATACTCTTCCTAGGTACACTTTCCATAACGTAATCGACCACCGAACCGATCACACCACCGAGTCGATCACCCTCACGCGTTCTGCCCGCGTTTTGAAACCTATTATATTCAACTATCCACCATGCCACCAAAACTGCCTAGATCTTCAAAAGATCTTGTTCAGCAGGAGGGGAGGATCTTATTAGCAATTGAAGCTTTAAAGCAGTCTCAAATTCAATCTGTACGAAAAGCTGCAGAAACTTTTCAAGTTCCTTATACAACCTTGCAAAATCGCCTCCAAGGCTACAAAACGCGAACTGAACAACGCGCCAACGGACATAAATTGACAGAATCTGAAGAGGAATCGCTCGTACAATGGATTTTATCAATGGATCGACGTGGAGCATCTCCCAGACCTATTCAGGTTCAAGAAATGGCTAACATTCTGCTGTCAAACCGAGGTTTTAAAGATTTTCAACCGACCGGCCAAAACTGGGTATACAAATTCATTAAACGCCATTATGAATTGAAGACTGCCTATTCTCGACGATACAGCTATAAGCGAGCAAAATGTGAAGATCCTAAGATTATAAAAGAGTGGTTTGAACGCGTATAATTCATCATTATGCAGTATGGGATTGCGACCGAAGATATTTTCAACTTTGATGAGACTGGATATGCAATGGGTCTTACTGCTACTGCAAAGGTAGTAACTAGAGCTGAAATATACGGTAGACGTCAAGTTATACAGCCTGGAAATCGCGAATGGGTTACCTCCATTGAATGCATTAGTTCTACGGGATGGGCTCTACCGCCATGCATTATCTTCAAAGGAAAAACCCATATTGAAGCTTGGTACGAGGACCCTAGGATACCCAAGGACTGGAGGATTGAAGTCAGTGAGAACGGCTAGACTACAGATCAGATTAGCCTATGCTGGCTACAGAAGATTTTCATTCCTCAAACTAGTCATACAACTGGCCAATATCGCCTACTCATTCTAGATGGTCACGGCAGTCATCTAACCCCGGAGTTTGATAGAATATGCAGTGAGAACGATATTATTCCTCTCTGTATGCCACCTTATTCATCAGCTTATTTGCAACCGCTTGATGAAGGTCAAGATCTTATACAAGGGAGGGGAAATCAAGCTTTAGGAGCTCCTACTGCTACATCTACAGAACTGGCATCTGCGACTGAACTACGTCCTGTACAAGCTCCACCGCGATGCAGCGATTGTAATGTTCTAGGGCATAAGAGAACACAGTGCCCTAATCGCTTTAATAACTAGATTTCATTGGAAAATGTAGTTGTTTTGGGTATAAATTAATATAGTATTTCATTTAGTGGAGGGAGGTGATCGACTCGGTGGTGTGATCGGTTCGGTGGTTGATTACGTTATGGGGAAATATCGCTTTGTCAGCATCTGTGATTGAGACTGCTAGAGTCACTAAGTGTAAGTGTTGAATAATTTCACAAAATATCGAGCATAATAATCAGAATTGCTTCTTTTGGCAGATCATTTGATTATATAGTGTACTTTCCAATTCGAGCACGAAGGCCATTCTCCCGCCTTGAAACTGCAGCTTTTGGAATCACGTTGCCACATCCGATTCGTGACGCAATACTTACATCACTTTAAACATCACTTTTCATTTTTATAAAATAAATATAATTAAATGCAAACAAAGTTACAGTAATTTGCAGGTAACAAGCTCGCATCTAGAAGCACAATGGAAAAGTCTGAGGTAAAAGCGAGTTCTACTCTGGAGTAAAATATGCTGATAGTTCGTGTAGCTACCATCCGAAACTGCGAGAGGCATTTCCCAGATATATGGAAAAGGGCCTGGTGGAATTGCTTTTCGGCAAAAGTCTAAGGTGAGCCAATTTCAGCTATCTTTAATGGATCTAAAGTGACAACAGAAGGAGCGAAAATACTTCGACTCAGGAGATTTTGCACTTGCTGCGACTAGTAAAACGACTGACAATGGTATTATAAACACTGGTGTGACTCATCCACACCGTGAAAATATTTCACGCCCTCATACGGCAGTTCCTGCGAATAGTAATGTCCAGGAGGACGCCAATGAGAATCTCCAAGACAGAAAGAGTGGTGATTTCGTCATGACGGGCAGCCCTTTAGGTCAGCATACTGATCAACAGAGCAAAAAGACCCGCGAGTCCCCAAGTCACTGAAGCTATATGACTTCCGATAGTGGGTGCTGGAAGCTGGCTAGGTTTCTGAAATTGAGATGGGCCTTAATCGCTCAAAGTTACGCACAATTATCTCTTTATTTATTTCCTTGTATACTCAAGCAATAATACTGAAGGTAGATCGAATCGAGATATATATACCTTTGCTGCAAATTGATAAATAACATAAAGCATTAGCACACAAAATAAAATAATCATACGTGCTTATGGACCTAGCATATTCGAGATGCTTTTAGAGGCGGGAAATTATAGAGAGCGTGGTGCTGAAAAAATAGTGTCGCGGCATTAGAACATAGCACAGTTTTATTAGATAGCGTAGAGCTATGCTGGCGACTGTGGACTGTGGATAGAGGGCAGTGAAGTGGATATCGTGCGTAGAGTGGAGTCACTTACGGTTATTAGCTGTTAAGTTGTCATGTACTCTTGTGTAGACGGCAGCTTTCTGAAAGGTTTGAATACCAGGAAGGCTAAACGGAGCCTTCTGCCTGACGGCAAATCAAGATTACTGGGGTTGACCACCTGACGACCGTCCCCACCTGACAAGCGTTTTCTAATGATTTTAAAGTAATTAAAAAACCGCTATACCACAACAACGAATTGCTGAAATTATTAGATATTTTAATATAGTAATCTAGGAGAATATTAAATTATAGCAAGGAGGTGCCCAGGCGCTTGAAGACGGGGGCTGCTTTGGGTGCCTCAACGGCTGGCCCTGCACAATATAGCCCGCTACGATCGAGTAGTGACGGTGATAATGATGTCTAAGACTCGTGATGACCGGCGGGCGGAGATGTTGTATGAGTCGCGCAAATACGTGCCCGATTCTGAGGTGCCTCCAGATATGTTCTTCTTTACCTGGGGTTCCTATCCGACTAGGGACGCGCAGCGTCTGCTGGATGCGGTGGAAGGGAAAGTCTAAGCTCAAATGTTGCTCGGAAATTGTGCTTTGGTTCATACTGTGATTAGAGTAGATATGAGTCAGAGCAATCAATGTGTTTTTTGCTCCAATCGTGTGGTACCTGAATGGGGAGACCGAGATATTGGAAGGATCGACGAATGGGTACAAAGAGACATTTACACATTCCGATGCAGCTCCATACTCCAGAGTCTATTCTATGGTCTATGATTGGTATCTCCCAATTAGCACAGACAGATCTGCTGCAAGAATCACTCCAACAAATCGATACATCATGTTGGATGTTACAGAAATACCGTTACCCTGGACGCAAGAAGGACCAACTCTATCAGCCGTCGTACAAGCACGAATATCCCAGTCTAAATTATACCAAACGTGGCTGCAGCCCGGATCAGCTCATCTAACAGCAGAATAATAAAGACAACAGCCAAAAGAAGAACAAAGATAAGCTACAAACATTGCAAGCAGTGAGGCAGTAATCAAGCATTCCCTTCACTAAGACATAGCATTTCGGATTATTTAGACCCTTACAAGACCTCTTAATGACAGGATTATGCAGAAAAAGTGACGGCATCATATGCAAGACGGCTATTCTTTTACCATTCAAAGAATGCTATTACTCAAGAACCTAAAATAGCAGCAAGTAAGCCAAGCAGTCATTTTTAACCTTTAACCATTTCCCACCAGTAGCTCACAGCGACATCGCTAAAATAGTCATTATAGTCGAAAGCATCGACAACAAGGTAGAGAAATTGGTTCACATGAATATGAAGGAGTTGAAAGAAACAATTAATTTGCAGAACAAATGTACTGACCTCATTCGTGGACACCTTGAGCCACAAAAATTGACAAACTTATGGCAGGCTTTGAACATTTGACGAAAGTGATAGTCAAGTGGCGTGGTAATTTACCTAGAGATGAATAACGTTAGCTAGATTAATAGAAGACTCTTCTTTGAATCTGGAGTGATCATTATATTCTCTAAAGCTTTTTGAATCTTTGGCCTGCTATAGGATCTTACACAAATGTAGTAGATAAGGGCAAGGATCACAATATAAATGATGACTATCATTATTATAATACGGATCATATTAAATATAGGGAAGGTGACAGTTGGTATATGTCAGCGAATGCAACTAAATAAGATACATCGCAGGAAGGAGGCACAAATAATTGTTCCCAGCAACCTGTACGAAGGGTGGGCTTCTGCTTTCTGATCAAATCTATGTGTCCTATATACTATCTGGGATTATCTCACGCATATGCACCATAAACAATAGCATGATAGCTACCGGGAATATCCATAAAATTGTGGGGTCGGTAATAAGTAGTACGCTCGACTATGCAATAATACATTGGCGAACGTTCCATTTGAGTCACGCAGATAATCGTGTAATCGAATCTCATTCACATCTTCTAGGCAAGGATCAAACTATTATAAGCGGATAACACGGTATGTGTTTCTATTGATATATCTCGATGATGTATGATATTACGCCACGTTTTAAATTTTGCTACTGGGAATATCTACTTGAGGGATATAAAACAATAAAAGAAGCTATAGATCCCAGTCATTCAGTCGTATTTGAGTTGTAAATAGACTTCGGCAGGACCCATCAAAACCTGAACCAAACCCGAACCAAACCCGAACCCAACCCATCATGGGTTTTAGGTCCAATTCTCCAACCCATTATGAAGTTTGGGTTCTTGGCTATAACCTATAACCCATGATAGGTGACCCATGGGTACCCATTTTAGTGTAAACAAGGCAAACAGCCCTATATCCTGTGACTGCTAAGTAATGCATTTTTCTACTGAATTTTTGGGTATTTAGATTATATATCATTTAAGAAGACTAATATTCTGCAGTTTCAGTAAATTAAATTCAGTGTAAACTACTACTAATAATGCTCAAACATATTATCCTCTCTCCGTACTTGCTTTCGTCCTGAGACTCGTACCTAGGTAGATGTAAGAGGAGGTGTCCTCGGGTCAGCTAACCTAGGCCAGCTGAATAAGCAGAGGCGCCTCGACGGCGAGGCGCCGGTCCTATAAAATATATGGGAGTCCGGCGAGGAAGAATACGTCGGTCTAGCTACTCGATTGAACCGTACGCTATAGGATTGAATAGAACGGATCGCTGCCGCTCCTAACTAGTATTTGCTCTAGGGATCTATATAGCTTGAACTACCCTTCCGTGACATCATAATGAATCCTATATTCAATATCCCCTTAGTCTAGGGGTTCTAGGGTGTTCGCTGCAGCGTCGGTCATGACAGTAGAGCTCTCTGGTAGCTGTGGTTCAGTCTTCCTAATATCTACTAGATCAGTAGATCTCTCCTCTTGCTCTTCAGTATTAATAATTACATCTATCTCTAGATCCTTTAACCATTCATTCTTTTTCTCTCTTGCTGCCTCAATCTCATATATAGTAAAGAACTGCTCTAGTTGTCTTGCCTCTTTCTCTTTGAGATTGAGTCTTATTGCATAAAGAAATAATATTATCTTCTTAATAATATCTGACTTCAGGCAATCATAGTAATAATAGCAAATATCTCGAGCAGTCTTAAAAAGTTGTTTTACTTTAGCACCTGTTACTGAAATAGAGAGAATATCACAGGTAAGAGAAGTAATTGCAAAGAAATAAGATTAGTTCTCTCTCTAAAATTAAAAAGGTTCAGCATTAACTATATCTATTATATTAATTAGTACTATATTAAATCAAATATTAGGATTAAAGCTTATCACTGTGAAGATATTAAGAGATCTTTTTCTCTGCAGGTTTAGTCAGAGGCTTATATTTATTTAACATTCTGCTAAGTCTTCACCCTCAGCTATTACCTAGCTGTGCTGTAGATTAATGATCATGAGAGCCTTTAGATAGACATTGCTAGTAAGATGCAAGAGCCTGTTAAATAACTTTTAATAAGCATTATGCTATTTCTTATTCTAGTCATTAAATAAAAAGAACTGGAATCTGCTATTAGAGGCTAGCATAGTTGCAATTGCATAGATATATCCTTGAATATCATCTGTTTATAAATAATAAATATCAAGCTTTTGCTGACCAACTTCAAGAGATATAAGTATCTGTTTCTTCTATAGGACCTGTTTTTAACGTAGCTGATTTATTGATTTTTTAAAGTATTTAAAGAGTGTATTATAGATCTTAAATACCAGATGTGTAGTTACTTCTTTAGTTTTTGAAAGCTCTGTTGTATAATCAAAGAATGGCTTAGTAATGCAAAGAAGGTAGTTAATCTGACATTATTCTTTATTATTTAGAAGCATCTCTTCACAGTGATATTCTACACAGAATAGGGTAAAGAAGGCTTATAGTCTTTTGATATAGCGAAGCATAATAAAGATTGAATTTTATTACAAGCTTTGGTTTATTTTTCTAAAGACTTAAAAAGATCTTACATTGCTAAGAGCTTGCATAAATATAGATTGCAAGATACTGAACATTATTTAAAGTATATAAGATCTCGCGCTTCTAATGTTATATATTTCCTTTTGCTATAGTTGACTGTCAATCAGTCTATTTTGTCTCTGCACTATTATTCTGTGATGTAGTTTTTAGACGATCAAGGAGCTGGTTCAAACATAGATAACATTGTAACGGTCCAAGAGGCAGTTTATTCAACTAGCTAGGACGACTCAACGAGTATTCTAAACATGAGGAAAGAAAGGAAAGAAGCAGCAGTAACAGCATGCTAGAGACGCTTAGTATAGGGAATCCCCCCCCCTTACCCGAATAAGATCTGCATAGGGTCCTGGGTCCTAGGATTCAGGAGCTCCGAGGTGGCGAGCTCAGAGGTCAGGTTTACCCTTGGGTCATGGGTCAGATCGGATGAATTTCATCCGATGTTTTAAAGCAACATCAGGTTAGAGCAACGCTAGCTGAGGGTGGCCGAAGCTCTATACCGGGCATAGCCCGTCACATTACCCCCCTCCTCTAGGAGGACTAGGTGACTCCCTCCCCTTCCGCAGGCGATATAGGTTCACTAGAGCTTTCAAATCCCCCTGGTGTAGGTGTTTCACCTTTAATATCTCTTCTATTTCATATTCCTCGGCCCTATCGACTATTAGGGCTGCTGGCTGAATATTATCTTAGACCTGCGACGGTAAGAGGTCCTCAGGAGCTCGTCGGAGAAATATAATATGAAAAATAGGGTGAATACCAGATGGGACATCCAGACGGCAAGCATGGGATCCAATCAGCTCCAAAATAATATATTTGGTATTATTCCAATTAAGCTTTCGAGACGGCCGGTCTGTCTGTATATTCTTGAGCTTTAACTATACCTTATCCCCTACCCTGAATTATTTTGCCATCTGCCGGTGGCAATTAGTATTCCCCTCCTGGAGCTCCTGAGCTGCTACTATAGTAGCTTGAGCTATCTTAGTAGCTTCCTTCAACCTAAAAACCAGGGCTTCTCCCTGAGCAATAGGAGAAGAATTAATATTATGCCGCAAGGGTTCAAATAAATCAATTAGATCAATTAGATCTATATAATATCCATACATGGCAAAGAAGGGACTCATTCCGGTAGAGGCAGTATCTCGGTTATTAATTGCTAGTATTGCCATAGGTAATAGCTCCACCCAATTCTCCTGCCAGTATACTGTATAGGCCATTAAATATATCTCTATGGTCTGATTCATTCGTTCGGTAGCTTTATTAATTTCAGAATAATATATAATTAAAAACCTTTGGGTAATTTGGAGTAATTAATATATCCTTTTCTATATAAGATTAATAAATTGAGGTCCTCGATCAGATACTATAATTTTAGGGGGATTATAATATCGAATGAAACACTGAATAAGCTTCTTTGCAATATCTCCAATGGTAATAGTTTTTATAGGTTCAAAAATCACTGTCTTAAATAGCCGGTCAGTGATAACCATGATATTAATTATTCCTTCAAGTCCTGAAGGAGGTAGTTTAATCACAAAATCCACTAATATTTCAGACCAAGGGTACTCAAGGATAGGTAAAGGTTTAAATAATCCTTACCACTTCTCTTGCTAAATAATTAATTTATTATAAATATTATAGTTCCGAAGGAACTACCTGATATCTTGACTAAGCCTTGGCTAGATAAATTGCCTAGCAACTAGGTTCCGAGTCATATCTCGTCCGGGATACCTAGATAGATAGGAGTTATAGGTTTTCTAAATAATTCGGGTCTACAAGGGTTTAAAATAAGGGATCCATATTTGATCCCTCCAGCATAAGTATCTTCTATTATTAATTAAATATTCAGATAGGGATATAGGTAATCCCTAGTGCAATAGAAGCTGCCGGTCCCCATTCAAAACTGCCTGCCGAATCAACCAATATCGCCGGTTTGTATTTAGGGTATTATTCCATAATTGGTAAAGGATTTCATTTACAAAAGGATTTTTAGGGGGGTTAGATTTATCCCCTAGGGGGTTATCGGCTTGATCCTGATCTCCCCCTGTAATAAATCCAGCTCTAATGCTTATTGGCTCAGTTGAATTAGGGTTTTCTGAATCCCCTATGGGATTCAATGTTGTTGTATGCCTCCCAATAGATTTCAGCAGTTGGAAATGCTTCCCTGCTAGATGGGAATCCTCTAGGTCCCTAGGCATATCCTGCTCCCGCCGAGATAGAGTATCAGGGACTGTAGCTTCCTTACCAGCTCGAAATTTCAAGTTGAAGCTATACCTTGCTAAAACCTCTGCCTAGCGGACCTACCGTTTATTAAGCTTCTGCTTTTTCATAAAGAATTCAAAGTTCTTATAATTAGTTAGAATATTAAAACTAGAGACATTACAAAGGTCACTATCCCATTACTCTAAGCAGCGTATAATAATAAGGAGCTCCTTGTCATAAATAGGGTAGTTATATTCTGTAGGAATATTCTTTTTTGAAAAGAATGTAATTAGTTTTAGTACCCCTTTATTATCGTATTGAGATAAAGCTCCTCTAGTAGTATATCTTAAAGAATTTGTCTTTAGGATAGTTCGGCAATTAAAATCCCATTAAACTAAAATTAGTACACTAATAAGCATAGTCTTCAAGGTCTAAAATACTTCCTCGCATGCAGAAGATTATTTAAATAGGATATCCTTCCTAGTTAGTGCAATAAGTGGCACTACAATATTTGAAAACTTAGGGATAAAGTCCCTGTAGTAATTTGCAAATTTAATAAACCCATGTACCCCTTTTACTATCCTTGGCTGTTCCCAGGATTTAATAGCTTTAATTTTTTCAGGGTTAACATAAATACCAACTCCAGCTTCTACTATATAACTAAGATATTTAATGCTCTGAGCTTTAAATTTGTATTTATTAATATTTATATATAACTTAATATTTAATAATTTCCGAAGGATTAGTTTTACCTTCCTTTTATAATCTTTTAGGGTTTTATTAAAATATATTAAAATATTATTAATATAAGCTAAAGTAAATTTATTAAGGTATTCCCTTAGAATACTATTTATATAATATTAAAAGGTAGTAAATACTTTAGTTAATCCAAAGGGGGTAATTAACTATTTATATAGTTTATATTAAGTTCGGAAAGTAATCTTCTATTTATCTCCTTTCTTAATATAAATTTTATAAAAAGTAGTAATAATATTAAGCTTAATAAACTACTTAGCTTTTAATAGAGAATACAAAGTTTCCTTGATCAAAAGGAATAAATATTTATCCTTTTAAGTAATAATATTTAAAACTTAATAGTTTATATAAAATTAAAGCTCTCTACCTAGTTTAAAAATAAATAAAATAAGTGCTAAAGCTGGTAAATTATTAACCTAAATAAAATTCTTCTACAAAAGCTTAATAAGGGTTTTCCGAAGGACTAATAATTCCTCTCGGGTTATTTTATATAGAGGTCCCTATGGGATAACCTTATTAATTCTTAAATTATTTTTTTTAAGAATTATCTTATAATTTACCCTTAGGTAGTGTTTAAGTAATTAATTTAAATTTTTTTAGCTAAATAAGGGTAGAAACTTATAGTAGTAAACTAGTAATTTCTTCCTTAAATTTGAATATTTCTTAGGTATTAAAGCTTAGTTAATATTAGCTAGGCTAACTGCAAAAACCCTAGTCGATTCTTTTATTTTTAAAGCTTAAAGGATTAAGGTAGTAAAAGCTAAACCTATTTGCTGTTCTAGGAGATATAGGGTATTTTCCCTTGGTTCCCTAGCTTTGATATTTAGTTTAAATATCCCTATATATAACTTCTTTTTTACAGGGTAAAGGATAACTTTTTCGGATTTTATCTATAAATATTTAAGTATAATATTATTCTCCTAGTCTGGGAGGATATAAAAATAGACCCTTTGCTGCTTATAGCTATCAATATTAATATTAGCATATGTAATATAGGTAATAGCATTTCTTTTTAATTTAATAGTTGAGTGGAGGTCTTAGGGTTTTTTTAATTAAATATACGGTAACTTAATTTATTTAATAAAAAAATAACTAACCATAACATAGGATAGGTATCCTAAATTAATATAGGCTTTAGTATAGATATTCTGTAAGGCATATACTATATCGCTATATATAAAACTTTAGTATATACCCCGAAGGGGTATAGCTCAAGAGTGCGAGATACTATTATATAACTTAGTAGCATACTATATAATATCATACTCGGGAATATATACTATAGGAAATTAGTAATTAGTCTCAATACAATACTACTATTTACCACACTACTTAAATATCCCTTATAATTTTAATTACTTATTATTAAAGGAGGTAACTTAATATTAATAAAATAATATTAGGAAAACACAACCTCTAACCTCGAGTAGAGTTTATTATAACCCCTAAACTAAACTTATTATATAAAAAAATAATACAAAAGGAGGCATAAGAACCTCCGGGAAAACGGAAGTAAAGTTAGGAGAATCGAGAGGAAGCTACTATTATAATATAAGTATTAAAACAAATAATAATAAAATTACCAATAAAACTTATAACAAGGGAGGAATCAGGAGGGACACAGTCCCCCAGCTTAACCACAGGGAAACTTTAAAAAATTAAAATATAAAAGCACCTATTAAACTCTATAACTATTAATAATAAAAGAATTATAGGTAATAAAAATATTATAACCTAACTCAAAGTAACAAGGGTAGAGCTACTATAATTATAATAATAAAAGAAATTATAACAAATTTAAAAATATATCCAAAGAGAAAGAAAATTCCTAAACACAAACCAAAATAAATATAATTTATTAAATACAAATAAAGAAAATATAGAATATACAAATACTTCTATATTATACTAAACTATACTTTAAGTTCTTAAAGAGAATAAAGGTCGAAATAAGTTTAAAGATATTTTAATAATAAACTCCTTATAAAGGAAATTATAAATTATTATACTATATAATATATTACCTAAAGTAATAATTTTAAATAAAAAAAAATACCAAAGAGGTAATTTTTCAAGGATAAATTCATTATTAAAAAATAACCTAACTATACCACAACCTTTATATATAAAAATAAAAAAGTATTATAAGGGAATAAGTACCCGAGAATACAATAAATTTATAATATACCTTAAGATATACTTCGTATAATATAATTATTTATTTAAATTTAATATATATAAAATTAACAAAGTAATTAGTTACCTAGACAATAATTTATTATTTATATAATTAAATATATAATTAAAAGTAAAGAAATAAAGGTAGAAATTTAAATAAAACAAATTTAAAAACTTCTTATTACAATAATTAAATAACTTAAAAAACCTTATGCATAATATATATTAAATATTTATTAATATATAATAATAATATTTATAATTAATATAAGAATTTATAACTTATATAAATTATTATAAAATATACCTTTTAAAATAATATATAAAATAATAATAAATTAAATACTTACAAACTAAAGTATTTAAAATTATATAAATAAAGGTAAACTAGTATAGCTATAAACCCAATATATACCCTAAATTCGTAATATACTTATAAATAATAAAAAATAATATCCGTAATTAACAAAAAATATTAAACTTATAACACTATAAAAAGTTATATAAAGGCAAAAAAAATAGCTTAAAATAAAATACAAAAATCGAAAATAACTTATCTAAATACTTATCTAAAAAATATTATTTATATAAGAAATCCTTTTTAATATTATAAATAATAAAAAATATAAAATACTATTAAAACAAGAAGCATAATATTTAATATTATATTTATAACAAACTAAGCTACATAAATAAAAACTATCCCTTAAAAAATAATAAGCCGAAAGATAAAAATATAAAATTATTAATAAAAAACTAAAGTTCCTAATATTTAATGCTGTGGCAATATTAAGAATTAATTTTAAAAGATATAGCCTTATAGTAATTACTTTTTATATTAAAATTATAATTTTATAAGGTATTACGCCTTAGGATTTAGGTCTTAATTAATTTATCTACTATAGTTAGGGAAGGTTTAAGTGAGTTAAACTTAACTCTTATTTGGTAATTTTATAGTTCTTTAAGGATTTTTATATAGTGCTTAATATATTACTTATTAAGTATTTTTAGCGAAAAAATTATTATATTTAATAACACAAGGGTCTTTCTAAAGTAAACAATAATTAAGTTAGAAATAAAGTTTACTTCGTACGTATATATAGTAATAGTTTTCTTACTAACTTATAATAAATAGTAGTAATTAATTCAATATATTAAATTAAAAAATATAATAATTACGAAAAATTAAATACAACTGTAAGGCGGAAATAAGTATCCTTATATATCCAATTCTTCCTTAATATATAAAGTGTATAGAGTATAATTCTCCTTACCTTTTTACTCGAAGTTTACCTTTATAATAGTTAAGGTATATAGGGTATATTGTCGTCTTCCTTTTCTACCTTATTTATTTTCCTGTGTTATATAACTTTTTATTTACTTTGCTTTAGTATTGTACTATAGAGTTTTATTTTATTAAGGTATTATAGTTGTGTCTCTTTATAGTTAATTTATAATATTATTCCCCCCCTTTTGAAGTTTTTATTTTTAAAGATATATAAATAGAATATTTACCTATTACTCGTCGAACTTTAACTTTTTTTATAAGTAGCCCGAAATATATCTTTAATATACCTCCTTGTAAATATAATAAATATATTAAGAATAGTTGTTTAGCTTCCCGAATCGAACTTTTAGGAAGTTCGTCTATTGTTCCGTATTTTCACTACCTTTTCTATAGTTTATTATATATTATAAGTATATTATTAAGAAGTTTAAAATATTTAAATTGTGCTTATTTGGGTTAAAAGTGTAAAAAAAAGTTTTATAGCGACAAAGAGTAAAATAAGCTTATCAAAGCTTATTTAAAGGTTTAATCTTAGCTTACTTAAGCTTTTGCTAAATAAAATAATATTTTAACTAAGTTAGCTTATATATTTGCAAAAATTTATTATCTCTTAAAATATTAATAATTCTTAGAAAATTATAGTACTAAAATACTTAATTATAATTCTAAAGTTATAGACAAATAAAATAAAGAAAATCCCTCGTTTACTAAGGATTTAGCCGAGCTAAATTATCTTGCAACTAAGAATAAATAGTGTTGCCTAGCTGCTACTTCAAAGGATCCTACTTTGAATTAAATATTCTAAGATTTAAGCCCTAGCTTTTGGGCTTTTATTAGTACTAATATTACTACATTAAATACTAATAATTTATCAAATTTTTAATAAACTCCCAAGTGTTTTTTAAGGTATTATACCCTTTTTATTTTATTAAGTATTAAGTTTATCCTTTAACTTTCCTATGTTTTAAAATCCTTTTAATTTTATATTCTTTGATTTTATTATTAAGTTTAGTGTTTTAGTTAATTTAAATATTTTTTAATATTAGTTTTAGTAATAAAATATGGAAAATTAGGTACATATGTTTTATACTTTTTGGTAATTTTAATTTGTAATTTACTAGTTTAATTTTTTGTTTAATAATAAATAGTTTAATTTTCTTGCTATTAAGCTTATTGCTTGGTCTTTTAATTTTAATATTTTATTGTAGGAGATATACTTTTTCCCTTTCTTTGAAGTTAAGTCTCTTTTGATTTTAAAGGTTATAGTATATTGCTATTCGTAGGTTAATAAACTCGATATCTAACCTCAATTATTTGTAGGTTTTCTTTAATTTCTAAACCTTGTGTTCCGCTTCGTAGTTTACTTCTTTTATTTCCCTTAGTTTATAACTAAACTTAGAATTATACCTATAGTTTGTATAGAAAGGTATTTCTTTTGTAATTATATTAATTAAATTATTATATGCAAATTGTGCTACTAGTAGTAGTTTTACCTAATTATCTTGGTCGTAGTTTACGTAGTAGCGTAGATATTGTTTAACTATTTAGTTTATATATTTTATTTACTTATTTATTTATAAATAATAGGCCGTGCCGAGTTTATATTTAATTTTGGTTATATTTATAAGTATTTTTTATAATTTGGATATAAATTAAGTGTTTTGATTTATGGTAATTTTCTTTGGTATTTTATATTTATAAAATATATATTGTATTAGTAAATATACTATATTTATTATTATTACTATATCCTTCGTAGGTATAGTATATAAGTGTTTTGTTAATTTTTCAATTACTATTAATATTATATTATATATAATATTATTTCCCTTTAACTTTAGTAATTATATAATAAAGTTTATAGTAATTTATTTCCATAGTTTAATAGGTATTATAAGTAATTATATTTCCCCGTATAGTAAATATTTTGCTAACTTATCCCACTAATATATATTATAATTCTTAAGATATACTAATATAACTTTTTATATATTCGGAAAATAATAATTTCTCGAAATTTATTCTTTTATCTTTTTAATTCCGAAATATTTTTTTATTGGTAAATTATAGTATTACTTAATAATTTCTATTCTTATTGTAAATAGTATATAGATAAGCTTATGATGGTATATTAATTTATTTTCTTCGGTTATTTTATTTTTTTATTTTTTTTTAATAAATTGTAAGGTTATATTTTCTTGTGTTACTTTTTTAATTTGTTTAATAATATTATTATTTTTTTTAATAGTTATTATAATTGTTAAGGTGGTTACTTAGTAATTATATCTTAGTATATTATTTTTATTTTTATATAGTAGTATTAGTTTTGGCCTTTATACTTTCTCTTTATAATTTAATTATTTGTTAAGAGTATTAGTTTTAGTGTTTTGTATACTACTAGTATATTTGATTGTGAAATTATATTTTGATAGTACTTTTATTTATTTAGCCTACCTTTATGTTAATACTTTAGTTATTATAAAGTAGGTAAAATTCTTGTAGTTTGTCGTAACTATAATTATATATTTTACTCCTTTAAAATAAATTTTTTAAACCTTAAATATTATTATTATAGCTAGTAGTTCCTTGTTATAAATTTTGTAATTTAACTTTACTAGTATTATTTTCCTTAAGTAATATATTATTAATAATAATTTTTTATTTATTCCTAGTTAATATATAACTTCTTTAATTATATAGTTTAATATATTAGTCTTAATAAATATCGGTAATTTTGGGTTATATTGCTGTAATATTAGTGTAGTTGTTATCTTAACCTTAATTTCTCTTATTGCCTTTATTTATTTATTTGCCTATTAATATTTCTTTTTTTTTAAGTAATTAAAATAAAGGTTTTATAATATTAATGTAATTTTGTATATATTATTTATAATAGTTAACTATTCCTATAAATAATTATAATTTCTTAAAGTTTTTAGGTTTTGGCTAATCCCGGATTGCCTATATTTTTATTTTATTTACCTAAATTCCTTTAATAGTAATTTAGTGTTTTAGGAAATTTATTTTTTATATATGGAATTTGTATTTCTTTAGCTTTAATTGTAGCTTTGTAATTTTAAATTTTTATAATATTAACTTAATATATTTAATATATTCTTTATAGTTTTTAAAGAATATTAAAATATTATTTAAATAAGCTATAATAAAATTAAATAAATACTCCTTAAGCACTAAGTTAATATATTTTTGAAATAATATTAGTATATTTGTGAGTTTAAATGGTATAACTAGCTATTTATATAGTTTGTATTTTGTCTTAAATACTATTTTTTATTTGTTACCTTCTTTGATTTTTAATTAATAATAAGTTTTTATAATATTAAACTTTGTAAACTATTTTATTCCTTATACTTTATCCTAAATTTTAGTAATTAAAGGTAATGGATACTTATCCTTAACTGTAATTAAATTTAATTGTTAGTAGTTTATATATAACTATAAACTCTTATTCTTTTTTAGTACAAATAAGATTAAATATCTTATTGCTAATTATAATAATTAAATATATTTTTTCTTAAGGTTTTCCTTGATAAACTCTTTAAGGGTTATTAATTTTATTTTTGATAATTAGTAAATTAGTTTATATGTGGGTTCTTTTCCCTTTATAATTGGTATTTTATAGTTATATTAGCTATATTTTGGTAATTTTATATTAACTTTAAAGTTAAAGAGATTCCGGAATTTCTCGTATTCCTTTGGAATATTTGATTTTTGTTATTTTATTACCTTTAATTTATATATTAGACTATATTTTTCGACCTTAATTTATATATCTTTTGATATAGTCTTACCTTTTAATTTGTCCTATAGGAAATTTCTGGAAGCTTTTGCTTCTCCTGAATTTAAAGTTTTAGTTATTTTTCTTAACTTGGCCTTTTTAGTAGCTAACTTTTTTTCTTTGTTATTTAAGAATAATTTTTGTAGTGTATAAGTATATTTATATTTGGTAAATTATATTTTGTCTTTTATTTAATTAATTTTTGGATTATGTTTTTTAAGTTATAGTACTTTAAATACTATATTATATTCTTTTAATTTAATAATTTCGAAATTAATAAATTTTATATAATTCTTAATTATTATTAGCAAATGTCTTATCTCTTTAGTAATAAGTTCTCTAAGGTTTTTACTATTTAATTTTATAATTTTAGACGAAACTTATTTTTTTCTTCCTAAAATTTAAACTTTTTCCCTAAATATTAAGTTTATAAAATTCCCTGTAGCTTTTGAGTTAACTAGTATTTTAGCTAGTTGGCCTATAATCCGAACTTTTAATTGGATATAGCTCCTGTTGGTCGTCGCGGCTAGATACTTTCTTCTTCCCTTTATGGGTTTTTGTAGGAAATAATTTTTATTTAGTTTCTTATGGTAATGTGTTAGATAATTATCGTTATAATATACTAACTAATATATATATATATACTATAAATAGTTTTAAAATCCTATACAAATATATTCTAACTTATTACAATAGTAATCCTTTCCTACTACTTTTTTTAAGGAATTTTATTATTAAGTCTCGGACTTGTAGTCTTTGTTTAGTTTTAATAAAATAGGATTTATTATTTGTATCTCGACACTAATAGTCTTTAGTACTCCCTGAGTATTACTTAAATTTAGTATTCCCGGAGTCTTAGGTTCCTTGATTATTTTTGATTCTTTAGTGGGTAATTTATTTATATTATATTATTTCTTTGTAGGCTTTATAGGTTTAGGCTAATCTTTAGTCCCGACTAATACTTTGTATATTTCTTATATATTTTGATTATTTTGGTATTTTCTTAGTATTTCGTTTAGTTTGTCTATAGGCTTAATTATTGCCTTGATTGTTTTATTTAATAATATTGTTTATTACCTTATAAGTTTCTTTATAATTTTTGGTATATTTTATATTATTTGTAGGTATTTATCGATTTCTTCGTATATTTCTTGAGCTCTCTTTGGTAGCTTTGGTAATATTTATTTGGTTTTTTTAGTCTTTAGAGGCTATTTGTCTTTGTTACTTGGTAGAATTGTCTTTGACACTTACTTAATTTTTTTAGTTTTTAGAAATTTTAATTTCTTATCTTTGTTACTTATTTAAGTTATTTACTTATATTATATTTATTCTTAATTTTCGAATATAATGTTGTATTCTTCGCTTTTATTATTATTTTTTATAGCCTTAAGTTGTGTCGATAATTTTTTAAGTTTTTTATATTATTTTACTATATATTTTTTTTTATTGTAGTTGAAGTATTTGTACTTTTTTTTCTTATTTTTTTTTTTTTTAAATTGTATTATTAGTTTATGTATTATAGTATTTAATTTTATTAGTCTAAGTTTATAAGGATTAGAGGTTTTTTCTTTTCTTTTAATAAGTTTGTATTGGTAAAATCCCGAATTTCCTATATTCCTTTATTATTTAACTTATTGTTGAGTTTTTTTTTTTTTGTAAATTTAATTATTAATTTGTATAGATAATTTAATAAGTTTATTAATATTTTTTAATTTGTTTCGCTTTGCGAGTTTATTTTAAATATTTTCCTTAAGTTTTTACTTATAAATTGTAATTTATATTTTATTATTTTATCTTAAATAAGCTATAATTTGTCGATATTTGGATATATAATTTTATATTATTTCTGTATTTCTCAAGTGTTTGAGTTTTTATTTTATAATTTTAATTTTGTCGATAAATTTAAATATTTTCTCAAGTTATTTCTTAAACTTTGTATATTTTTAGAAGATTTTCTTGGTAATTTTATTTTAATTTTTCTCCTTATTTTCTTTATTTTTTAGGATAAGTTTAATTTATTTGAAGGCTACTTTTTTTATATAGGAAATTATTATTATAATTTTAATCTTTGAGTTAGTAACTTTTATTATCTTAAAATAAAGGTTTAGTTGTATTAAAAATATTTGTAGCTTATGTTGCTTTTTATGAAATGGATTTGGCTTTGGTAGTTTGATACTTGGTTCTTTTAATTATAGTATAGTTTTTTATTGTCGTATAGCTTTTATTTCTTTTAGTTGAACTATATATTTTTATAATTAATTTATTATTTTTATTAACTATTTATTAGTAGGTATATTAAGTTTAGGTATTATTGGTTAAATAGTTTGCCTGACCGGCTACTGTTTATTGTTACTAATAATTAATATAGTAATTAATAATACTTAAACCTTTAGTAATTAGGATTAAGGGTAATTATTATATTATACCCTAGAATTTAAGTCTTAATTAATTTATTTATTATAGTTAGGGAAGGTTTAAGTAAGTTAAACTTAACTTTCGTTTAGTAATTTTATAATTCTTCGAGAATCTTTATATAATACTTAATATACTATTTATTAAGTACTTTTAGTAGAAGGGTTATTATATTTAATAATACAAGGGTTTCTCTAAAATAAACAATAATTAAGTTAGAAGTAGGGCCCACTTCGTATATATATACAATAGTAGTTTTTTTACTAACTTATAATAAATAATAGTAATTAATTTAATATATTAAATTAAAAAATATAATAATTATAAAAAACTAAATACAACTATAAGGCGGAAATAAGTATCCTTATATATCCAATTCTTCTTTAATATATAGGGTATATGGAGTATAACTCCCTTTACCTTTTTACTTAAAATTTACCCTTATAGTAGTTAAGGTATATAGGGTGTGTTGTTGTTTTCCCTTTTTATTTTATTTACTTTTTTATATTATGTAACTTTTTATTTGCTTTACTTTAGTGTTGCACTATAAAGTTTTATTTTATTAAGGTATTATAGTTGTATTTTTCTATAATTAGTTTATAATATAAAGTCTTATAAATATATAAATATTAATAAATTTAAAAGTAAAAAATAATTTTATATCTTAGTAATAAGTTAAAAAAATACTTACTTAATAAAATAAATATATTATACTAAATAAAAGTATTAAATAACTATAAAATAAACATATATAAATATTATACACTAAATATAATAGTAAAAAATAATAATAAAATAAAACAAATATAACCCCACGGGTTTAAAATAATAAATATCAAAGGTTATAATACTATATTAAAGTATTTATAACTATAAAAAATTAATTCTAACTTAAACTAAAATAAAAAAACATAGTCTTACTACAAGGTAAAAATATATTCTAAGGAAAAATTACTAAATATAGTAGTATATATAGAAGAAATCCTCCAGGGATACATAGTATATATTATTTATTTATATATACTATAGAATAGTAAAATTATTATTTTTTTTAATACTAATATTATAAAGCTTATTATATTTTAAAAGTTTTAAGACTTTGAAAATATTTTTTCAAAAAAGAAAATAAAAGTATTTTTAAAAAATACTAAGTATAATTATATAATTAATTTATTCCCAAGGATATAATTACCCTATAAGTTATTATACTTATTATCAAAATAAAAATTATAAATTCTTTAAAAATATATTAAATTTATATTTAAAAAAGAATAAATAAAACTATCTAAAAGTTTTGCTAGTATACTTATTCTTTTTGTCCTAAAAAAGGATAAAATTATATAATTATATATTAATTATAAAGGTATTAATACAATAACTATTAAGAATTAATATCCCTTACTATTAATTAAAGAAATATTAAATTATCTTTTAAATACGAAAATTTTTTCGCAATTAAACTTAAGAAATATATATTATTATATTTATATTCATAAAGGTAATAAATAAAAAATAATATTTTACATAAAATATAGTTATTATAAATATCAAGTTATACCCTTTGACCTAGCAAATATACTTATAATATTTCAAGCTTATATTAATAAAATACTTAATAATTTATTAAATATATATTGTATTATCTACTTAAATAATATCCTTATTTATTTAAGTTTAGAAAAGAAGTATATATATTATATACGAATAATTTTAAATAAACTACAATAATATAAACTTTATATAAAGCTTAACAAGTACACTTTTAAAATAAATATTATAAATTTCTTAAGGTATATTATTAATTTAAAGGGAGTAGAAATAAAGTAATCTTACATTAAAACTATTTTCTTATAACTAAAGCTATAAAATATATAAAATATCTAAGTATTCCTAGGATTCGCGAATTTTTATTATAAGTTTATTTAAGGGTTCTTATATACTTATATACCCTTATTAAATATAATATATAACACAAAGGTATACTATAAAAAAAAAAAAAATAAAAAATACAAAATAATAAAATAAAAAAAAAAAGTAAAAAGCTTAAATATTACACTTTAAAATAACTAAAAATATAAAAGCTACTTTCCAAGAATTAAAGAAGTTATTTACAAGTATACCCCTACTTTAACACTTCGATTTATAATATAAAATTTAGGTAAAGCTTAATATATTAAAATTTATTATATTTATAATTTTAATATAGTTATAAAAAAATAACTAATAATAATATTTAATAACTTATTAATTAAAAAAAATAATACTAATAAAGTATAACTATAAAATATATAATAAAAAAATACTTACAATAGTTAAAATATTTAAATAATAATAATATTACCTAGAGGGTAGCAAGTACCTTATTACTATATTATTTAATTATACTAATCTCTATTATTTTTTAATAATAAAAAAATTAAAAAAATATTAAATAAAATAAGTAAAATAATTAAGCACATTTAACTTTATAATCAAATACTATTTGGGATTATAAAATTCCATAAATATACTAAGTTATTATTTAAACTATATAATTAGCAAAAAGAAGTAAATACTACTACCTATACTATAAGAGAAATTATTATAAGGAATAATTACCAAACTAGCGAAGAAAAATTCTAATCTAAAACCCATAAAAGTCAAGTTAATAGTATATATTAAATTCCAAGCTAAACCAACAATTAAACTCCAAAATATAAAACTAATAATTATTAATAAAGGGATTAACGTAATATTAAATACATATATAGTCGGAAATTATACTACTAGTAATATAGGAATTCTAAAACTCCTAGTACCATAAGCTATAATTATAGCTACTATATAACTGTTACGCCCCAGGATCTGGGTCTCGTTCGCGCCTATCTGCTATTGGTTAGGGAAGGTTCAAGCGACTATACCTTAGTCTCGTCTGGTGATCTCGCAATACTTCGGAGATCTTCACATAGCGTCCAGTACGCTACCCGTCATGTATGTTTGGTGGAAAGATTGATATAACAATATCATAATCGGATCTTCAACGAATAACAATCAACGAGCGAGTCAGAAGTAGGGCCTGCTTCGTACGTATACTCAGTAGTATTGTTTTTATTGATCCGTAATAGATAGAAGTAACTAACAAAGAAATAGATTCAATATTATCAGATAGAATAATCACGAAGAACTAAATATATCTGCTGGGCGGAAATAAGCGTCCTTATATATCCAGTCCTTCTCCTGGTATACCTCTCTAAGGTATAACCCCCTTAATAGATATATTACGGTATATCTATCCTGGTATATCTACCATGGCTTCGTATACTGCCAAGGATATACTCCCTTGTCACATGACCTCGTGTCTGCCTTATTCTAGTGCTGCGCCGTAGAGTCTTATCTTATCAGGGTGTCACAGTCGTGCCCCTCCATGGTTGGTTCGTAATATTACTCCCCTCTCCTGAAGGTCTTCGTCTTTTGAAGACATAAATAGAGTTTCTGTCACGTTGTCACCGTGTCCTAACTCTTTTCCGTATGTATGCCTTCAGATTATAATATTATTTGTTTCCAAAGCTAATCGCGAATGCCAGTATAACCGTATGCGCCGTAGCGGTTATCGTTCGTCTTTCCCGTGCAATTATTGCCTCTCTGTGGTTTGCCCTTATATTATGACTTCCAAAGATAAAAAATATGCCGAATACACTCGTCGTGGTCGCAAATGCGAATATACTTTCCATAATGAGAAAGAATGGAATGAGCTCGAGCGAACGGAGTCTAAGCTTCAAGAAGAGCTTTCTGCTACCGACCTCGAACTTTAGCAGCTGCAATCCCAGCTGAATTCTGTTTTCGCCAAATATGCTCGTCTTCGCTATCAATAAAAGTTTCTGAAAGAGTGTGACCTAAAAATATTGGATCATAATCAAACTATCTTGGAGGCGTTGGATAAAGAGAATCCTCTCTCCGCTGAGGACCTGGCCGAGCTAGATCGTCTTGCGACCGAAGATGAATAACGTCGCCTAACTGCCACCTCAGGTGATCCTACTCTGAGTCAACTGATTCGGGATCTGAGCCCTGGCTTCTGGGCTTTTGCCGATATTAGTATTGCCGCATCAAATACCGATAATTCGTCAGGTTCTTAACAGGTTCCCAAGTGTTCTCTGAGGTATCATACCCCTTCCACTTCACTAAGTATTGGGTCTGCCCTCTGACTTTTCTGTGCTTCAGAATCTTTTTAACCTTATATTCTCTGATTTCGTTATCGTTAATTTTGGTGTTCTGGTTGATCTGAATGTTTTCTGGTGCTGGTTCCAGTAATGAGACATGAAAAATCGGGTGCATGCGCTTCATACTTTCTGGCAATTTCAATTTGTAATTCATTGGTCCGATTTTTTGTTCGATAATGAATGGTCCAATTTTCTTATTGTCAAGCTTACCGCTTGGTCTCTTGGTTTTGATATTTTGTTGTAGGAGATATGTTTTCTCCCCCTCCTTGAAGTCAGGTCCCTTCTGATTTTGAAGGTTATGGTATGTGGCCATTCGTAGGTTGATAAACTCGATATCCAACCTTAACTGTTCGTGAGTTTTCTGTAACCTCTGAACCTTGCGTTCCGCTTCGTGGTTCGCTTCTTTGGTTTCCCTTGGTTTATAGCCAAATTTAGGATTAAACCCGTAGTTTGTATAGAAAGGTGTCTCTTTCGTAGTCGTATTGATCGAGTCGTTGTATGTGTATTGCGCTAATGGTAGTAGTTCTACCCAATTGTCTTGATCATAGTTCATATAGTGGCGTAGATACTGTTCAACCGTCTGATTCATACGTTTTATCTGTCCGTCTGTCTGAGGGTGATAGGCCATACTGAGTCTATGCTCAATACCAGTCATATCCATCAGAATCTTCTATATCTTGGAAGTAAACTGGGTGTCTCGATCCGTCGTGATCTTTTCTGGTATCCTATGTTTATAGAATACGTATCTCATCAGTAAATATACTGTGTCTGCCGCCGTTGCGGTGTCCTTCGTAGGTATAACATACAGATATTTTGTCAATCTTTCAACCACCGTCAATATCGTATTGTACGTGGTGTTATTTCCTTTTGACTCTGGTAATTGTGTGATGAAATCCATGGTAATCCATTCCTATGGCCTAGCAGGTACTGCAAGTGGCTGTATCTCCCCGTATGGTAGATGTCTTGCTGACTTATCCCGCTGATATGTATCACAATTCTTGAGGTATGCCAATATGGCTCTTTGCATGTTCGGAAAGTAATAGTTCCTGGAGATTTGCTCCTCCGTTTTCTCAATTCCGAAATGTCCTTTCGTTGGTGGATCATAATGTTGCCTAATGATCTCTGTTTTTATTGCGAATGGTATATAGATGAGCCCGTGATGGTACACCAATCCATTCTCTTTGGTCATCTTATCCTTCTGTTTTTCCTTGATAAGTTATAAGGTTGTATCTTCCTGTGTTGCCTTTCTGATTTGTTTGATGATGTCGCTATCTTCCTCGATAGTCATCGTAGTTGTTAAGGTGGTTACCTGGCGGTTGTATCCCAGTGTACTATCCTTGTTCTCGCGTAATAGTGTTGGCTCCGGCCTTTACATTCCTTCTTCATGATCTGGTTGCTTGCTAAGAGTATCGGCTTTAATATTCTGTGCTCCGCTGGTATATTTAATCATGAAGTCGTATCTTGACAGCACTTCTGCCTATCTGGCCTGCCTCCGTGTCAATACTTTAGTTGTCGTGAAGTAGGTAAGATTTTTATGGTCCGTCGTGACCATAATTATATGTTTTGCTCTTTCAAGGTAGACTTTCCAAACCCTGAATATTGTTATTATGGCCAGTAATTCCTTATTATGAATCTTGTAATTCAGCTCTGCTAGTATCATCTTTCTCGAATAGTATGCTATTGGTAGTAATCTTCCATTCGTTCCTGGCTGATATATAACTCCCCCAATTGTATAGTCGGATGTGTCGGTTTCAATGAATATCGGTAATTCTGGGTTATGTTGCCGTAATATTGGTGCGGTCGTCATCCTGACCTTGATTTCTTCCATTACTCTTGTTTGTTTATCTGCCTATTGGTATTCCCTCTCTTTCCCGAGTAGTTGGAATAAAGGCTTTATGATGTTGGCATAATCCTATATGTATCGCCGATAGTAGTTGACCATTCCTATGAATGACTGCAACTCTTTAAGGTTCTTAGGTTCTGGCCAATCCTGGATTGCCTGTATTTTTGCCTTATCTACCTGAATCCCTTCAATGGTGATCTGGTGTCCTAGGAAATTTGTTTCCTGTACATGGAATTCGTATTTCTTTAGCTTTAATTGTAGCTTCGCGATTCTAAGTTTCTATAATACCAACTTGATATATCTGATATATTCTTTGTAGTTTTTGGAGAATATTAAGATATCATCCAAATAAGCCACAATGAAATCAAACAAATACTCCCCGAGCACTGAGTTGATATATCTCTGGAATAACGCTGGTGCGTTCGTAAGTCCAAATGGTATGATTAGCCACTCGTATAGTCCGTATTTCGTTTTGAATACCGTTTTCTATTTATTGCCCTCTTTGATTCTTAATCTATAATAGGTTTCCGTAATATTGAACTTCGTAAACCACTTCGCTCCTTATACCTTATCTTGAATCTTGGTGATTAGAGGTAATGGGTGCCTGTCCTTGACTGTAATTGAATTTAGTTGTCGATAGTCCACGTATAACCGTAAGCTCCCGTCTTTCTTCGGTATAAATAGGATCGGATATCCTATTGATAATTACGATGGTTGAATATATCCCTTCTTAAGGTTCTCTTTGATGAACTCTTTGAGGGTTGCTGATTCCGTTTCTGATAACTGGTAGATCGGTCTGCATGTGGGTTCTTTTCCCTCCATGATTGGTATCTTATGGTCATATTGGCCATGTCCTGATAGTTCCGTATTGATACTAGGGTTAAAGAGATCCCGGAATCTCTCATATTCCTTCGGAATATCTGGTTCTTGTTGCTCTGTCGTATTCAATTTATGTGTTTGGCTATATTATTCTTCTTAAGTTTATATATTTTCTGATGTAGTCTTACCCATCGACTCGTCTTTCTGGAGGTCTCTGGAAGCTCTTGCTTCTTCTGAACCTAAGGTTATGGTTGTTCCTCTCAACTCGGCTTTTCTAGTGGCTAACTCACCCACCTGTACCTTAGGTATAGCGGTCCGTTGTGTTTAGGCATATTTATATCTCGTGAATCGTATTTTGTCTTTTATCTAATTGATTTCTGGATTATATCTTCTGAGCCATGGTACTCCGAGTACCACATCATATCCTCCTAGTTTGATGATCTCGAGATTGATTAATTCTATATGATCCTTGATCATCATTGGTAAATATCTTGTCTCTTTGGTGATGAGTCCTCCGAGGTTCTCACTATTTAATCTTATGATTTCAGACGGAACTCGTTTCTTCCTTCCTAGGATTTGGATCTTTTCTCTAAATATCGGATCTATGAAGTTCCCCGTGGCTCCTGAGTTAATCAATACTTTAGTTGGTTGGCCTATGATCCGAATTTCCAATTGGATATGGCTCCTGTTGGTCGTCGCTGTTAGACACCTTTTTTTTCCCTTTGTGGGTTTTTTTGGGAAATAGTTTTTATTTAGTTTTCTGTGGTAGTGTGTTAGATAATTATCGTCATAACACACCGACCAATGTATATATGTATATTGCGGATGGTTCTGAAATCCCATATAAGTATATCCTGACTTGTCACAATGGTAATCCTTCCCTGCTACCTTTCTTGAGGAATCTTATCGATGAGTCCCGGACTCACGGTCTTCGTCTAGTTTTAGTAGAATAGGATCTATTATCTATATCTCGGCACTAGTAGCCTCCAGTACTCCCTGAGCACTGCCTGAATTTGGTACTCCCGGAGTCCCAGGTTTTTTGGGTGTTTCTGAAATTTTATTGGGTGAATCTTGTGTGTTATGCTATTCTTCTGGCTTTGTGGGCTCGGATCGTTTGTCGATTCCGACCAATATTTCAAATATTTGTTGTGTGTTCTGATTATCTTGGTATCTTCTTAGTACTTCGTCCGGTTTGTCCATAGGCTTAACCGTTGCCTTGATCGCTTTTGTTAATAGTATCGTCTATTGCCTTATGAGCTTCTTTATAATCTCTGGTGTATCTTATGTTGTCTGTAGGTATTTATCGATTTCTTCGTATATTCTCTGAGTTTTTTTTGGTAGCTCTGGTGATACTTGTTTGGTCTTTTTAGTCCTTAGAGGCTATTTGTCTCCGTCACCCGGTGGAATTGTCCCTGATGCTCGCTCGGTCTATTTAGTCTTTAGAAATTCTAATTCCTTATCTCCGTCACCCGGTTGAGTTATCCACTCGTATTGTATCTATCCCTGGCTTTCGGGTATGTTGTCATAACCTTCACTCTCGCTATCGTTCTTCGTAGCTCTGAGTTATATTATTGTTTTCTTGGGCTTTCTGTATTATCTAATCATATACCCTTCTTTATTGTAATTGAAGTATCTATATTTCTTCCGTTCTGTCCCTTCCTTGGGTTTATCCGTTGGTTTGTGTATTGTAATATTTAATTCCATTGGCCTCGGCCTGTAAGGATCAGATGTTTTTTCTTGTGTTTTTTGTTTTTTGTGGTTTTTGTATTAGCCGAATCCCGGATTCCCAATGTTTCTCCATTGTTTGGCGTATTGTCGCACTTTCTTTTTGTCATAGATTTGATTGTCGATCCTAATGGATAATTCGATGAGCTTATCGATATCTTCTGGCCTGTCTCGCCTTGCCAGTTCATCCTGAACACTTTCTTTGAGTCCTTACTCATAGATCGCAAGTTGTGTTCCATTGCTTTATCCTAGATAAACCATGATCTGTTGGTATTTTGATATATAATCTTGTGTTGCTCCAATGTCCCTTAGATATTTAAGTTTCTATTCCATAATCTTTGTCTTGTCGACGAATCCGAATGTTTTCTCAAGTTGTTTTTTGAAGTTTGTGTACCCTTGGAAGATTTTCTTGGTGATCTTGTTTTGATTATCCTCTTCATTTTCTCTGTCTTCTAGGATAGGTTTGATCCACTCGAAAGCTGCTCCCTTCATATAAGAGATAGCTATCATAGTCTTGGTCTTCGAATTGGTGACCTTCATTATTTCGAAGTAGAGGTTTAGTTGTACCAAGAACGTCTGTAGCTTGTGTCGTTCTCCGTGAAATGGGTCTGGTTTTGGTGGTTTGATTTTTGGTCTTTCCGACTGAGGTGTGGCCTCTGATTGACGTGTGGCCCCTGCTTCCTCTAGTCGAACTATATGTTCTTGTAATTGACTGACCATTTCTATCAACTATTCATTGGTAGGTGTGTTTGGTCCAGATGTTGCTGGCTGAGTAGTCTGTCTGGCCTGCTGTTGCCTATTGACAGTCGATATTTCGATGGTGATAATACTTGAACCTTCAGTAATTAGAATTAAGGGTGATTATTGTGTTATGTCCCAGGATCTGGGTCTCGTTCGCGCCTATCTGTTATTGGTTAGGGAAGGTTCAAGCGACTATACCTTAGTCTCGTCTGGTGATCTCGCAATATTTTGGAGATCTTCACGTAACATCCAGTATATTACCCGTCATGTATGTTCGGCGGAAAGATTGATATAATAATATCACAATCGGATCTTCAACAAATAATAATCAACGAGCGAGTCAGAAGTAGGGCCTGCTTCGTACGTATACTCAATAGTATTATTCTTATTGATTTGTAATAGATAAAAGTAATTAACAAAGAAGTAGATTCAATATTATCAGATAGAATAATCACGAAGAACTAAATACATCTGCTGGGCGGAAATGAGCGTCCTTATATATCCAGTCCTTCTCCTGGTATACCTCTCTAAGGTATAACCCCCTCAATAGATATACTGCGGTATATCTATCCTGGTATATTTACCATGGCTTCGTATATTGCCAAGGATATACTCCCTTGTCATGTGACCTCGTGTCTGCCTTGCTCTAGTGTTGTGCCGTAGAGTCTTATCTTATCAGGGTGTCACAGTCGTGCCCCTCCATGGTTGGTCCGTAACAATAACTCAAGACAATTTATAATACTACCCTTTTTACACTATTTATAAATTTTATATATAAAGAATAAGTAAAAAATACCTTTGCTAAAATATAATATAAAAAATTTAATATAATAAAAAGTATATAAGTTAAATAATTAATTTAAAAAATAAACAAAAATAGTTTACTTAGGTATAAAAATTATATATATATACCTTAAGATATAGTAATAAGATAAGAGATCTTGTGTATTTATTATAATAACCTATTAGGGGGATATTTTAATATAAAATACACTTTAAATATTATTCGTTACAAATACTTTTAGTATAGTATAATAAATAATATTAAATACTATATTAAAATATATAATATTTACCAAAGAATTAATATTAAATAGTATAAGCTATATAGAGCACTTGAATTATTACCTATATTTGTGAGACCTTTTAAAGTAGTTTTATTAAATTTTATAATAAGTTTACTACCTTTAAAGTAGAGAAATATAGTATATAATATAATTCTTATAATAGTAAACTTTTTAACAAAATAAACTATTTATATTCCTTATAGAAAGGATATAAATATAATAAACCTTATAAACTTTATATTAAATATAGTCTTTAAGAATTACAAAATACTTATAAAATAAATTAGTAATAAAAGTTTACTATTTACTAATAAATATTAAGTTATTTTATGTAAGTATATAGGATTTAAATATAGCTTATTTACTATATTTTATATATAAATAAATAATTAAATAAAACATTAAAACTAAGTATTAAAGCATTACCTATAAGCATATAGTAACTTTGAGTAAAATAATTAGTTTAGCTTACTACTACTAGCGTAGTTTATTTACAATATATCCTAATATAATATAATTAATATTTCGCTAGTAAAAGCACTTATAGGATATTTACTAAAATTATAATTAAATATTAAATAGGAAAATAAGCTAGGAAAGGCGGAAAGCATAATAAAATACATAAAACAAATAGCGGAAATACATAAAACACTCAAGGCATACCTATAAGTTATAAGGGAAATATAAAAGTATTACTATAATAAAGCATATAAGCCAATAACCTTCACACTAAAACAATAGGTAATACTATAAGCAAAGAATATTAAAACACTATGTCCAAACCACAAGTTAAAAGACTACTTCCTTAAACCTTTTTAAATTATAAATATATAGGGAAAGTAAGTATATAAACTAAATTTACCTATACGATATAGGAGTATTTATCCTATCTTTTATATTTTATTATTAAAGTTATACTATATATACAAAGGTAAGGTAAAATAACTTAACCTAATATATATTAAAGGTAAGAAATAATAGGAAATTAAAAATATCTTATAAACTAAATAAAGTAGTGACAAGATACATTACTTAGTTTATTAAAAAAGTTACTTGCATAATTATAATATATAATAAATAAAATTAAATCTTAAAAATATAATAAAATTTTTATAAAAATTCAAAGAATAATATAAAGAGAAAATAACCAAAAAAAAAACAAAAGGAAAAACTACTAAAAAAAACAAAAGTAGAATAAAAAAAAATTCTATATTTAACTCCTTAAAGGAGCCGACATAAAAAATACAATATTTCAATTATAATTTAAGAAAAATTATAAAAAAATTACCTATAAAACCCACAACCTATAAAGTACAATATTAACCTATAAGCTATATATAATTAATAAGTATAATATATAAAACACAAAAAACACCTACAAGAAAAAATTCAAAACCCTTTAAAAAAAAAAAACCAAAGGTAAAGGTATATTAAGGGGAATAAGTAATAATACTTTTGTATCCTCCTTAGGAGAATTAATAATTATAATTAAGAATTTTAAGGGTGAAATTATATAAAGTAATTTTAATATAGTAATGTAATAGGGTTTCTTTCCTCTAATAATTACTTTTTTTTAGGATATATATAAAATAATAGTAGCTTTATAAATTAAACTATGCCTCCCGAGGAGGGGCTTGGTAGCGGTAATAATAATAGCTTTAGTAGTATTACGAGTGTTAAAATTATTTGAAATTTATATTATAATATATTAATATACTTTATCAACAAAAATATAAAGAAAATACTAAGCTATATTTATAGACAAGCACTTGTAATATACCTCGTAATAATACTTATATTTTTTTATTAAATTAAAGGTATACTTTGTATACTTAAGGTTACCCTTTAGGGAATAAAAATAATATTAATATAAAAATACCCTTAATAATAAAGATCTTTAGTAATATAATCGGCTTTTTTTTTCCTTTTTTTTTTTTTTTTTTATTTTTTTTTTGATATTTTTTATTATTATTTTTTTTTAAAAAAAAGAAAGTAAATAGTATAAGGTAGTAAAGGTAATAAAAGGTAGGGAATAATAATATAAAAAGGGAAAACCCTTCCTCGTTATTATTAATAAAGGGAATTCTTAATATAAAAAAATCCTTATTAAGGAAAAAAATAAATAAAAGTTTAACAAAGGTAGTAGTAGATATAATAACGAAGGTAGTAGTAAATATAGCAGCAAACGCAGCAGCAGCAATAGCCCTCGCCGCATAGCGGCGATAACGCTGCTTCTAAGAAGGTCTTGGTTTTTTAATTTTAATTATTTATATATTATTAGTATATAATACCCAGACGTAGTATATGTAATAACTTTATATATTTCTCCTTTAAATAATTATTTTAATAACTTAAAAAAAGAAAAATAAAAAAATTCTAAAGGAATAATAAATTATAATAACTAAAATAAGGAACTTATTATTATAAAAAAAATATAAATTGGAAAAAAAAGGCATAACACGCGCAAGCTATATAGAATAATATACTTTATGCCTTTATAAAATATATTAGTAGTAAGTAAGTTCTATAAGGCGTTAGCGAGCCAATTATAGTGCGAGAATTAAAATGCCTTTGTTTATAAGTTCGATATTATATAGGTATAATATAACTTGCTGGCATAACCTTATACTTTATAACTATAACTTATATAATTACAATAAATAGCGACTTTATACTAAACAATAAATCCCGCTATACCTAGACATACTAAGAAGCTTCGAAGAGCTTATATTAATATTAAATTGAAATTACTATATTTGTAGTTTTGCTATATTTATATACCTTTAATATAGCGAGCCGTTATATAACTTAAGGGAAAGTGATAAGAATATTTCGCGGATTCAAACTCCACCTATTACCTTAAAGTGCCTAAGGGTTTAAGCACATATAGAGGGGAGGCAAATATAAGGCGCATACCGTATTACTATATATAAAACTCTAGTACACACCCCGAAGGGGTATAGTTTAGGAGTGTGAAATGCTATTACGTAACTTAGTAGTATATTATATAATATCGCACTCGGGAGCGCATACTATAGGAGACTAGCGATTAGTCTCAATACAATATTATTATTTACCACGCTACCTGAATATCCCTTATATGTTCCCATTGAATCCTATATTAATATATATACTATTCGAATATATATGCTCCCTTGCTTCCTTTTATTTAAGTTTTAGTTATTTTTATTATTTTTGATAATAGCTTTTGGTAGGAGTTATTTTTTTCCTAATTCAACAAAGTTATAGTTAGAGGTATTGTCCTTAGTGCCCCCTAACCTTTATTTCTGACATGTCTTTTGACAGGGTATATACCGAAAATCGGTCTTAGCTACGGCCGGGCAGAGGCACGGTACATGGCAGATCGTGTACCTTGACAGATCTTACCCGAATCTACATGTGATTGGGTGAGAATAGAGGGGTCGATAGAGCTCGACGAGCTTATCAAGCTAACCTGGTCGGCGCCCCGATCCGATTTAAAATGGCTAAGATATCGGTGGTTGAAGTTGGGTGCGCAATCTTGATAGGGTATGCTAAGCTCCCGCTAGCCGGCAGCTACATATCCTTCGATCCACGCCCATTTTCAATAAGGCATATATCCTAATAAATCACTAACTCAGCAGAATCAGCAAATATTAATCACATAACCACAGGTCAAATATAAAACCAAAAAGGTAAGGGGGGAAATCTAACAGCAAAGCTCTAGTAAGAAAACACTAACAATGGCTAAAATAAAGAAGCCCCATAGCGGAACTATAACGGGGGCAATAGTGACAACAACTTAGACAGGGGTACTATTGCAATAAAGTCGAATAGAGGTGCCAGCAATACCAGCGGAGCCACTACAATAAGCTTAAAAAGGGTGCCAGCGGTGCCAGCGGAGCCACTGCAGCAGGTTTAAATAAGGGTACCAGTAATACCAACACAGCTACTGCAGCAAATTTAAAAGGGGTGCCAGCAGTGCCGGCGAAGCCACTACGACAAGCTTGAATAAGGGGTACCATTACAATAAGCTTGAAAGGGATACTAGTAGTACAAGCGAAGCTACTGCAGCAGGTTTAAATAGGGTGTTAGCAATACTAGCGGAACTACTACAGCGGGTTTAAATAGGGGTGCCAACAATACCAAGGGAGCCACTACAATAGGCTTGAATAAAGGTGCCAATAGTACCAACGGAGCTACTGCAGCGGGCTTAAATAAAGGTACTAGCAATACTAGCGAAGCTACTGCGGCAGGTTCAAATAGGGGTTCCACTGCAGTAAGCTTACCAGTAATCATAAAATTAGCTCACGGATCAGCTCGATACTCGATTTTGCAGGTAGTTTTGGTATTTCTCTAAAGTTTCCTTTGCCGAGTAAGTAAGCTTAAAAGGGGAGTGATTTCCCTCGATTTTTAATTCTTTCTAGACTTAGAGTTTAATATTATTAACCTAGTTACTTATTATTAATTCGAACTACTATTGCACCTACTATTACAGCTACTATTTAATTCCTTTATCAAGAATTTTGCAAGTATTGCTTCTAATATAATGGCTTGGTATAGTAATATTTCTATTAATTTTTTGACCCCCTAATTAGTTTGCTTATATTTTTATAGTTCCCTGTTTAACTATGGGGGGAGTTTAACCCTTAAAACCCCCTAAAACCTATATAAAATCGACTAGAATTAAGGTTTTCTCTACTAACTTAATTTTACCCTTAGGAATAAAAATTTGACTATTAGCTAATATACCTAGCTAACCCGGCTCCCCCCGATTTTTATTTTTCTCTTCGAGATTTAATTGCTTTTATACAAGGAATATAATAAGGCAATTACTATTACTATAGTATTGGAGTATTTGAAATAATATTTCGAACTTTTTAAAATTAAAAAAAATCTCTGGGAATCAGTGATTAAAGTGCTCCCTTTAGCTAGCTTTTAATATTTTTATTCCTTAATTAGGGAGCTAAAGCTAGTTTTAATTATTTCGGAGCTGCCCCCCCTTAGAGTTGATTTAAAATGTAGGTTTACTAATTGCTTTCAATTATTTTTTTTAAAATAAAAAATATCCCGCTACTTATTTAGTTCCCATGGGATTTCTACTGTAAATTAGCAGGAAAAATATCTAAAACTTTGCTATATTTAATCCCTAACTACTATAGGCTACTTCTTTGAGATTTTTTAGTTTAGTTGGTTGCTACCCCCTGGGGTTGCAGCTAACCCCCCCGCGGACCCCCCTTTAGACCCGAGATCGGACCTAACCCCTAGCTCGAGGGGACCCGATTTGAACCCCTTGATTGCCTGGTTCCTAGCGAGATATCTAGGCTAAAAAATGAAGTGCCTTTAGAGGTTAGAGGTAGATTTTTCAAAATCCTGTTACAGTGGTAACAGAGCTGATCTCCCCACGGTGAAAATCTTGTTACAACGGTAACAAAGGTCTCCCCAGGGGAAAAATCTTGTTACAGTGGTAACAGAGCTGATCTCCCCATAATAATAATCCTGTTACAGCGGTAACAGAGCTAATCTCCCCATAGTAACAATCTTGTTACAACGGTAACAGAGGTCTCCCCAGGGGAAAAATCTTGTTACAGCGGTAACAGAGCTGATCTCCCCATAGTAATAATCCTGTTACAGCGGTAATAGAGCTGATCTCCCCACGGTAAAAATCCTGTTACAGCGGTAATAAAGCTGATCTCCCCACGGTGAAAATCCTGTTACAGCGGTAACAGAGCTGATCTCCCCATAGTAACAATCTTGTTATAACGGTAACAGAGGTCTCCCCAGGGGGAAAAATCCTGTTACAGCGGTAACAGAGCTGATCTCCACAGGGTAAAATCCTGTTATAGCGGTAACAGAGCAGATCTCCCCACGGTGAAAAAATCTTGTTACAGCGGTAACAAAACTAATTTCTCCATAGTGAAAATCCTTAAATAATGGTAATAGAGATTAGATTTATTAATTAGCTCAAATGTTTTGGCAATGATTGGGGCTCCATATTGATATAGTAGTTGGTATAGCATATAACCTATTACTCAATAAGATTATATCTTGATAATACTATATGTCATTAACGAATTCGCCATCCGGTGCCCAGGCACATATTATCTTTCAGTACCTAGCATCATATCATAAGGCGATATACCCACGGACAAAAATAAAAAAGGTAAATCCATATAGGAAAAAGTAAGAAATAATAAGAAAAATAAGGGGTTGTTGAACCGTTGTCTTCCTCCAACTCTTTACTAATATTTTCTTTGTAATTGGGGTATATTTATCTTTATCTCCTTTGTCATTATTGCCTTTGTAATTCGAAACTGTGGGGGTAATATTGTTCTGTTGGTTGTGGGAATTTGGCTTTGTTTTTTTCCTCTTCTTCACTCACTTCTTTTTATAATTAGGGATATTTGTTGTTGTTTTTTGTGTTATTATTGCCGTTGTGACTCAGAACCTCGGGCTGTCTTCGTTTTCTTTATTATTATTATTATTGTGAGTTAAAATTATAGGATTGATATTGCTTCTCCAATAACTTTAAATTAAACCTTTTTTTGGTAAAGATAAGCTATAGTGGTTTTCCTTTTGTAGTTGATGCTATTATGTTTAATTTCTAAAAATAGATAATAGTTAATAGATGAAGCTAACAAGATAATTATCCTTATTTGGGTAGGTTTTCACAATAGGTTATATTAAGATAATAACTTGAAAATACTATCTTTCCAGTTTTTTAATATTAAGTAAGCTTAATTATATAAGGGAAAGATAACTTAGTATTAAGATAATTTTCACCATGGTTAAAAAGTTATTTATTTATTATCTCTATTTATTATTATTTTTAAGAATCTAAGACTATTATAAAATCCTCATAAAAGAGATTAGTGAGTGAAATACCAAATCTCACGGAACCCAAAATCTCCTATATATAGAAAACTACCACCTAATAAACGGAATCCTATTGGTTAAGTATTATCAAAATTTATCTAGATTATTTTACGATATAATGGGAAAAATAATATAGTATTAATCGACCTCTTAACCTACCACATATAAACTTTTTAATACAAAGTTTTTAAAATAAAGGTATACTTTGCATTATTCACGAAAATTATATTAAAACTTAATGTAGTCTTGATAATTAAAAGCTAATATATAACTATTATTTTACCATAGTAAAAAACAATACTTCAAGGATATCGGAGTATTCATATGACGATATAAATACTTTATTCTTGTATAGCCCTATTATGGATATTAAGGATTCCCCTATGATCCGAGAATGGGAATTAGTTATTGGATATTGTTTGGAACTTTTAGCTAGCCAATATTGTATTTATACTCTCCGGCAATTATTTATACTTAATGAAAATTATAATTTAGATAAAGTATGGTGGGCTTATAATATATATAATTTTGGTTTAATATCTCAAAAGTCCCCAAACTAATCAAAAACTAATATGCGAAATATAATAGATAAACTTCCTTTCTCAATCGATTATTATTTATGGGATAACTTATTTATAACCATACTACCTAATTCTAATAGAGATAAGTGGAGGAGGCTTATGTTGGAATTATATTGGGATCCGATATTTTATTGTAATATTAAAAAGGGACCAATTCGACAAGCACAGGAAAAATTAACCAAATGACTTGAACTAAGTCCCAAAGACCAATTTCCACCTTTCCATATTATTGGACTTTGGTATCATAATAAATTCTAAGACCTCTGCTATCGGTTCTGCCAGAGTGGAGTTGGTTCCCAACTGTTTTATATTAGCATATTTACTATCCTAAAAGAGAGCCGGATCGCTAAGGTAAGTATTTATCCCATCGTCATTGAGAATAGATTATTATAATTAACCCATAATTAGTATTAGCATGATTAATTGAACGATTTCATAGAAATTATCCACCAATGGGCTAGGGACTATCAGCCATCTTTATCGATAGTTGATTGGAAAACCATCTGTATATTACCGAAAGACTATACCAGTGAAGATATGAACCAGCTCTTCCAACCCGATCAACAATCTCGACGTGACAACTTCTTGATTAATATTTCCGATTCGGATTACCAACAACTATATAAGGTATTTAACTAGTAGTATCCACCACTGATACAACCATGGGATATATTGAAAGATATCCGACTTCTTGCACATTTATCCCATAATATATTATGCCACGTGGCACTATGGTTTGAAGTCTCACTAAATAAAGACCGAAAAACGACAAAGAAAAAACCACTATATTTTCGATTCCGATCACTATTTCCAAGTAACATCAATAAACAAGAACAAAAAGCATTGATTTTCCAGCGTCATATTATCAATCTGATTTGCCAACACCATCTTGCCTTTACCACTACTTATTCTTTACTACCACTTTCAAAAGATAACAATGATTCTTATACTAAATAATTTCACCAGACACTATAATATATACTCCTCTAAAAAGTAAAGGGCCTAATCCCTATATTATTTACTTTTCGCCCGATGTAATAATACATTAGTTCGCTATCCCATAGTGATACCACTAGGCTTATTAATGAGGCCACTACTACACTAATCCAATCCATCGCATCATATAAAGGAGATAAGCTAGCCCGAAAAGTCCTTCAGCGCCAGGCTAAGTAATTTCGATCCAAGTTCTGGGACCTCTGCTTTGAGGCAATCTTGGAAATAGAAGATAAATTAACCCAATACCAAAATAAAGAAGAATATCAAAACCATACAAGTCTCAAACCGGGAGAAATTAAGTAACTTATGGAACATTGTCGCAAATATATAAATAAATCATAGATCCTAGGTCACTAGTATTTCACCATAGGGAAAAAGAAAAAGATAATGACGCTAATAGCAACCTTCCTACTGTAAGGAACTAGAGTTCCTAGGTACTAGCTAACTCCAGGTTGGCTGGCGAAGCGAGGGCGCGACGAGGTCGAATCGCTTGCGAGTCGCCGTTCGGACAAATTATTTGGTATTAGGATATGTGCAAAGGGTTTAGTAGGTAGGGAGTAGATTGGATTAGAATAGAACAGAACGGATCGCTGGCTCCCCTATGCCAGCAGTCTAGAGGGGTTCTATATAACTATCTGGGAGATCCTTCGTCCCCTAGCTTTTGGTAGTTTTGTCTAGGTTTTACCTTATTGGTTTGGCTTCCCCTTTATCCATACCACTGCCCCTCGCCTCTTTGTCGAGGCAAAGGGTTCTTGGTAGTGTAATTCTAATAGGATCATAATATCTACACACAGTCGATGAAATAGATAATTAAATCTTCCATGGCATGTTACATAGTAAATCATACTCTTTTTTATGCTTTTTTATTGTGAATTTATGTCTAGAGATTGTAAATTCGATTCGATAATTATTCCCGTTAACCCTTACTCTATTTATATATGTATATATATATTAATTACTATTTATACCAATACTCACATGTGAAAGGAATAATAGTATCCATCCAATACAATAATATTAAATATCTAAAGAGATAGCTATGCTAAACCTTAAGAGAAGAACCCGACCACCTTTAAAATATACCATAAAGAATCTTCAACAGACTACCAATCTTATCTCATCATTACATAATTAAACACAAAGGGTGGGAAAAAGGGGAAAAAAAAAAAGAGACACTACCCTTTTTTTCCCCATGGTGAAAAAAAATTATATACTTTATTTGTACCGCCCAGATGCCCCCTTCTAGGAGAATTCCCGTTAATCCTGCCTATTACCGTACGGAACTCTTTGATTGTTTCCGTAGCGGTTCCTCCAGCTTATCAACCAATCCTACTTTCGGAGGACCATTTAATTTATTTTGTTCTGAACTATTAATTAAAGATTAACCCGACCCGAGGACCCAACCGGCCATACCTTCTCCAGACCATCCATGTTGATATCGAGTGTCACCATATACCATTAGTCCATCGCCTTATGATGGAGCTGCTTTATCCTCTCGTAATGGTAGAATTTGTATAAGTATATCTAACCATTCGGCCTCCGATGGGGGGTCTTCCGCACACCATGAGTTATTAGGTGATACCGGTCGGATAACAGATATCCTATCTAATCCTCCTTTACTACCCACCAGTTACTACCGACGACGATCCTCTATGGCACAGGAATCCTCTATAATAGATGAACCAACTGAGGACGGGTGAGAAACCCCCTATACTCTCCGTTACGCACACTGACTCCCTCCGACATAGAATTAATAATATAGATGATACCAATGGACCGTTACCGTATCTTGATATTGACGTAGATATATCATCTAATACTAATAATGATCCATTGGAATACACTATTGGCCAAACAAATATCCCATATAGTGTCAATCTAGACTGTAGGTTGGTCGATTTCTCTGATAGATCATACTAATCTATATCGTATAGGCCAAGCCTTTATCACAAAGGTCCTTCACCCTTCTACCACTATTGATGTCGCTTTGGATTTCCTATACCAGCTGTTTCGACTCGTCTTCCTATTAACAAAATTGGATAGGAACGAGACTCAGTTACGAACCCAATTTTATGTTGACTATATCCATATTATCGGTATAGCTCGGCGTCCTTTAACCGGCCTATCTCTCGACCGGCGCGAGACCATTGATATATCCTTTCGCCATTGGGATACTACCTTTGATTCTGATATCTCTCGTCGATTAAAATTTGACCTAAATGGGTGTTGTTTTCGGATTGGTAATAAGGATAATCGTTTTACCTGGTATATTATAATATATCCAACTACCATACCGGAAAGACCACTATTACGGCCCCAAATCACCACATTACCACCCGAACGAGCGCGGCAACTGGCTTTATATATTATCCAGATCTTTCAAGATGATTCCGAATTGGCTACATATAGTATTTCCTCGATATAAAAATTAAGGGGCCCAGACCGAGTATCGATTAACCTGTCTCTCTGGCGATACTTCCAAGAATTCTTTTGTATGTAATAGAATTTGGACTTTCTTTAAACAAATGTGGAATTGGATATATGGTGGACCCTTCACCTCCCGGCCTTCCATACCTATAACTATGGTACCAATACCCAGATTAGTCTTGATGACTTCACCACAGGAGAGGAATCTCACTATGGTGAAATTATTTCTCACCATAATTCCGATACCGACCATTCTGAGGCTTCCTTATTTGTTGATCCCCCAGATTCCCTAATCCTTCTATGGCTATGGGAAACGAGCTTATTTTATACTTTGGCAATATCATTAAATATAGTTTTTGATATCGGAGCTATCCATAGTATCACTTATGATATTGCCGCCAACCTATTTGTCTTTGCGGACCAATAATTTATTATTCTCTCTCGCCAAAATATAGAGGCTATGTTCTCGACAACCAAACTAACAATTTATCCACAGGGATTCAATGAAGCCAGTTGTAATTGCCAGTGTCACAGTCCCCCAGATTTTATTCGCGAATATGTTATTAACTATACTAATCAATAATTCCACCGATTTTTTAGCCACCATAATCTTATCAATACATAAAAATTCCAGACATATGGCACATATAAAACACTCATCCGCCCCCATAAGGAAGAATTGATAGTTACCTGAGGATATATAACCACTATGGTCGGGCTACCTAGTAATCTTGGTATTGTGCAAAATAAGGTACTATTACGGCTACACGAGAAAGCTTAGACTACGGTCACCGGGGAACCAATACCTCCCTCAATAAAGTCCGACTAGTAATTTCACTATAGTATAATCCCGATATAAAAAGAATATACATTTCAACGCGAATAGATCCGTATCGACCGGGCTATCCGGACCGGATATCGGGGGATCCGCATGGAACAGCGGCTGGCGCTTGATATATAACCAATCCCTATCGTAGAATGTACCTTCCATACTGCCTTTATCCCGTTCCAATATTATATTCTATTTTTCGAGGAACGGCAATCGGAATATATTAATTATCTGAAACTTATTTCCACCGATTTCTTTCCTAAATTGATGCAGGCATTTCTACGACTCTTTGAAATTATCCAGATTCACTTACTTCAACAATAAATTGAAAGCCCACAATATACCACCAATCTTGCTGTCCGCGAAGGAGCTAGTATTATTGATCGCCTTGCACACCATACTATTACCGGTAACCCACGGGTTCTAATCATATTGGTTTTCCGTTATCTTGGTACTTTAGTATATATCCGACAATATAACTAGCCCTATGTCAATCCGCAAATCCTGGATCTTCGATAATTACAGATCAATCTCCATCGATGGCCAGTCTTAAAAACAATATCTGAACCTTATCTGACACATTTAGCTTCTATGCGCTTCTATTATGGCAATCCCATAAAAGAACTCCTGTGGTTAGAAATTTTATAATGATATTTCACCTATCAACAAGAATTCCACTCCCAAAGCTCATTAACCCAATGGTTTACCGATTTTTTTCAAAAGATCTATCTTCCCGAGATGGTTTCGCATATCTATCGGCTTGGTAAAATCTACATTTTTGCCTAAGCACGAAGGCTTCAAAATTAATTAAATATTGAAGCGGTGAACAAAGCATATGTTATATTAGATCGATGGCATGCTTCCAAACAACCTTTTTTATATAATATTTATACTTAAGTGGTACAAATCTATTATATTTATTTTCAACCCGATGGATTATTCCATTCCCAATTGACTATCCCCCAGAAATCCAATGTCACCAATTAAGAATTTGTATCTATCCTCCTCTCCACATAAACGAATATCTCTACACTGTCCCAATCGATATCCTCCAATGGGTTATATCCTCAGGGATGTGCTTGGCCAGTTATATTACATTCGATAATCAACCAGGCACGCAAAGCGCTTGGCGATGACCAAAACCACCAACTTTTATCAGAGACACTCAGCCAAGCTATTTGCGATTCGAAATTTGAGGTTTTCCCCGGGCAATGTGGAAATAATTGTTTTCAAGTGAGGAATTATTTTCGTATCACAATGAATATCCGACAAGGGCCTCGATTGTCTCAACAACAACCTCCAAGGGAATTACTTCCCTGGGCTAACCTAATTCTTTTGGCCCGATTGCCCATTACTCTCCGCCATGGTTTCCAAAGCCATATTACCACCTTTGATAAGACACAATATGCCCTCAGTGAGTATTTTCGATATACATTGGCTATCTTGGAAGATTATAACACCGATAAACTGGTCCAGTTAGCCATTTTACAATACACAATTCTACTCAATTGTTCCGAACGCCTTTTTATCGAACCTTATCAGAATAAAACTGAATTTTGTTATCGTTGGATTATTCTTACCAATGCTACTATTGGTCATACCACTAATCGATGGGCTACTATTGTTTTAACCAAAATCATATAGTTTTTATTTCCAGAGCATTACCCCCGCAAAACAACCCTATTTTGTCTGGATTGAGTCGATTTTGTAGCGCGTATCGGTTGGTTCCATCCGTCTATCTATCCCGATATTATACTAATTTTCTGATTTTTAGGATAATGGAGAGTTTCCTTTTTAATAATTATTCAACTTGGTTGGATCCATACTAGAAGCCGCTGCTTTGTGCCCAAACTCACTGAGTATACCTTATATCCATTCGCCAAACTCCAATGATTGCAACAAATTACCATTTATACACTCCAACACTATCCTACATAATTCATTCACGAATTTTTTGACTATTTAGCTAAATATAACTAAGAAATGCGATGGCTCGAACGGTTCGCATCACTATAGTTATTTGAACCATATATAGAGGATGAATAACAAATCCATTATTTTACCATGGTGAAATAATATCAACAACAACAACAGTAATAATAAGAAATTTCTTCCCCTCAAAGGTTAATAGTGCAACTCAACCCTTATAGGGTATTGTGATTGAGTTTATTAAATCAACCACAATAGATATTTCACCATGGTGAAAATTCCAATAGTTATTATTGTCTCTTCCTTTCCCAGATTGGCTTTTCTCTTGTGGTAGTTGGAAACATTAAATTTCAATTAATCCGGATCAAGATGCGAAGAAACCACATAATCGGTTATCTCAAGATCCTTGCCCTACTATTATAACTATATTTTGCTTTACCTAGCTTGATCTCAAAACTATTATTATATTTGTAGATTTATTTCGGAAATATCATTATGTAGAATTACCCCCTCTCCTCCAATATATAAATAATATTGAAGCGGAAGCCCGTGAATTCTTTCGATTTGTCGTTATTGTCGATGTTGCCCGCCTCAATCCCCATTGGGGACATGGCCTTACCACCAACCATACATTGCTGGAGTCATATGTTTCCAATCTCCAAATAGTCTTTACTAATAAAGGAATCCGGCGATTCGACAAAGAAATATAATTCCGAGTCGCGATACCGCAAAAGGCTATCCGAAATATTCTGGAACTCCTATTTCGTCCGGAAGAGGTACAGAAAGCCCGATTATTTACGGCTGCCAGCCTGGAGGATTATTCAATCCTCGACCTGTCTAGAGAAGATTTTAACCACGTATATATCCGCCTGGAAGCCGGTTAGCACCGGCGCGCTGCGCTTATGCGCCTAAATGGGCTGCGACCATCGGCAAAACAGGGGATCTTCTCCCGGGAAACTAATACCATTATAAATAGCGTAAGCCCAAACTAATTCCATCTCAACTAATTTCCCCACGGTTAAAAGTCACCGAGCAATATTGGAACTAATCCTGTTTATATAATCAACTATATAAATAATCAAAGTCTACGAAATGGAGGAACTCGATGCCCATCCTCTTATCCGGAATTGGATCACAAGAAATACTATCAACCTATAAAGACCATCCAATGAAGGTGACATGTTCTATCGATTCCAGAGCGCCTGGTTAGGTCTGACACCAATGGAACATACAAAGGTCAAAGGCTCCCATGCGAATTTTACCAAATTCCTCACCTTTATCTTCGGAAAGGACCCTACCTATTACCAGAAACTATATCCCATCATCAAACACGGCGAATGGAACGAGCGGTGTATGCGACTAGGCGCAATCCTATGGGGACGACAGAAAATGGTCCTAGGGAACTTCTCCAACACCATATCTTCCCACCTCCCGCGAGTAATATACCCTCTTAGGCCCATTTCCCCGTGGTGAGATCCGGGCTGACCCCATTATAGTACTTTATGCGCCACATCGATCTCATCTGTAATTGGTTTGATAGTGTTATTAGCCCTATTACGCAGCGGATCAGTCCAGTGGATATGGAAATCTTTCTCCGGGAATCTAAATATTTTATTAGCACACGCCTTCAACCACTCTTCTTCCCTATCCCAACGGAATTCAAAGTCGATTGGGTAAAGAAGCTTATGCGCAGGAAGGTTGCCCGTTTGGATGTTATATAGATATCCGAGAATCTTGGTCGGCAGCCTGACTGGCCCACAATGGCTAGCCCCTTTATCGGTGATGCCGGGGATTCATATCCATATAGGCATCCTGATTTCCTGCTCGAGCTCTCGGATATTGAATATAAGGACCTGTACAACCGCCTTCTTCGCCCGGAGATTATCGACCAACTCTTCCCTCTATGGGAGGAAGTCATGGTTCATGATGCACGGAAGGCCAGCCCTCTTACCTATTTTATCCTACACCATATAATTCAGTAGTTCAACCCCGATGCAAAGCCCCCGAGTACGAAAAATGAGTTGGCACTCATGTGGTCCTAGGACGACCAGGTATATAAGTATATTATCTCTCAACGATGTGGTACGGTTATTAAGCCGGCGGCGCCGGCATCCAACGACCCCTAGTCCAGCGCGGCTACTCTAATTGATGAAGTTTTCCAAATTTGTCGCATTTACCATAATGAACTAAATTCCGGAGACCTAAAATAATTCGTGGGCCCTCATTTCCCCATAGTAAAAAGAAAAGAAGAGAAAGTGAAAAAAACCCAAACTAACCCGCATGACAGCTAAAGAATGGCTACTCTGGCAATAGCCATTGTGATGAATCTATTGATTATAACTGGCGCTTCATATAGTTGTAGTGGAATATGTTCCTTTAAATTACCTGGGATTATATGGGTGGTATATTTCCCTCCCCAGGTCCTTTGGCAAACTACTGTAATTAAGAGAAGATCGTAGGTCGTTCCACTAGAATACAAATGGCACCGCTAATGTCTAATAGATCGAATCTCGCCTCCCATGGACGATCTGGGGAGAATCTATGGTTCGGTACATAACAACCAACGACCCTGAGATGTATCGGATTCTGCCCATCTTTGGCGGCTCCATCCGGGATAACCTCACACAAAAGGGGAATATCTTCGGTGTGCACTTTATATATTAGACACTAAAAAAGCTATAGCTTGAAGATCGTAGCCATATGGAAAGCGCCAAGACCAGAACAAAGCCTAATTGCAAGATCTTAAGTGAGGTAATATCTTCTCTTCGTCCTTTCCCCCGTAATGGGACTCTTCACTTATTACTTTTATAGTAGGATCGTATATTGGTGGAAGAATTGCTCCAGCGATATGGCGAGTTAATTAACCAAATGTCCCCAGGAACAGTAGACACCCTTCAACCGAATGAGCTATTTCATACGATTCGGCCCTCTTATGGTTTTCCCACCCAGGAATAAGGTGATTCTGGTCATATCCAACCTGCGACCCAGGGCAGTTCCCCTGCAGTCGACGATTAGTTAATCCATTATAGATCTACTACGAACTAGTAATAGACTAGTGACTATAAGCACTAAGCAGAAGCTCTAGAGGCTACAAATAACCGGTGGGAGACCAAGGACAATCAGGTCTCTCACCGTGATTTTCACCACGGTGAAAATCCAAACAAAGAGTTATAATATTCTAGGAGTATATTGGGCGAGATCCATAAGTCGACCACCACCAGTGATATAGAATCCTCGACCTATGATATAGTTTACCGTACTCACAATATGGTCGTTGTTAATTAATTTATAGATCCTTTTAGAATCCAATGGGATATTAGTGTACTTGGGGCTGGCGATAAGGTCTTACTTTGGTCACGTAAATATATTGTCTAAATAAGCTCAAAAACACAGCCTCCCAAGCCGCGCGTTGATCGCGGGTAATTGCATAATGATATTAGATCTTTCTTACTATTCAATATTAGACCTATTGATATCTAGGCTGCCTGATGACTATATCAACCAATTGCCTATCTGAATTATTTCGCCATGGTGAAATTTGACTTGGTATATTCAGTTCAATTCGCTTATTTACTATAAACATATACAGGTAATATAGATACGGGGGCCCGCCGTCAGTATAAAAAAAAGAAAACACCATTTAATCAATACACCGCTTGGGTCTGATCTTCCCGTTATAATACATATTTGGATACTAATCCTGAAACTTGATTTGCTATGGTCATATCTGGTGTATTGAATTACCATGTTCTTTTCCCTGTACCTATTAGTTTGATACTTGCGCCAGATTACACTTACCTTGTTTGATTTGCCTCCGGTCACCATTCTAGTGATTTCGGTGGGAAATGTTATCTTTTCATAACGCGTTCTTATTATCACCTTGAGACCTTCGACCCTATTCTTTCCCCCCAATCTTTTTCTTCACCAACCTTCTACTTGGTCCACTTATCTTTCTTCCTGACCTTATATTAGAATTACTTGTTGATTCACACTCTAAAGCACCGCGTTCGCTGGCTCTTTATGTTGTTACACGTGTTGTTTACACCCTCTGCCATATTATACTTTTCGTTGTTTACGTCCTCTCCAATACCCTATCATCACACTCTTCCGTGGACTTTTTAACCTCCTATTCCTTGTTTTGCTAATTACTTCTCTATTCTTTATGATCTCCTGTGGATAGATTCCTTTGGGTCATCGAGCTATTTTGGTGTTGTGCTATTCTCGCTAGTCTCGCATCCTTTATTTATATACTAACTATGTATCCTAGTCGAGTAACCAACACGTCTTCCTTCGGCCATTAAGATGGCAGACCATGATCCATTCAGTAATCTTCCCTGGGAAGATAGTGACAACGATCGCATGTTTACTAATCCTAGCCACAAATATCATAAGTCCTCGAAAAAGACCGAGATTGCTATACAAAACACCAGTAGCCTCGAAGCATTAGCCCGGCAGTATTTTCGTTTTGTTGCGGTCGTTGATGTTACTCCTTTAAACCCCAATTGGGGCAGCGGAATTATAGTGAACCGCCCATTAAACAAGGCACATATACAACAGCTCATCGACTCGTTCCAACTCAAGGGAATCTGGTATTTTGATCAAGAGACTCGCCTGCGCGTATCTATACCCAAGGAGTTTATCTACGAAACCCTTGAAATCCTGGTAGATATCCAGGAACTTAATAAGGCGAAGTCCTATACCGTAACCGATCTGATAGATTATCCGATCTTGGATAATTGGGCATGGCCGAAAGATAAGCTATAATTAAAGGCCGGCCAACATCGCCGGGCCGCTATTCTGCGTGTCAATAGCCTCCCGCCTAGCGCGACTTGTGGCCTCTTCTCCACCGATCCAGAAACTATCCAAATGTGGGTAAACAATCCTCAAACCTCTCCGAAGGCATTTCGCCCTGGTGAAATTTATGGCTTGAATATATATTAACTACTAAATCTTCCGTAGTCTACTATATAAATAATCGAGGTTTATAAAGAAGAAGTGTTCAATCTGAATCCCCGAGTCCGGAATTGGCTCCGGAATAATCTCCTGGCTACCCAACGGGAGGCGAGTTCGGGCGATTAATTTTGTGTGTTCCAGTAGGTATGGCTAGAATCGACACCTGCACAACAGGCCGAGTACCTACGGATATACGAGACCTTTAAAATATTCCTGGCAGACAACTTCGTTTTTAAATCAAAGCTAGCCGTGGACAAGAAGCTCCTGCCCATTATCCAAAAGGGGCCCTGGCACGATGCGTATATGCAGTTCACCACCATCCCATAGGGGCGCGAAGCATTTATACTCAGCAATGTCACGAGTGTAATTTTATACCATCTGCCGCGCGTAAGCACTATCACTAATCGATTTCACCACGGTGAAATCTGGTGTCTTGGACTGACTAATTATGCAGATTTTTCTTGGTATATTCAACGAGGTCGACCGGTGGTTCCAAAATGTTATCGGGCCTGCCGCACAGTCGATCAGTCCCGACGATATGAATTATCTCATCCGCCAGTCTGGCTCATTTAGTAGTTCCAAGTTGCACCCGTTATTCTTCCCACTGCCTAGCGACTTTAAGTATAGCCATAATGGTCGTAAACTCAAGGGGGAACTATACCACCTTGATATTGACTAAATACTTGCCCATCCGCATGAAATACCCTAATAGCCCAAATTAAACACCCCATTCCAAAATGACGCTGGTACCGCGTACCGGTATCGTCACCCAAAGTTCCTTGATACACTGACCAACAAGGTATATATTAAATTATACCACCGCCTCCTGATGGAGGAGTCCGTCACACAGGTCTTTCCACCATGGTCCCAGATCATGGGTTCGGATACTCGAAAGGCTGGACCCGTTATGCATTCCGTGCTCTCTCAAATTATATATTAGTTCAACCCCGCCTATAAGCTCCCAATGACGAGAAACGAGAATACCACTACCTAGACATGGGATAAGGTCGTGTATACGGAGATTATTTCCCGGCATATCCCCGGGTATTACAAGCCTTCTCCAAATTAAACGAAGGACCTCAGTAGTAGTGTAGAGGCTTTTGTCGATAATATCTTTAGCTATATACGGACTTACTATAGAGAATTAACATCGACTAAGCTCCGACCCATGGTAAGTACAATTATCCTTTTTTACCACGGCGAAAACTAAGAATTAATATCTTCGGCAGCTCTATACCCCCTATCCGGCCGAAGACGACACGGAAGGGGCAGGAAGATATAACGGTTGTTTCACATAGCTCCACTGGAATACTCTATTACTATTGGTATGGGAATACACCGGCGGTGCTTTCCCAGAATTCGGTTTTATATCCGACTTTTGAGATAAGGAGAAGATCGTACGTTTATCGCCAGGTAGTGGTGACATGAGCACACCGTACTAATATCTTATAGGAAAATATACGCCTCCCTTAAACCATATGGGGGTCGAAGATGGAAGAAATAATGATATGGGAGAACCCCGAACTCCGACGTCTGATGCCCATTTTGGGCAACACCTTCCGTGACACTCTCTCCTATGAGGGCTCTATCTTTGGTGCGAGGTTTATGTATTGGTACCTTAAGCAAATATGGCTGGAGGACAAACACCATGTAGAGACTGCAGTGACGAAGCTCAAGGCCAACAAACAGGTCCTGACAGAGGTAAGATCTCTCCCAGAAACTTTTCCCCACGGTAAAATCCCTATCTCATACAGCAAGCAGTAACAACAGAAGCAAGTGGAGACTTGCCTGCAACGATATGCCGACGTTATCAACAGCTATTCATCACTCAAAGCCCACCCTAAGGACCCTAATGAAGCGTACCATCTCTTCCGTCCTACCCACGGCTACGCCGATCTCCAGAATGCTTCCACAACGAGCGAGAGCCAGCCTGTCCCATCAGCTACAGAGGTGTCCACTGCCGAACCATTGTTGGCCACTGTTCCAGACCCATTTCTACGTCGTTCATTCACGCCGCCGCCGCATAACCCCACAACTCCCCATAGCAAACGTCGACAGTCTGTTCGCGATGGCCACCAGTAATTTCCCATACCTGGCCGATATTATACGAGGCCCAAAGACAGCGCCAAGCAACCACACCAGTCCTCTCCGCCAGAAGAGCAACCGCGGAAGTAAGAATAGATTACACTCACCACCACCAATCTTGAAGACCCCTTTGCCTAAAAGCCTTTTTTCCAAACAATTTCAAGTTTTTATCGTTTGTGTATCCTTTAGTTAATATCTAATATTAATAGATATGATAATGTACGATAGCAATCAATCTAATCCTGTACTATACATCCCTCCTTATATCACCTTTTCACCATAGTGAAAAAAATAAGTATATCAATACAAATATGGGAACTTGAATCGGTAAAGCGGAATAAGGATAGGTTAGGGAAATTTGCAGAGTTATGAATTAAAGCAAAATTATCCCTTGCCTTATTTTATTGGCACAAAAGCCAAAGACAAAGGACAACGCGTCGATAATATTAAATTTACCAAATCGACAACAACGGAAAAGGAGACATGAAATAGTCCAGTCGCTATAAGGGATATAGGCAGCCAGCCTCTATACCTATAACCATTCGTCCAAAAAGACTATATAGCAATAGCCAGCAAGCTATTACGGGCTGACACCCCATATATAGTTATAAACCCCCCGGGATCTAGTTAAATATCCTTTACAGTCGCATAACTCTTAAACTTGGTTAGTACGAAATGGCTGATTATACATGGCTTAGGGTCCCTTAGCTCCTCCACAGCGGCTCGTATTAATAATCATAATTTGATAAAGATATCTATTAACTTCGCCAACGTCGTTAATATTGGATTTACGGGAGAGATTTGTGATTTCGGCTCCTCTGTTAGCTTTGGGGTCTGACCTTCTCTTGGAGGCTGGAGTTGGGGTGATATTACCATCTTTGCTGCCAGAGATTCTATCAGGAACTATATAGAGCCCTAAAAAAATAGTCAGTGGTCTGCTTATTATTCATATAACTTGAGATTGTGGAATTCTGGGTGCTATTTTCCGAACTTTCTTCAACGACAAAGTGTAACGGTCCAAGAGGTAGTTTATTCAACTAGCTAGGACAACTCAACAAGTATACTAAACATACAGAAGAAAGGAAAGAAATAGCTAACTACAGCGGCTTCAAATCCTATATAGGGTCCCCCCTTTCCTTCCTAGAACTCCCTATCGACTGGTCATAGTGAGCTCATTAATACGGGGCCTAGGCGCAGGGATCTAGGACCTAGATCCCTAAGCTTGACATTGCTAATCCCTTTATATTAGAGATTAGATAATTGATGATGCCAAGTCCTCTTATAGGCGGTAAAGAGTGGCAGAATATCGAGTAGATAGGCTAAGGGTGGCCGAAGCTCTATACCGGGCATAGTGTTACGCCCCAGGATCTGGGTCTTGACCGATCTATCTGCTATGGTTAGGGAAGGTTCAAGCGAGTTAATCTTAACTCTCGTCTGGTAATCCTGTAGTCCTTCGAGGATCTTCACGTAGTGCCTAGTATACTACCTATCAAGTACTTCTGGCGGAAGGGTTATTATATCCGATAGCACAAGGGTCTCTCCAAAGTAAACAATGATCAAGTCAGAAGTAGGGCCCACTTCGTACATATACGCAGTGGTAGTTTTCTTACTGACCCGTAGTAGATAATAGTAACTAATTCAATGTGTTAGATTGAAAGATACAATAATCACAAAAAACTAAATACAACTGTAAGGCGGAAATGAGTGTCCTTATATATCCAGTCCTTCCTTGGTATATCCTTCTAGTCCTGGTATATCCTATCTCCTTGGTATACCCTACCATTCCTGGTATATTTATTGTTTTGGTATATTCCTACCAATGCCAAGGATATACTTCCTTTGTCTACGTGACCCTTTTGGTCCGACTTGCCCGCTTGGCCCGCTTGGCCCAACCGGTCCCGTTGGTCTACCTGGTTTAATACTGCGCCGTAGAGTCTTATCTTATTAGGGTGTCATAGTCGTGCCCCTCCATGGTTGGTCTGTAACACATAGCCCGTCATACAAAGCTCCTGTTGGACAAGGTGGCTATGACAGCCTCTATTCTGCGAAGTAATACTCTTATATTTTGTCTTTTGATTGGATAATGGAGACAATAGATTTAGATAATCTATTATGTTATTTTATATATAACTAAGTTCTTATAATATTATAGCAGAACAAGAACTTGTCACCTATTAGTAAAGGAATATTTCTTTCGTATATTATACCATGGTAAAATATAAATTATAGAATACTATCGCTATTACAAACGGTAAAAAAACTATTTCACCGTGGTGAAATAATATTCTAATATTGAAGCTTTGCTATTACAGCAATAATACTTGTCATTGTAATAAAATAAAAATTATAATTGAAGGTTTATTGTTACAGTGGTAACAGAGCACTATTTTCACTGTGGTGAAATATAAATTATATAATTAAAGATTAGTTGTTACAGTGGTAACAAAGGACTATTTCACCCCGATAAAATAAAAGTTGTATAATTGAAGGTTTGTTGTTACAACGGTAACAAAGCTAATTTCCCCATAGTGAAAATTATGTTACAGGGGTAACAGAGATTATTTTTATAGTTAAATAAAGATTTATAATTAAAGCTTCTTTATTATTATTATAACAAAAAGTACTTTACTATAGTAAAGTAAAATTCTAAAATTTAATTTAAAATTAAAGCTTTGCTATTACAGTGGTAACAAAGATAATTTCACCACAGTAAAATAAACATTATACATAAAGGTTTACTTGGTATAGTAGCAACAAAGAATATTTATCTATAGTAAAATAAAGGTTTAGCAATTAAAGCTTCGCTGTTACAATAGTAAAATAAAAACCCTATATTAAAACAATTAAAATTTTATTATTATAATAATAGTAAAATTATAATTTAAGGAAGTAATTAATTATAACACTTAAGCTAGTAATAAAATTAATTTAACTATTTATTTAATAAACTAAGCAATACTATTTAAAAACATAAAACTAAAAAAAAAATTAAAAGAAAGTTCGCTAAAAGTAAAATATCTTAAGGGAGTTTTACTATTATAATTATTTTTTTAAATAAGATAAGCTTTAAGCTTTTTTTCTTATAAATTTTATTATTAATTATTATAAACTAACTATAAAGAGATATAATTACAATAACTTAATAAAATAAAACTTTATAATATAATACTACAACTAAATAAATATAAAATTATATTATTAAAAAAAATTTAAAAAAAACTTTAAAATTAAAAGCTAACCCTAACTAATAAAAAAATTTTAAATATAATTTATTAAAAAAATAAACTAAAAATTAAATATTTAAGAAAAATATTTTTTATTTTATAAATATATTTAGTTTTTTATATAATTATTATAAAGAATATTTAATTAAATTCTTAAAAGTTTATAATTATATAAAAGGTATTAACTTATAATAACTTATTAATTATTACTATATAATTTTTTTAAATAAATAATTATAAATATTATAGCCTTAGCTTAAACCTTTAAGAAAATTAAATTTATAAATATTTTTTATTAAATAAAGGCTAAAGCTTAAATTTAAATTAAAAAATAAATTTAAATAATAAAATACTTAAAAGGAATATTTTAATAAGTATTATAATTATATATTTTTAATAAAATAATAATATTATTTTTATAGTTAATTATTATTTTTTTTCTTTTTATATTTAATATTTTTATTAATTAATATTTAAATTAAGTATTATAATAAGTTATTATAAAATTTAATTAAATATTATTATATAATATTAAGTATTTTTTATTTTATAAACTTAAGTAAAATATAAAATACTTAATTACTTTATAAAAGTAGTTATTTTATTTTTTATTTATTACTTTTAATTAATATTATATTAAATTAATATTTTAATTTTTAAAGTTTATTTATTTATTAATTATATAATTATATATAAAAATTAAAACTTTAAATTATTTAATATAATTAAATAAAGTTTTATAATTATTATTAACTTAATTAATTTATTTTATAATTATAATAGTATAATAATAAATATTATATAAGTATAGTATTAGGTCTTACGACCTAATATTTTAATTTTTTACTAATAATATAATAATTTAATTTTTAAAATATACTTTAAAAGTTAAGTTATAATAATAATTAATATAGTTAAAATTTTATTTTAACTTTTTATTTTATTTATTTTTAATTTTATTAATTATATAATTATATATAATTATAAAAAGTATATTATATTACTATATATAAAACCTTAATATATACCTTAAAGAGGTATAATTAAAAATATAAAATATTATTATTAAAGTATTATACTATAATATTATATATTTATACTTTTACCCTTAATATATTTATTTTAAAAGTTTATTATAAGGAGTTATATTTATATTTTATATAGTATTTTTTTATATTTTATATATTATAATAAATTTAAATTAAATAAAAATATATTTATATAAAAATTTATTTATTTTATATTTAAATTTAAATTAAAGTAGTAAAAATATAAAAAGTTAAAATTTACAGTAATTTTTTAATAAAATACACTAAGTTTTTATTATTAGTAATTATATATTTTTTAATTCTTATTTATTTTTAATAAAGTATATATTTTTATAAATTACTAACTTAATAAAATAAATAAATATTAATTATATAACTATAAGTTAAATATAAAACTAAAAAAATAAAGGGAAATTTAATAATAAAACTATAATATTTAATTTAATAATAATATTAAAATTATAAAAGCTATTTAACTAATTAAATAATATTATTTAAAAAAATTAAATTAAAAAAAAAAAATTAAAAAATAAAGTAATTATAATAACTTAAAAAAATTAAACTAAAATTAAACTAAACTAAACTAATAGTTTTCGGTACACTATTTAATTTAATTTAATTTAATTTTTTTAAGTTAACTTATATTTTAATAAATTATTATAAATTATAAAAAATTATTTATATTTTAAGGTAATAAAATATAAAATTTAAAAAATATAAAAAAATAAAAATTAAAAAAAAAATTTAACTAAAGTTAAATTCTTTATACTTTATATTAACTTTTAATATAAGTAACTTATTAAAAATAATAGTTAAAAGAATTAATTTTATTCTTTATTAATATATTTTTTCAAAAATATATAATAATTTTAAATATAAGTAATTTATTATTAAATTATTAAAAAATAATAAATTAATTATTAAAAAATATAATATATTTTTTAATTTCTTAATTCTTAATAGATATAAGGGATATAGGTAGCTAGTCTCTATACCTATAACTATTTGTCTAAAAAAATTATACAGTAATAGCCGACAAGCTATTACGGGCTGGCACCCCTTATATAGCTATAAACCCCCGGGGTTTAGCTAAATATCCCTTATAATTATCCCCTCTTTTAGGGGTCGCGGCTTCGAGACCCTTTGCCTTACCGCTTATAGGCTTTGCCTAGCTTTGGCCTTCTTTGGGCATTTAGCTTTAATTAGTAAAGGTCTTTTTAACTAACCCCCCAAGAACCCTTACTAGCTATACCTAAATTTTTGGGCTCCTAAACCCCTTTGTATTAGGAAGCTAGTTTATATATATAAGGGTTAAGCCCCAAGGGTATTACTAAAACTACCCTTTCAGCTACCTAAGGAGGCGTAGCCACATAATGTGAACCTATATTAAAAGATCGAACTATATTTTAGCCCGGGTTCGAACCCTTAACCTCCGGGTAACTGGTATTAGTTATTATAAATGTAAGGGATATAAGTAGCTAGCCTTTATACTTATAACTATTTGTCTAAAAAGACTATATAGTAATAGCCGACAGGCTATTACGGGCTGGCACCCCTTATATAATTATAAACCCCCGGGGTTTAGCTAAATATCCCTTATAATAAAATATATTTTTTTATTTAAGGTATTTATATTTTTATATTTTTTTATTATTAATTATATTTGGAAATTTATAAATTTTTTTTTTAATTTTTATATACTTAATTTAAATATTTATATAATTTATAATTTTTTTAAATTTTTATTAAATAATAAAATAATTAATATATATAAAAAATATTAATATATAAATAATTTTAAGAAATAAATAATTTTTATAATAATAATAAATATTTTAAGTATTATTAAATAATTATTTAATACTAATACTATTTGTAGAAATTATAAAAAAATTTTAAATTATTATTATAAAAATTTTAAATTATTATTAATTTATTTTTTAATATTTAAAAATATTATTAATTATTAAAATACTTAATTTAACTTAAATTAAAATTATAATAAATAAAAAATAAAATTAAATTATTAAAATATATTACCTTTATAAAAATATATTTAAATTCCCTAATAAAATTATTAAATATTTAAAAAAAAATAATAATATTTAAATTAAAAAAAAAATATAATTTAAACTAAAAAAAAAAAATATTATTAATTATATTTTAATTTGTAAATTTTAATTATTATAATATTAGAAAATTTTATAAAGTATACTTTAATAAAGTTTATATTTGTGATAGGCTAGGCCCGTGGTAGGTTTTAGTAACTCGCAACTAATTACTATACCTTTTACCACTACTATTTTACTATATAATTTAAGGATAAATAAAATAGGCCCGAAGGGCAACTATATAACTATCTTAATAAAAGTATAATAATATAAAATATCTTAATAAAAAAAAAAAAAAAAAAAAAAAACTCTAGCTATAGCTCAGAGGAAAATCCATATAGTAGTCAAAGGTAGTCCCAATTTAAGACTAGTATAAAAGCTTAAGGCAATCTTATATTAAGTAAAAAACTCTTGGACTTGAGCTTGTTATTGGGCTTTAGCCCATAACATTATACCTTTTTTTTTTTAAAGGTAATATTTTTGGCCTCTTATATATTTAATATTATTATATTAGTTAAAATTAAAGTTAGCTTCTATATAGGATACTTATATCCGACCTATTTAATAAGGTATTAGTAGTTTTATTTTTTTTATTATTTATTAAGAATAACTTTAATTTTTTATTTCTCTTTACCTTTTATTAAATAAATTAATAGTTAGTAATTTAATTAAATTTACTTAAATAAGGAATTTATTATTATTAAATAAAGTAAGGAGGTATAGAATATATTATAAACCCTTGGAGGTATATTTAAATAATATATATAGGTTCCGATTTTTTTTATTATTATAAATTTAATATATTAAATATTAAGTTTCTTTATTAAGTAATTAATTTTTATATTTTGGAGATTTAGTTATACTTTATTCTTTATTTTATAATTTTATATTAAATTTTGGTGTTTATTAGTAGTTTCCTTTTAGGTATTTTAAGTTGTAGTTATAGTAATTTATATTAATTCTAAGGTATTTTGTAGTTTCCTTATTATTTTTTTAATATATTAAATTAAGTTTCGAAAATTAAATTCCCTATAAGGTATTTCTAGTAAGTTTAATAATTTTATATAATATTTATAATTTAAGAAGAAAGGGTTTATTCTTATAGAAATAATATTTTTATTATTTATAGTTAATATTATTATTAAGTAAAGGTAGGCTTAATTATTTTATATAAAAATTATAAAGTTCCGTAGGTAAGTTTCTAAGATTTAATTTATTCTTTTAATAATATTATTAGTTTTTAAATAGTATATTATAAATAATTACCAAATAATTTATAAAAACTAATAAAAATATTTCTAAAAAACAAAGATAAATTACCAACCTTAATTTAAAATAATAATAGTAGAAACTCTATAGTAAGCTATAAATATTTTAATAAATTAATATATAATTATTTCTACCTGAATATTTGGTAAGGGTTTAATAATAATTCCTTTATTTAATTAATTTATAATAATTATTATATAAGTATAGCTATTTAAATTCGGTAACTTTTTAATAAAATTTATAAAAATTTCTTATTATTTCCTATTTGGGATAAATAATAGTTTTAATAATCCTTTGTAATAATTTCTTTATATTTAATTATTTTAATATTAATTATAATTATAATAAAAATAATATATATTTATATTTATATTAAATTAATAATAAGAATAAATAAGTAAAGTATATATAGTATTTCTCCCTAGGTACTTAACAAATAATAAATTATAAGTTTCTTATATAAGATAAGTTTATAGGAAAGTTAAATTTAGTACCTAATAATAATTCTAGAATAGTAATTAATTTACTTTAATTTAATATTTTAATATTATTACTTTAATTCTTAAACCTAAGGGAAAATAATAAGTTTTATTAGTAACTATAGCTTTAAGCTAGGGGAATATAGGGTCTTTATATTCGACTATATATTATTTATCTTTAAAATTAGTTTAATTTTATAAAGAGGTCTTGTAGAAAACTTTCCTAAAACTTTTCTTTAATAACTTTTATTTTTTTTTTAAAAGGGGTTTGGGAAAAACTTCCCTAGCTTTATTTTTTTCCTTATCCCTAATAGTATTTATTGTTTATATTATAAATATTAATATTATGTTATATTTTTTGGGGTTTTCCTTTATAGGCTTAATTAATATTTTTTTATGGAATTATAATTATTTATTGTTAATTCCTTATAATAAATTTTATTTTTATTAGGATAATATATTTAAATATATATTTTAATCCCTAAGGTAATATAATATAATAAAGGAAAATTAGCTTATAAAATTAGCCTAATATATTTATTTTTCGAAAAATTATTAGTAAGTTATAAAGTATTAAAGGTTTTGGTGATTTAATATAATTTTAAATTATTTTATACTTTGAAACTTAGTTTTTTATTCTTAAAGGTAATTAATAATTACCAAAAGCTTTTTATTATAAATTTTATAATTATATTCTATTAGGGAATTCTTTTATAAAAAATATATATATAAATAGAGAAAGTTATTTTTACTATATTATAAAAGTATTTCTTTAGTAGCTTACCTTAATAAATTTATTTCAATAATAATTTCTTTTTTTAAATTAAATTAAGTAAAAATTAGGGTTATTATAAATAAATCCTTAAGCTTTTTAAAAGTTTAATTTACCTTTATAGTTTATTAAAATAGTTAATTTTTATATATTAAATTTATTAATAATATTGTAATTTTTAAATATTTCTTAATAAATTTTCAATAAAAGTTTATAAAATTTAAAAAAAATTAAATTCCTTTAATAGTAGTAGAAGCTTATTATTCTTAAATTACTTTTACCTTTTTGGGGTTTATATAAATTCCTTAATTTATTTTAATAATAAAGTTAAGGTATTATGTAGATTTGGTTTCGAATTTGTATTTATTAATATTAATATATAATTTTATTTCTTATAGTTTCTTAAGGACTTTATAAACTTATTCTTAATATTATTTTTTAAACTTATTAATATAAACGCCTATTGTGCCGGCGCGCCCGGAAGACGCGCCCCCGATCCGTTCGGGTTTGGCGTGCCCGCGTCCGGTTTAGCGTTACCTGATCCGGTTTGGCGCACCCGTCGCTGCTCCCGATCGGGCATGGCCGCCTCTCCGCCAGGCCACAAACTATATAAACCGCGAGTGCGTCGTTCCAACGTCCACGGCCTCTTCTTCTTCAATTATCTTTGCGATTTCGCCCTTCAAACGGCAGGTCGTTTGCGGCGCAGGCGGCCCACGGCTGATACAATCTATCCCCGCCTCTTTTATGCCTTGGAAGCCACCTTTGCGCCAATGTTATATCGTAGGTCTGGTTGAGATAGTCATATCTACCAATCTTGAATATGATTATATTTCCTCATCGGTATACCATTAATATTTTAGGTAAGATGGAGTGAGTTTTTCCGGAGAGCGGCTCCCTTTTATGATTAGCTAGTTATTTTAGTTATCTTGGGATCTTTGTCTATACCATCTGTTATTGTACCATTACCATGCGTATTACACTTAACATATAACCCAAGTTAAACTTATCTAATCGATTGCGAGGACTACCTTATACAACAACAGTGCAGGAAGGCATAGAGCAGCACGGGCATACCATAGAATCCTGGAAAGGACGGGATGCCGTCAAGACCTGACTTGTGGGTCGAGTATCCCGTCCCGTTATCATCGGGTGTTGTAGTCTCTAATGCGGCCAGGCCTATTCTCTCAATGTGATTGACGAAGGCAATGGATATCCCATTGGATAGACGACATATTACACGGCCCTCTATTATTATCATCTCTCGAGTATCCATACCACCAAAGGTTAAAAAAAAAAATGCCTCATAACAAGGATATTCTTCCTCGATGACGCTTTATCTTTTGCTTATTGGAAGCTAATAATGCTTGATATAAGGAAATATCTTAATTCCATGCAAGATGGCTTCAAAATGCGGTTTCGTAGATATACCGACTCGCTCTAGACTTCGAGGGGCTTAGCTCTTCCAATTTGACTAAATTTTGCGTCTCTCGGACCGATTGGTTGAACCGGATCTTCTTTGTGAGCTGAGCCTACTCAAATTCATATATAAGCCCTTTTCTATCCCACTCAGCGAGGTCTGAGAATAATTAATAATAACCTGGAAGCAACTGCTGGGACATACGTCTAGCGATCATCATATATCGATAGCTACTATACCATAGGATAAAGAACACACCAAGAATTCGTCAGATAAAGTGCTTTATTGGTGACGGGGGTAAATGGTCGTGATATAAAGAGGCGCTCGCGGATTTCTGATTTGGAAATGACCAACGGCCAGAATACTTCTCGATCATTTCCTTTCGATATCTTATTCTATAATTCCGTAATCATGACTTTTATCTCCCTCGACAATATTATCCCATATCACCCGCCTTTACCTAAACACTTGTCATACCCACCGCGATCGCATACGGGGTCAGGGCTATCTCTTCCATGCCCTTTTTCTGAGGTTGTACTATAATATTGTGAACCTAAATCGTTAGATTCAACTGAACATAGACCCCTTGAACCAATATTAAATCATTACCCTGCAACACAGGCAAGGTATTATATGAATAAATTTGATAGAGAACTGGCAAACCTTGGATTGCAAACATTCGGCAAGATAGCTATCATTGAGAGAGGCGAGACCGCCAATAATTATTCCGGGAATAATTGGTTTCTGAATCCATCAATATCGAGGCTGTGCACTTCTAACAATAAGCTGAGCTTGAGTTGACCTTTTAATACAAATTTTTACCGAAGAATAAAGATTGATCTGACACAGAGCAGCACGACCAGGACAGGAACAATAGTACCCAATATTATGGCAACTTGTGCTCGATAACCCTCCCAACTTATAACCAAAATCACCAGACAAAAGATAAGGCAATAGCACAAGGAACAACTGTATCAACACTGTCCTTGACAACACATAGCGATCCAAGGGGTCCATTCTACCCCGTAAGCCCGGTCGAACCAATTTTTGGTATCGACCGGAGAGAGTCCCTTCCGGATATTAGACTTATTCTGAACTATAGCCCTCTATCGGATCCAAACCAATCGACTATCAGAAACGATATCGACCAGTATCCAGTCACTATTTATAATAGACAACAAGAAAATACTATAATAAATACAGTGAGCACCGTATCTGCGAATAAATATTCTAACGCTGCCCCCTTAGAAAATACTCCGCTGCAGAACAATAATTCTCGGATATCACTTTAATATATGAGGAATCTTACGAATATACCGTTATTAAATCACGGCTCTGGAAAGGTTACAGACCTCGACAAAAATAATATTACAAATACCAAAAACAAAAGTTCAAATCAAATTACCAGCTATAAGGACCATAAAAATCATAAAAAGGGAGAGAGCGATGACAATACACACAAATACACGACACCTACTCGATTCACTCAAAAATAAGAATCCTCGAGGAATACCATAGATTTATTACCAGGATCTATAAGATGAGAGTTAAACAGACCCTCAAAGCAATCGGTATCGATAATAATTCTTATACGGCATTCCCCCATATCAAATACCTCGGAATGATTAAGGAGTTGTAAGACCCGTTCGATTTGTAAAAGAATGTATTAGCTTGGGCTAACCAGTAATATTGATTCAGACGATTCTGCCGATAAAGACTACGTTAATGGGGGCTCTAGTTTGGTCGAAGTTGATATAAAACCATATCTATCGCGAAGACCATCGAAGAGACCAAGACCAAACTCTATACACCATATTATCCCATATCAAACTAAATATGGTCCTCAAAGAGTCTTATATATTATAGTAACCTTATATCGACGGGGTGTATTAATTCTTCAATATTCCTCTACTAGTTTAGGCAATATTCAAACTATCCCGATCCGGGGCTTCCTCACCAGAGAAGTATATTCATTCAAAGTTATTTGGTCTTTCTCATTCCAAGAAGATAAAGATTTGTTATTTCTTGCTGCTTTGGCAACAGATACCGTCGGTAAGAATATAAAGTATTGTAGTAAATATAAGGAATTATCCATCCCTATACTTTATACAATACACCCTAATGGTCAAGGTATCAAAGGCACTAAGTTTTTAGTTGATGAAGATAAATTATTAATTAGTCTGAAGGAGAATGATAGCCTATCATAGATTAAAATCACAAAATATTTCCCAGGGAGAACCAAGGGCTCTCTGCAAATATGCTATTTAACAAAACTTAAGACTCGATAATCGGGAGCTTCGTAATCTTATCCTATATATATATCCTGGGGCTATCCGCCTCGATCCAGAAAACCACCAAACCATTATAAGTATTGAGATATAGTAGATGTACATATTTCTTGCCCTTCCACTTTCCTGGCTTACTATTATCTATGAATATTAGCCATATATCTTATTAAAAGAAGATGGAGTGTATTATCCATTGAATCGACTTGACGGTCGCTCGCCGTTTCGGTTTGCTTACCCTTTGTCTCATTATAATTTTTGGTACGAATCGTAGATAGAGTCTGGGTACTCTTAACTGCTTATCTAAATTTATATTAGTCTTATTGGGAATTTCTAATAAAGGGTACCTATTTACTTTAGAAAAGTGAGGGAAAATAGGGGATGCTGGGGAACCACAGGAATAAAACTATATAAATAGTATATAGGGCAAACCCAAATTTTCTTCCCTACAAGAAACCTGAGATTATTATTTGTTCAGGGTTCGACGATTATTCTTGATATACTATTTGGTTGGTTCCGAATCTCTCCATGAAGATGTAGTTAGTAGTTAGTAGCCTATCACGGACTTATTATTATCCGACCCCTTTTGAGATGTCTTGTGGTATGAATTACTCCATAGCCGCCTATCCTAGAAATTTTATAGTTCGGCTTCAATATTTAACTTTAACTCTCTCTTTTCCGACCATATTTATCCTGTATTATACCAACAACATATATCCTTTTTAACAAGGATATAATTTACTCCAAAGCAAGGAAAAAACAAATAAATATCCTCTATCACCTTATCTATCATAATTAGAAACTTGAATTTTTCGGTTTCCTGGATTCTAGGTACCCATGGATACAGGCTGTTGTTTCTTATTACCTTAATCTTTTATTACCAAGAATATGTTAAATGGCAAAATTTGAGGAATGGTTATGTAGTGGCTTTAACATCTATGTGCTAGTGATAGTTGTCGGTAAATAACAGTAACCTAATCGACGTGTTTTTCTTTGCTTCCCTTTACCATACTATATTAGTAAAACCATTAAACCAAGAAACAACAACAAGAAAATCCGATGCGAAGCAGACACCTATATATGGCTTCAAGAAAACTATCCCGATGTCCCTATCCCATACTTATATGGGTTCGTTTTTTTTATCGGTGAAACTATGAATGGATACCTTAGTGGTTGAAGTTATTATTGATTTGTTTAGTTTTCTCGACTAGAGAATATGCCATTATATTCTTGTATTTACCATAGATTATGCTGCCTTATTTTAACATGCTTTAGGTGTCCTTTGCCTTTATTTTATATTCTTTATCAACCACGATACCGATAAACCAGTGCTCCAAAAATTGATTTTGGCTATATCTTGCTAGAATATATTGAACCAATAAGAGACAAAATGCTCTCGAGCACATGGTTAGAGAAATATAATGATATATAATTACGATCTAACTTATTTCGAGATCTTTCTCGAATTTTGTTAAGTATTTGCCGAATTCCCTTACTATATATTGGTTCCTATATAATTAAAAATAATGGTTATTTATCTCTAAGTAATCGGCCTCTTTCTATAGAGATTCAAGATTTGGAGAGCGAAGAAATATCAATAGATATACCTCGTGACTATACCTATTCCATAGTGGATTCTTATATATTGGATATTCTTGGGTTTTACAATAACTACCTACGAAGTCAACTAAATATGGTGGATGATCTCCAGGATTATGGTTCCTAGATGGCGGTTCTTGCGGCAATACAAATTATTTTCCCGATATTTTTCCGTCGAGAATTCCGGTGCGGTCTATTTATCTTTTGTTTAACGGATCTATATCCAACCAATATCTTCGTTAATAATGATTGGTATATTATATGCTTGGTAGATCTTGAATAGGTATACTCTCGGCCGATTAAGATAATCGAGCCTCCATACTAGCTGACCGACAGAGGTATGGATCAGATAATTCCAGAAGAATTTGATATTTTCCGAAAGGAATTTATATCGGCTTTGGTGACAGAGAAAAACCTGCGATTAAGCTCTCAGTTAACAAAATGTGGTAGCCGCAAGGAATCTATACCTTTACTATCTGATATCATGGAATACACATGGAGGTCAGGGACCTTTTGGTACTCCTTGGCTCTTTCCAGCCCTATTATTCTCTTTAGTCTGTTTTACAAGTAGATTCAGCCTATATTTTCAAAGTATTCTTTTAATGATTTCAGTGAGGTTATACCATTTTATTAGGATCAAGATACAGCAATATTTATAATACATAAGCTCACAGACAAAAAGAAATATGATAAAGAGCTTAAATTAGCCTTTTATGGAAATCGGGTCACAGAATAATATTCTAGATATTGCCCTCACTTGCTAATATTTTCTTGGCTTTCAGTTTTAGTTTGTATATATTCTTGAACTATATCACTCAACACTTTGAATCCCTTTTAAATATAATTATTTTCTTTTTTTTCCCATGCTACCCGGCCTAAGGAGCTGAGTTGTTGGAGGGTTTTGATATCTCCCTTGATTATGATAGTAGTTTTTTTAACCTGTATATCGGGTTCGGTTTTATTGGTTATGTTGAGATTGGGTACTAATTTATAACTCGATCTAAAGAGGTTAGTCTGACCTTGACCTGACACAAATTTGCGGCCCAACGAGAATAGAATTATAATACCTCCGTAGAGTTCAGTAGATAAATCTTCCAAAATTTCTGTGTAATCTAGTCTTGCGAGCCTAGGTACCGCAAATTACTTCAGTAAAATAATGGGTGGACTGATGATGAGATGGTGGTTTAATACCTAGTTTTATTATAAGAAAGAATATCATAAGGGTAATAGACATAAATGCCTCTACAACAAGCAACCTATCAGATTGAATTACATTATGATAATCCTATGAGGGCTGCATTAAGCAGTTGGTGCAATCCAACACCATCTATTCTAATCACCAATAAACATCCGAGATACTACGTATCATGTTTCATCGGTAGCTGAAGCTTTCGTGTTGTGTTCCGAGTGGCGCTAATCCTTGATAAACAATATGGACCAACTTTTCTAGGCATAAACTTCATGGGCCAGAACGGAACAGAACGGAATAGAACGGACCGGAGGTTAGGTTAGCTGCACGTATCATTACAAATTGGCCATTTTTAAGGTCAAATTTCCCCTTCGGCATTGTTCTTCTCTGTCCTGTTCCGTTCTGCTCTATTTTGTTTAGTTTTATACCTCGTATCAATCATAAATTCCAATAAAGATACGGAAGCTTTCATTCGCAAGCTTAAAGAATTCATACTAATTTTTGAAGGAGTAGATCTAAATCCTCTAACCCTTAAATAGAGAAAGCAAGTAAACACCTAGAAAGCTCTACTAAAAAACGAGTTATCCACAAGAAGCTCTCATACTCGGGCATATATAAGGAATTATATAAGATGCTTTGTAGTCAAGGTTAAGAGGATAGTGGGTCTTGAACCACTGTTCCTTTCAATTCTTATATATTCTATCTCAGCATTGCCCAAGATTATATTCGTTGGATTCTATAATAAGTTGCAAGAATAATCACAAATAGTACAATTTCCTGAGCTACTTAGAATGTTGGCCCATAATTTATAGAATAAACCGGATTAGGTAATTCGGCGTCGGGTACGGGGGGGGACAAATTTAGTCGGGAAGACAAACCTTGTAGGAGCTATTGTTTCAACATCCTATAAGTTCTTTGTTTTTGTTTTTGGTATTAAATTGATATATTGGGTGAGATATCCCGGGAACAAACCAAGTGAATTCCCTTCCTGAGAGACAATCTCTAATATACTATCAATATAATACACATATACGACATAACCATAATAACACTTATCCATCAAATATATACAAAATCAAATCTTCCATAAAACAAAACCAAGAACGAAGCAAAAACGAAGTCATTGAAACGACTAGGCCTCTTAGAATGGCGTTTCTTGTTCCTCCCGACCTCTTAGATATTTTCTATATATTATACAAAAATTCGACTATCTCCCAATAGCATTCGGTAATTCTCACAATCCCGACACAAAAGCATATGGTATTATTTATCTTATCGATACCAAGGACGGAGGCTATTATGGAAGGCGACAAGCACAGCTTGCCACTAATATTCAACTCGGGCTCTCCATCTTTATAATTATTTTAATATCCATAAATATTATTTTAAAAGGATAATCCTGTGGAACTTTTCCTATAAATGTGCTATTGGTGTTATAGATATCCCATAATTTTGTGGTTATCCCAGCTTAGTATACCCTAATATACCCAAATATACTTCGTGATTTTTGAGGACGAAAGACGATGAAGTAATTAGATTTGTAGCCCTTGAACTATTTTACGGTGTGCGATATCTATTCGTTGTCGATTTCTAGTTAAGATTCTTCAATTTGAGCGTTTAGCTGAATACCTTTGGTGTTAATATTCAATCCTTTAATAATATATTGTATTTAATAAGGAAAACAAACCGCCTTAACTTTTTCCAGAATTTTGCCATTACCTTTAGAAGTCAGAGATATCTCTGAGTAAAATTCACTCTTAGCCATGATCGATGGGTAGATGAGTTCTGAAATATAATGGTCACAGAATAGGAAATTCCTCCTAGATTTCCGGTAGGATTATTTTATAAATAATAAAATCTGTATATCAACAAGGCTATATTCTGTATCCTCCTAATTATTTGGAAAAGTTAGTAGACTATGGTTAAAACAAATCCGTACGTGGGGTATATAACACCCCTCATTATATAATAAGTATCCAAAAAACCAAAGGCTGATACTAAGCCACGATATATCTGAGGGTTTACCGAATTCTTATATAGACTGGCTACCAACTTACCACTCTTATAAACCCGACTAGAATAATATTAACTAATTGGCTCTTCTCCTTATAATTATAGTCACGATAAAAACAAACTTCGATCTAATAAAAAGTAAATTAGGTGGTTTGGTACGGAACAAAACAAAATAGGACAGGACGGAACGGGACGGAACAAAACGGAACGGGACGACAGGACCGCAGCTGCTCAAGTCTACTTACTTTATTTTCTGTAGGAATTATAATATTTATAGTGTTCCAGATACAAATCCTGATTATATATCTATATTATATTTTATTGAGTTGGTATAAGGTGTAGAGGTATAGAAAGTATTGCAGTAGCGAAACCACTTTTGAAATACCTTCAATTAAACTAACAATAGCTTATAATTAGTATTAAGCTATTGAGTAGGTCAATTAATAAAGGTATTTATACTTCCAACAGTATTACACAAGATATATGTGTGATATCCAGGGGTAGCCTATCGTATAATTATCAATACCAATATACTTGCAGTACGTAGCATAAAATAGTTAATCTAACTGCCCCCTGGCTGTTAAAATAGTATTACCCAAATATTCCCATATAAATTAAAAACATCTGCGGCACAGCTCTGGCATCTCGGATTCGATATGATCCATTGGTCCTTCTTAATATTCTATATAGCCTCCGCCATCCTTATAAGCTATCGATCGGGATTTATTTGAGATCAATACCTCAGAAGACCAATATATATTTCAAGATATGCTTGAAACTTAATATATAGTAATATAACCCTTTTGTTCCTCAAAACCTGATTTAAATCGGATATTTTATATATCAGAAATAAATCTGGTCCCACCCCAAATATAAATAAAAGAACTTACGGCCCACTGACGGATATAAAAGGAGGATAGATTCCTGGCATATATCTAGTAACAATCCATCAGATCGATTGATAATAATCACTTCCTCTATTTTTGCTGCTTTTGCGAAATCAATAAATTATTAATATTTATGTAAGTTATATCTCCTTACAAGCCTTAGGTCATATCTACTTCTATTTGCCCTCCGGCGCAAACACCTCCAAATTCTCCCTCAGAGAGTCTTTGTCTGGCTCCCCAACAATATATCATATTGGGGGAATTGAAGGATCTCCTAAAAGCTGTCCTAAAGGGACAGTCTGCGAGAAGTACCGAAAATCCTATATATACCAATCAAAATTCGAGCCAAAACCAAAAAAAGTCGGCTAAAGGGCTATCCGGAGGCAGCAAGCCTAGGTTCAAGAGAGTTCTAGAAATATATTACTTCTATCCTTAGAAGGTGAAGTGTGCTAATATAGATTAATTAGGACAAAGATTTATCGGGATATAAGATTGTTGAGCCAGCCAAACATAGATATAGAATAGACGAAAAACAATATACATTCGTTATCCGTGAGTATATAAGTATGGATTAGATTATTCCTAAATAAAGGGTACTGACATTTGGCAGGTTATAAAACTAAGATTACAATGATATATATTGATATGAAGGATAAGTCTCTGCACCTTATCCTAAAACTAGTATTGAAGGACGTCAAAGCAGTGAGCATAATGGAACCACAGCCATCGGTAAGGGATATACTGCTCATAAGATAAACATGATATGGAGGCACTAATAGATTGCCTAGATCGAGCAAATAATTCTATTCTATTTTTTACCGGAACTCAAAAGTATGTTCGAAAAATATGCTGCATCAACCCACGAGATAACTATCCATACAGATCCGTTGACTAACAGTGATCTGGTAATATCCGTGACCAAGACTCGTGCAGATAATCCGGAAGATTTCACAGAAATCGACTCCAGACAAATTAAACTTCTCCATCTGCTGATTAGTTATGTTGAAGAGGCTTGTATACCCGTCCAACAATACCTCGAGCTACTATTGCAAGACGGAAAGATTACCTATGATCTTCTGCCCGCACTATTCAAACCTGGTACTTTGGTATACACCAGATGTTTCGGTAATAAGAAACCATAAGGTGTGATCTTCAATATTGGCGAAGAAGCCACACAAAAGGGTGTGACCTTTTATAAATTAGAATGCCACTACCTGGATTGCGACGGAAAGATCTTCGGCGAGGTTGGGATTATATTGGTAATCCCTAAATTCCGCGGAACAAAACCAATCCATAACTTAGATACTTTCCCCTTAGATTATTATCCTAAGTACGAAGCAGTCCACAAAGAGCTCATCCGTTGTGGTTGAGAATTTTGTAGATTAATTAATAATGACTCCCGAAATCCTATAGATATTCACCTCCGCCACTACCAAGGAATAGCCTTTGTGATGAAGGGGTCAAAGGCTATCAAATTGTCTATCAATAGTTGTGTGGCGATCGATACCACTTTCTTCTCGGAAATGGAGCCGAATTATGGCCGCCCCCGTGTGCACGATAGCTGGAAGGACGATTCCCCTATTATCTCCCTTTGGGAGTTGGAACACGAAACCAAGTTAGAACGATTGAAGGATACCGGCGAAGAGCCACACACGATGACGAATGATCAATTCTTGATCTGCTGTCTAACGGTCCAATACTTTAGTTTCAATAAGAAATATTTTAGTGAGTTATATGGTTCCCGCATGCTAGGCACCGATTAACAAATCAATTTAGTAGAATACGCGGTTACCGATCTGCAGGACGTCGAGTGGTCTCCCGATTCCTTCGACCAGGTCCAGATTCCCGAAGACACCAAAATATTTCTGTTTTCTCTAGCCAACTCTCGTTTATACTCGGATAATGAGTATTCCTTCGATAATTTTCTTATAGGGAAAGGACGTAGGCTTAATGTCCTCCTGTAATATATTATATAGATCACGTGGATGGATAGTTGCTAACACAAGGTCTGTAGTGGTAAACCAGGTATGGGAAAGATATTCATAATCGAGGCCACATCGGAGCGCTTCAAGATTCCCCTCTATTTGGTAAGAATACCAATCCTTCTGTCTTACGGAGAGTTGATAGTGTAGATCTCGGCGGGCGAATTAATCGCCGACCATGGTGACCCTCTTCAGCTTGATCAGGCTCTTGGTCGAATCTTCAAGATCGCTTATTATTTTAATACGATATTGCTTCTCGACGAAGCCGATGTGTTTATGGAAAAATGGGCTGAGTTTAACGCATCCTATAATCGGCTTATAATAATTTTCCTTCGCAAGCTGGAGTATTACAAGGGAATCCTATTCCTTACCACTAACCGGCTGATGGATTTTAATCCAACGGTCTTAAACCAAATTTATCTAAAGGTGGAATATCAAGTATTGACGAACCAGGCTCGGCGTATGATCTGGATAAGCTTCCTTCCGGCACTACGTACGCCTCGTGGACCGTGTTATATTAATTATCAAGATTTTTAATATCTGGGATCTTTGGTATTAAGTGGCCGAGATGTAAGTGTTATGATGACTATCGCCATTTACATATCAACTTATCTATGGTCTAGATTAAAAATCTCGTATCGGTTGCTCACGCACTGGCAACATTTGATAAAATGCAGGTGACGTACGCGTATCTAGAAAAGGCGGTAAAGTCGCATGATAAGTTCGTTCGTGAATTCGCCAATATTGGTCGGATGGAAGGGTTATATACTTAGACAGGGTTTATCATGCATCAGGGACAAGAAGTGTTATAGTGCATTGCAAACCCTTATATTCTAGGGGTCAACTCCCGTTGTTTGGCTTTCTTTACGGCTAGGGAACGGAAATAATGTAACTGAAGGACTAGAACTATGTGAAGACTTGCTATGGATCGTACAATCAAGTTATGTATTGTGAGCTTCCATCCATAGATACACTGATTTTTACCGTTCTCGAAAATTGCGGATTCCCCCGTAGTCTCTGATGACTCATATCATGTTTTCGTCTAAAGTTATTCGTCTAATGACGAGGTAAGATGGTCCTTCGCGTCATAAGATCGATAAGCAGCTTGCAATGGATCTTTCACTGGGAATGACTTTAGCTCCATAATTCCCCAAAGTATGGGATTCAGAGGACCGGGACTGGATACTACAGGACAGACAATGTTCTTCCTAGAACGTGAACCAGTCCCAAGCGGGTAATCTACATTCCGGAAACCAGTCTCGGTGATCCCAGGAGCAGAATTGCTATTACAAGAACCAGAGCCTATATTTGGTCCGTTCTGCTTGTGTCCAAGGATAGCGATCGCCGATGCGTGGGTCATAATTGCTCCTAGAATAGTAACGACTGACAAATGATAAGTATTCCCGCACTCACTATTGGTGAAATTGCCGCCGTCAAGTTGCAGGGAATGACTTGGCCAGAATTACCAGTCACGCAGAATAGGTGTGCAAGTTATCTAGCACCCTGAAACACAATAAGAGTCAGGGAGTTTCGCTGGCGTTCTCCAGCGAAAGGACTTGTGTGGCAGCACCAGGTCTGTAACATGATTGGCTCAAAACAGAACGACAGCATCTTCGTCCGGTCGTGGCGTTACTAGCGTGGGATCGTCTTTCCAGAGAACTGCCCTCGAATCTGGTACCTACGAAACCTCAACGTCTCCTCGTTCCATCCATAGTCTTTTCAGACGCCGTGCATAAGTGGGATACCAGGTGGTCTTTCGTTTCGGGTTTCTGTGCCTGGATTGCCGCTCATCGAAAAATGAACATGTGATTCGGTAACTTAAACAATAGCGGCAGGCAGCAGTGCAGCAATTGTGAGATCCAATTTGGACAGTCGGGACTGCCTTGGACACTTGGGTACTGCCGAGAGCCCTCCAGCCTGCAGATAAGAGCTGGACTCGCTCTCACTTCTATCCCCCAACGAGACACCAGTTCATAGACGTTTCCAACGGGGCCAATTCGGAGTACACGATGGCTAATTTCTATTTCAATGGCCAAAAACTTGACCATGAACTTGTAGCAGCAATCTCAAGTCGCCTTGATTCCGTTGGTGTCCCTAACATCCTCTGGGATAATTACCTACTCACCGTTTACGGCGTTCCTACCATCGTCGACGTGAGTACACTTTTACTGCACACCCTAAATCAAGTAGTATCTCACTGATATTTTTTTTTTTAACAGGGAGTTGCCTTTGTCGTTCCCGATGAATCTATAACTGTCGCCTACTCTGCTCTTCTTGTTACTGGCTTTCCTCCATGCACTCTGGGAACAGGCTGCACACACTCGGCCATGCGGCAACGACCTACTCCACCGAGACACCTACATATTACTGATGAACGGGTCGTATCGCTATATCGAAAGTCTCAGACTCTGCTGACGTTCCCGAACCTCGATGAGATCCCCTGCGATGCCGGAAATCCATATACAATGCGTGCGTCGGACTCTCAACTTCCATCTGCATGTGTAGGTCGCGGCGCTGGACGCTTTTCTCCTTCGCTCTATCCTGTCCAAATCCCAACAGCCGTAAGATACTGTGAAGCCGTTATTCGTTTACTTTGTCGCGACCGTGGAAGTGCTTATGAAGGTTATTGGATTGTGCTGCTGACATACATGATGGAATATGTTGATGGGACGAGCATCCTCAACGAAGAAGCTCTTGCGCAGCCTTATCGACGCTTCTACCATGCAATAAAACGAGGCGATCTGAAAATGTATTTGATACTGGACGAAATTCGCCGTGACTTGATGGGATTGATGAGTGATCCTGCTGCAGCGAAATAGATCTACCTGGAACAATGAGAAATGCTAGCTATAGGGTCATACAATGAACTCGTTCTAGAGAATGGAAGCCACTCAGCAGACTGGCTAGATCCGGATGACCATTTCACTGTCGAATCCTGCAGCTTGTGCGAAGTAATACCCTCTTTGGTTCGATACCACCCTTTTGCCGGTTTCAGCATCTTGGAAGTCACAGTTGAAATGGGTGTGTCCGAAAGCCCACAGTTTGACGGTGTCGCGTTGCCAGCACTTTTCCATCTTGAGATCCGTCATGAATCCGGAGAAAATGTGGCTATTTCGGTGCCGGGGGTCGATCACGTTCTCATGCGTAGAAGGACAATAATGGGTGAAGACGACGACCCTCCTCTGAGGTTCTAGGCGGAAGATGGAATCGATTTCCGTATTCAGCCAGGCCAGATCTGCGACATGTGCTTCCTTATGCTTCTCGGCGGACCAGTCCTCAATGTGATAGAAATCGTTGAGACCAAAACTGACGCTCTCGGTTTGTTCCGCGGTAACATGGGAGAATAAGGTGCAGCCGAGAATTGTGACAGTCGCCGAGATATCGAACCGTGTCTGGTCGAGAGGAATGAACTTGCCAGTTACCTCTCCCTCTCGAAACATATGATCAGCATCGTGCTTGAAACGGAGCACTTTCGACTTCGTCTCCGTCCAATCACTATGATACGGTTCATGATTGCCAAGGACAAGGAAAACAACCTGGAACCTTTGCAACTGTCTGCGAATGAAAGCAAAGAATCCATCGTCTTTGGTGTAGCCAACATCTCCCAGCAATGCCAAGAATGGCGCTTTAGGGTCCACGGTAAAAATATCATACGCCGAAGGCATTTCCAAATGGAGATCCGATAGGATCTGGATTTGTATCTCATCCATGAGTGGTTGGTTACTTGAGAAGATTACCATGCGTTGTCGCCGAACGGGCGCTTCTGCCAAATATATATGTGACGATTGCCCTTCCCTGTGACCATTTAGGTTGGGGGGCCCGTGATGATCCAATCAGTAACTCCATACTAGCGCCCATGCCTGGATGAGCGACTAGTCATCGCCTTCAGTCTCACGAATTGTCTGAACATAAGTAGCACCTTGAATGAAGAGATGTTCTACATTTTCTTCTCATCAATCGAGTCCAATCGCCCACCTATACTTTTCCGAGAATATTCCTCCCATTATGTCTTTACCTTCATTTTCTGACCTCGAACTGGCTGCTCAGGCCGTCATTATTATCTTGAAGCGCTTCCCCGAGTTCGCCAACGCTAAGATTGCCATTATTGGCGGGCTTAGTCTGTGGAAGTATATCCGGGAATACCGCTCCACCGAGGTAAGCCCCGCTGTACAAGACCAGGGCACGGTGTACTAAAAGTTCTGGAAAAGGATGTCGATTTCCTGATTACTGTACAAGGTGCTCCGCAAGCGGTGAAAGATAAACTACTTGCCATGCCTTCTAGCCCTTTTCAACAGCAAGCGCAGATTTTTCTGTACAAAGATCCAAACGGGAAGCTCATCCAAATCGACGTGACGCCAGATTGGCAGGTATGTCAGCAACCAGATTCATCCACCCAGCACGATTAACATTTGCGCAAGTCTCCCTATCTCCCATCTGCGGCGGTCGCTATCTCATCTATCCACGCGGGTTCTCTCCCGTACATTTCGGAGGTCGATCTTCTTGTTTTCAAGATCAACAGCTGTGGCCTGCGACCGACTCCAGCAAAGAAGATACGTGATGCAAGAGATGCTCTGTCTCTGTTGGATGATCTTCGCTCGAAGGGACCGTTAATTCTATCACCTCTACAGAAGACCGCTGTCCTTCAGGGTTTAGATGATGTGGCTCAGCTCTCCGGGAAGGGTAAAGAATGGTGGAAATCCGCACTGAAATTGAACTATGGGTAACACTGCTATCTTTAATTTCAGTCTGTAGTAAGACAAACGCCCGCTTGGTGGCCAGGTTCATGATTCTAGCAGCCTCATCCGTAGTTGTTTGCCTTGTCTTGGGTACCTATAAAACCCAGAAGTGTAACTCGGGTGTTTCGAAGGTCAACCGTTTTCCAAGGAGTAGGGAGTACCGTACCGCACGGAGAAGATGGCGGTGCAAAGTTTTCCCGACGATGACCCCTCCGACTTCTCTTACGTCCGCATGCTGTCCGTAGGCAGTATGGAGAGTTACGCGCTGGGCGACCCAATGGACAGCGATCTGGGCTATGCGATAATCCCGGCTGAGACACCGCCGAAAGGACTTTACGCTGAAATTGAGAACTCGATCCCGGAATTTCAGAGTCTGCGACGGACCAGTTCGGATCAAAGTGGCCGAAGGTTCGAAGGGAACGATGCATGTAGGAGGTTGTTACACTATGGGATTGATGTAAGCAACATCCTAATTATCCTTCCATGAGAAGCATACTGATCGACGCCTGGAAACCAGTATGCCAAAGTGGATTTCTTCGAAAAGTCTCTGGGGCAGCCCTACGACCGGCTCGTGAAATCGCAACCGTACATCACATTCTTGATGAGGAACGAGGTCCCGCCCCCACGGTATTACTTAGGAAATAGACATGAAGTTTATATCTACCGTTCTGCTGTTCCCGAAGTCCTCAGTGCGGCGAATGGGCTATTTTCGGTCATTGATAGGTCACACCGCCAGTCACCGGGAGAATACGCGACTGCAATGACTTCCAACATTGAGCTCTATCCTAACCAAGTACTACTCCTTTACGGTCCGATAGTAATACAGTATCCCAAAGAAGGTGGAGGCGTGGGGATCTGGATGAAGGTCTCGCTGCCAAGGGAGGTGAAGCATTGATACGGTTGCCGAAGTGAGCTCTATGGATCCAAATCGTGTACCAGAAACAGATCAAGCAGAGTGCAACTAGGCTAGTTCCACTATTCTCTCCTATTGACCACCGAGCATTGTAGGGTCCATGAACGGGTCGGGATCCCAGGACGTACAGTGTAGAGGATCTACTTGCAGCGCAATCATGCCTCCCCAAGAATCGTAATGGCCGGTGCCAGCCAGGTTCGGAGTGCAGTGAAACCCGGGCGGATCGAAAGCGTTGGTGAGCGACGGCACGAAGAGACTGTCGCCACGTTGCTCTGATTCCACTGCGTCTCTGTGCGCCTCCTGACCCATTCCCATTCCAGACGATCCCGGGAGCATTTCGCCATTCGCGAGAGGCGCGATGGCCGACAAGCATCTGGGCTCTGCGTGAGAGACGGTTGCCTGACCATGCCGTCGACGGGCAATCGAGTCCCAGGCCTTTTCCAGTACATCGACGATTTTATATTGTGGGAGGGTCTGGATGTACGCATTGAGAGCTTCGACTTCGCAAGGCTTCCACGAGTACCGCTGGATGCTAGAGAAGGTCAACAACGCTCACTACAGTCACAAAGGGTGGCTGGCTCGCACCGTTTGTCACCCCGGTTGATGCCCATCACCATCGCCCGAGGCTCGATCATTTTCCATTTGAATCCGTACCGGGAAAAGGTACGGAGTCGGTCCGTCTTGAACTGCACGTTCCCCGAAAGAGGGCTCTTGTGCACCGATTGGGCGGCAGAACGGATCGCGGTTCTCAAGAGCGCTCGATCCCTGACCAGAGAGTCAGGCCGCGATGTGGTCCGTCGTATGCGGCCGAAGGCTTTTTGCTGCTCGGCGTCCACCAGGTCCGAGAGGTCCATGAACGCGATCCGTTGGCGAATGGGTTCAACGTCAATGCTCCAGGACAGATAGTGATAGAGACTTCCAGCACTGTTCCGGTCAAAAGACGGCGGGTCATAGAAATGTTGTGGATGCTGAATCCAGTCATTCGCATATTCTTCCAGGCACGCAATCTCTACGGGGCTGAGATCCCAGTCATGCGTCGTAGACACGAGCTTATCGATCTGCTGCGGCGACAGTGCGGGAAAACGCTTGAAAAAGGTCTCCCGTTCAGATTCCCGGCGACGCTGTCGGACCAGGGCCGAGTGGAGAGCTTTGATCTGATCGCTGGTTTGAGAGATCTTCTGGAGACGAAGCTCGAGCTCGCGAAGCCCGGGGAAATCCTGTCGACAACGATCCGCAGCGCGAATGAGAGTCCGTAGCTCTTCAATCTTATGTCGAATCTGATTGCCAATCTAGAAACTTTTAGCTCAGTCCTTTTGAGACGCAGAATGCACTCACTTCGTCCATTTTACCAGGTGGTTGAGGAACAGATACCACCATCAGAGAAGGAGTGTCACGCTTGTTGTTTTAATATTTCCAGGAAGATCCGCTCCTCTTTGCTCCACCTGCCGATCCGGGTGGCAGAAGTTGTCCCCGGGACAACTTCTGCCAAATCAAGGCTCGTGATTCGTCGAACTCTATTACGGGCGTCCCATCCCGGTGGGGCGAGAACAAGTAAAGTTCACTGGTGGCGCGGATTGTAGGAATCGAATCCGCCCGCGAACTATGGAGACCATCTCCTTCGACAGCTCTAGGAGTCGAGCATGGATGTCCCATGGACGCCAGAAGGAGAGAGGCTAGGCTTAGTCGATCAATTATATTGGGAACTTAGCATGGGATGCCTCGCTATAAAATTGAAGACGTGATCCTAATCCTGTTCTCTCTAGCTATGGCGGTGATTTTGATATTGACTGACTGCTCATCCTGGTCTTTGCATACGGGACAGCCTTTTTCAAATTCGTGCTGAGCTTCAATATTCCTTGCAAGAGACATTGAGTGAGTTCAACGATCGCTCTTTGATATCTGATTCCGGAGCCTTATCGACAGAAAAAATGGGCTGCCTTGCAGTCCTTCGGATTCTGCTCCTTCCGTCGTGGACCAAGCAGCTTGGACACGAAGACCACATGCTGACAGACTTCGATACGCCGCCCCCTTGGGATGACCTGCAGCAACCGGCTCAATATGCGCGGCCGGGAACAGCTCCTAGACGTAGTATTTCCATCTCCTATTTGCCGGCAGTCCACCGGAAGAACGATCTATCATCGAGGTCAGATCATTCCAAGGAGGGAACGGTTCATGGTTCTGAAGCTCAAGAAAATCTCTCCTGTCTTCGTATGTCAATACCACTCCTGCATGTCATAGTGTGTCTAATTTGCCGGAAATGCTACAGAGTCATTCTGTTCACGAAATACTCTTGATGGTGAAGGGTTGTCTTCCTGCCTCTCTGGTTGCTCCCATGGCCTTTGCGGTGACCTTCAGGACGAATCTACAACTTTGCGATCTTTTCCGCCGTCACTCTCGTATTACAGCTCGGAGGCGACCCTGTGTTCCAGATACCAGGCAACTCGACAATCAGACCGTCCGTTCCTGCACGATGAGCCACCAGCATGTTGGCGGCTCAGCGAAGTCCGACGGATTATTCGAAGCAACAACTCTCGCGAAATTTCCCGTCTCCTCAAATTCCATCCCTTCAACGAGGAGTTCGCGGCCGCCGAAATCGACGACGATATTCCTCGGGTTGACGGTCTGGCTAGTATAGATGCAGGTTGGGAGCCGATCGCAACTCCGATGTTAAGCACCAGCGAGGTTATCGTGGCACAGTTTCTCGAACAAAGGAGCATGCAATGGCTTTGCCAAGTACCGTTTACGGATTGGCTACATCAGGCGTTAGGTTTATTGCCCGCTTCGGTTGTCGAACTGTCTGTCAAGCACCAGATATTGAGCTGCAAGTTGCGCAACCACCTTCGCAGATACCCAGGAGAGTTATCAAAATTCCTAAGAGTTGCAGAGGTAAACTCCAAGCTATCAATCATTTGGATTTGGATCACTAATGTGTTTCACAGGTATTACGGGATCAATGCCCTTTTGCACATACGGCAGTAGAACACGCATGTATGGCTGATTGTACATCTGGACCATTGCATCTAGACTTTGGACTCATTCTGGATCCTCTCCGAGAACTTCTGTGCGAGCCAGAACCCGTTCCAGAGATAATGCAACGGCTCGAAGTGCTCAGCGTACGCTTTCGCCGTCGGTATCATGGCGCGGATGCCGACCTGTCGCTAGAATTTATGACTGATACGACATTCTTAAAATCAGTCCGCGAAACGGAAGTCACCCATCTGGCTATCTCAAGAACTCAGGATGATCTAGGCGAGTTCCAGAAACTTCACCGCGCTGGCATCCTTAATGGAGATGAACATCTACAATCGCTCAATGTAAGATGGAACACCTTCTGTCACTTGATAGAAGAATGTGCTGCCGTTGACGAGCTCCGGCCCAGATTAGTACAACTTGCCACGGTAAGCAATGCAGTCGGGTTTAGGAGAAGTCTTGTTAACATACCTGGCAGCAATTATATTCCCTCCACAATTTCTTCTCTTCCAGTGCCGTCGTTCAGGGCCTTCGTGGTACTCGGATTGAGTCTCCCCTGTTCCGTAAACTGTTATACTTGGTCGATGCCGACAATAATTATGAACTATACAGGCACAGTATCAATATGAAACCCTCCCTTCATTTTCTGTTCCCGCTCGTCAAAGCTGCACGGCTACAGGACCGAAAGGCAATGGCGATGATATTCAGTTTCAGGCGTTATCACAAGGCTCGCGTAAGTCATGCGGGCCCGCGGTCAGCTTTTGTATGCCGCTGGTTTTGACACTGGTCGACCCTTCTTCCTTTCCTAGGGAGTGCTCACTTTTGCCCTTCTTTTCTCTTTGTGGAACTCGTCTTGGTTAATTAGTATTTAATCGAGGGTAAAACATATGGTACTATACTTTCAGAATAGCATTCGGCGAGAGTCCTTGGTGCCAACAAGAGACCAATTTGTTCAGAGCATCTTTTGACATTGGCTAGTTGTGGCATCTCTATCGAAGTACTATTAAGGATCTAAGGTGCTCATGCTCTCAGCTAGTGCCCGCGCACCGCAGTGCAATGGCACCGAGGTGGTGCGGAGGCACCAAAGCAGTGCGGGCGCCCCGGCCGGGTGCATTCACGCCACGGTGCTTTAGCATAAGGATGGTGCTACTACTCTTGGACAAAGTGGTGGCACCCAAGTGGTGCGTTTGCACTTCCTCGGTGCTTGTGCAATGAAATTGAGCAAATGCACCGAAGTGGGGTGAAAGCACCGTTACGGTGCGCCGGCACCATGGCGTGAATGCACCCGGCCGGGGCGCCCGCACTGCTTTGGTGCCTCCGCATCACCTCGGTGCCATTGCACTGCGGTGCGCGGGCACTAGCTGAGAGCATGAGCACTGATAGAGTGCAGACGCACCTGGAGGGGAGCGGGTGACCAGAGAGCGAGCAATCGCCGTCGCTCAATTGCGAACAGAGGCTGAAAACATCCCCATCCTCTGAGACGAAGGTTGCAAGGATTGGTCGATCTGTTCTTCGGCTTCTCTTCCAAATCTGGCTACACAATAGATAGATGTTTATGAAATTCCTCTTGAGTTGTCCCCGCAAACATATCCGTTATCTCAAAACCAGTGTAGTCATGTTATCTGGCAGAACCTATGTTGGCTGACTCAGATCGGCATTTGTCACAAGACAGTCGACTCAAGACAGATCAGGACCTGTACCCTCCGGCCTGGGTCTAGTGACACGGACCATATTCTCTCACAGAACTGCAGCCTTATTTTTTTGGGCTTATAGTCCAGTTTACAGGAAAGTCGAATTAAGTCCCTTGCCCTGTAATGCGCTCAGTCTTATTCCTAACCTCCTAAAGAAGCTATAGCCACAAGTTCATTAATCCATCTCGATGCCGTATATATGTCATTGTACGTCCCGAGAACTATTTGTTTGATCATAGCTAGCCATGTGTTACTTTGCCATATAGTGTATACGCTACAGTTCTAATTGTTGAAGTAGTTTCAGAGGTATAAAATTGTTATTCTTGTTATGAGAGACCCAGGTTTCTATCAGATCACAGCACCGGGATATTCAGCATATAAGGTCCTCACACCATATGGGACACCTCCTTTTCTGAAGTTTCATGGGTTCCCACGGGGATGGTTGTGCCATATGGACTGATTGACCATGAGGTGTGAGGGTCCTTAGGGTTCAACAGCCCATGCGGTCGGTTGAACCATGTGGGACGCCATTATTTCTAGGTTTATGACCCCCGCAGGGATCCCTGAGCCATATGGATTGATTAACCATATGGTGTGCCATAACTTCTTAAGTTTTGGGGTTCCTTGTGGTCGGCTAATCCACCGGGGTTCTTGGACCATATGGGACGCCATGGTTTTGGACACTCGTGGCTTTCGTATGGGCTAGTCCGCCATAGGGGTCCCTGGACCACGTGGGATATGTGCTTAGTGGTAGATGCATAATCAGCCCTTGTGGAACTTATAGGACATATACGCTTGGTCTATTCTGGACCGCCTATATTTCTCTGATTGCATATATCCCGCGAGCTAGTTTACGATTGAGACCGCGCCAGCAGGCGAGCGTTTGTCCGTGGTTCGGCTATCCAGTTAAATATGTGAAATCTGCAGATATCAGGAAGTACGCTGAGGCAGCGGGCCGAAGCAGGCTGTTTCCCTCGAACAGATGAGATAGAGTAATCTTTTTGCATAAGCGGTTTTCTTGGACAGGGTAGCCTTTGCACCTTCTCAGATGGCCCTTTTACCTCCCCAACTTCTAAGTCTGTTGTTATTTATAGTAATACTTCAAATGGTATGCCCTAACGCAAATTGGTATGGGGGAACCCAGCTCTCCATAGAGAAGGGAAGCTTCGTAGCAAAGACTGCCATGGTGCCTGACGTGTTGGGTGGCCTGTGTGCCCTTATGGCGGTGAGTGCAAGGGCGCAGGGCTGCCGTAGGGCAGATGTCCCGCAGAGCAAACATAGCAATGTTTGCTATGTAGGCGACATACTCCAATCAGCCCTGTGGGTCTCTTGCTACAAAGCAACATCTTGCCTTGTAGCAGGTTGGCCGCAGGAAGCGCCTACCACAGAGCGCTCTACGCGCCATTGTATGCTGTGTTTCTTATATTTTTTGTAGCAAAAATAGCATGAAACATGTATGCCCTGTGGCAGTTTCGCACTGCAATCAATTTTGCAACAATGCAACCTTGCTGGAGGATATGTTCGCCTTGTGGCTTTCCGCCCCATAGCAGACATGCGCTCTGGCACTAATTGCCATAAAATACAGCCGCTACCAAGTACGTCATACCCCGCAGCAATCTCCGCTTCATAGCATCTTATGGCCCTAGGTCAAATATGCGAAAGTCGGGCGGTTGGTTTTGCCAGATCCTCTCTCTGTACTAAAACGTACCTCCGTCCTTTTCCTTTCGTCAGCCGCCAAGGCGCAATCCAGGACCCTGACTCATCCCATACACGCGCCAGGCGCTTCTCGTCCAAGAAACCAAATCCAGCATCTCAGCATCTTTTCTTTCGTAGCTATGCTATAGAAGATACTCTTCATCTGTTAGTGGAAAGCCGGGCTCAATCCCTTAATGATGTGTTTTCAATCGTTACATGAGAACCTATTCTTATTGGTTATGTTTAATGATTTTCTTCCCTTCATGAACTGTTATCAAAGGTGTTAGCTAAGTGTTCAGATAATATAATAACTATTCTGTATTCATTATCTGACGGACACCTTATAATCAATGCCCATCTTGGTATGAAGCAGCTTTTTCGCATAGGGCAAATTTTGGCATAAAGCAGTTTCTTGAGGGCTATTTTTTGTACGCTTTTGTTTTGGCACAGAGCAATGAATTACTGCATCTATGGATGGCATAGTGAGCCAAAAAGTGCTGTGAGCCAGAAAGTGTTGTATGCCGGGAAATGCTCTGCGCCAGAAAGATGCTGTGAGCCAGAGCACTTTTTGGCGTGCAGCACTTTCTAGCATGCAGTACTTTTTGCAGGTGCATCATTTTTGGCGCAGAGCATTTTTGGCGCAGAGCACTTTCTGGTGTATAACACTTTGTGCGCCAGAAAATGCTCTGCGCCAGAAAGTGCTCTGCGCCAAAAAGATGCTGTGAGCCAAAGCAGTTTCTTGAAAGCTGCTTTTGGCACAAAGTAATATTTTGGCATGCAACAATTTCTTAAAGGCTATTTTTGGTGCACCTTTATTTGGCATAAAGCAACTCTATGGCACAGGGCAAGTTTTGGCGCAAAGCAATCTTTTGAGGGCTATTTTTGGTACACCCTTATTTTGCCATAAGGTGCTTTTTTTGGCACAGGGCAAATTTCGGCATGAAGCAATTATTTGGCGCAACCCATTTCTGCGGCGCGAAGCGATCTGTCTAGTGCTATTTTTGGCGCAGACATTCTGTCCGGCGCCAGGCGTTCCCGGAAACACTGACGACCATTCCGGGAACCCAATAGAATATCCTCGGCAGCATCAGGGCTCAAGGCTCTGCATACAAGACCTCAGGCAGCGGAAAGTAACCCAACTGTGACCTGGAAGTTGTACCAAGTTTCTATGTGACAATGAGCCTCGGTTCGTCACGCTACATTTAAAAGTCAAGGGCTCATCGAAACAGAAGTATCCCTGGAGACAGCCTGCTGCCTCTGGCAAATTTTGATTAAATTGATCAATAAGAGTGTAAACTATGTAAACGGTTCCTGCCCATCTACGGCAGTTATTGTGTAATGATGTTGTTCTGGTTCGAGTAGCATGCTCCTTCCTTTTCCTTGAGCAGGTTCATGGGAGCGGAGGCAGAAACAATTTCCAGACCTTTGGGAGTATTAGAAAGATCTGTAAAATCTGCAGGAGTCTTCTTGTCTGGAATGGGATAATATGATTCCTAGTACAAGGTTAGTTACGGAACGCGATGGAACTAGACAGACGTACGAGACTCGAAATAGCTGATGACCAGATACCACTGCTATCAGCGGAGAATATTGAGACTCGGCCACTATCCTTCATTTGGACCCCGAAAAAAATATTATACTCGCAAGCGACATTGAATTCATACACTTTCTTAAAGATCGTCTTTAATCGACGATTGCGCTTTTGCCTCTTTCTCTTTTGTTCCGCCGAGGGGATTCTAGTTTGGCTTGGACGACAGTTCGCCATTGCGGCTGGAGCAGGATGTAGAAGAGTCGATGTGAGAGGAAAAGACATAGAAATCAGCCAGCTTAATCTGAGATGAGAAGAGCCTTTATTTCTACCTACTTGGGACTCTGGAATGAACAAAAATAAGGGCCAAATCGGCTGAGATTTCGGGTGGAGTCCTTTTTGAGGGCAGTCTTTACCTGGCGCTCATTCGGGTCTAAATATTGCCCGTCTATTTTTACAACTCAATTTGAGGTTTAGCTACTCTCCTCTGCTTCTTCTTTGCTTCTGCGGCTCCCCCTCTGCTTCCCCTCTATTTCTTCCTTCGACACAACGCATCGTCATGACAGATAGCATCCTCATTGTCAAGAAAATCCAATTTGAACCTCCAGCTATGGCCTTGTCTGTTCTGTCTCACAGGCTATTTTTTGTCTCTTTCACAACCCTCTGAATTCTGTGTGCCAGAACCAACGTGATCTCTATCTGAGCGACACCTAAGAATGCTCCTTTGTCTTTTTGCAAAATCCCCGGGCGTTTTCTGATTTGGGATTGGATAATATAACTTCTGATTGATATCAGTTTCAAAGCCTGATCATAGAAACAGAAGGATATCTAATACCAGCTGTGAGGAGATCGAAGACCAAATACCGCTGCTATCGGCGCAAAATGTATAGATACGGCCGCTGTTCTTGATTCGTACTCCAAAGAAAACGTCCGTATCATAGGAGTAACTTAATTCATATGCCTTTTTCATCAACGTGTTGGTTCGTCGATATCTCTTTTGTCTCATCTTTTTGTATGTTGCCGAAGGCTCTTGAGATCTCTTTTGGTTAATAATTGGTCCCATTTTTGGTATTCGGAAGGCTGTTTCGGTACATGCACCAACTGACAGAAAACCACTGCTGATTCGAACTGCTAATATTTGACTTCGTTTAGAATTTACTGAAAAGAATAATTCTAAGGATTGGAAGGGAAGTTTATATACCCGGATTCTATCGAAGCCGGAAAGCGCAATGTCTCCTTTCTTTTCTGCTCACTTGGTGTTCACCTTCCGCTCCCTCCTGGGTGAGTAAAAGGTCCTGGCAAATGTGATCTGCATATTTGCGTCTCCAAAATAGTTCTCAAAGGCCTTCTAGGTCCTGATCTGCTCAACTCGTGACAGCTCTTATGGAGCATGACCCGGATCCTGCGTTGGTCTTCTCCACTGTCATAGTATGCTAGCTTGGCGGGGGAGGTCACCTGGACTGTGCAGCTTATTGAGATGGATATCAATAAAATCCATAAATTTGAGAGGCGTATTGCCCTCACACGACTGTAAGTTTTGTGTTTCAGTTTCTGCATGAAGCATGGCAAAAGGTGAACGGCTAACTTAGAGGGAAAGAATGTGAAACAAGAAGCTCCAAGTGACGGAAGAAAGGCTTTTAGAGTGAGTGCAGGTGAGATGGGTGAGCGCTCAGTAACTCTCGCCCCTGGAGGTGAGGGACTCGCGCAAAAGGGTACAATACAGAATCGTGATGACCACGAAAACTGGAGAAACCACGAAACCGAGAAGATCACAAAATGCAAATTATATGTTCCGTGGCGATATGCAGGACATCCCTATTGCTGTTTAGACGTATATGGATCTCGCCAGAACAGACTAGATCACTCATAGGCTCGTTGGAGACTTCCAAGGGGTGCCGCCAAGGCTTCATTTGCTTACCGTAGGTAGTATCTTGATGGGCATATGTTTTGAGAAGGCAACCCATTGAATCTAGTCATTCATTTCCTCTTCATCTACAAATCAATATTTCAGTACGTGGGATGTGATATGAGCGGTGCTAATGAGTATTTTTTCAAGCTCTCGGCACAATACACTAAAGCGCGAGAAAGAAGCGTATGATCAGAGATGCAGACTTTCATTCCCGAAATGAGAACCGGAGAGCCAAGGAAAAGGCTAGTGTATTCCAGCTCAGACTCACTTTCAGAGTTCATGGTGAACTACTTCCTATTAGCCCAGATCTTATGCTCTGGTCGCAAAAATAGAAAAGCCAGTAAATGGAATCGGTTTCAATTACAGGGATATATCCATATTCCCTTGAATACGCAGGACCTCGTACGAGTACATTACTCGCTATTCGATTGGTGGCTTTGGATATTATGGGGAGAAGTCTGGTAAATCACGGTAGTATATTTCGGCCTAATTTTCTGCTGGGAGCTAAGTGTGGAACTTGCCACAAAGCAACCCGTTCTTCAGTCATGGAAGCCAAATGATAGGAAGATGGCGGGCAGATATCTCTTGAAATGTATGTGGCTGAGAGCTAGGCAGACGGGCGCTTAGAAACTGGAGTTGACAACTGCGCTGGTATCGCAATCGAGCCAGGTCGAGTAGTGGAAACTTCCATTCGATGAGCCATTCATTTCTTTCAGCGCCCTCATGCTCTTCCCAGACCCCTGCAAGTTTGTTGCGCGTATCGCTGCGATGTCTGAAAGGTGATGTCTGTACAAGTTCGAGGACATTGATTGGTGGCCATAGCTATGTAGGCAAGCGCCGTGTCCCGCGATTGGTTTATCCTGGTGTTTCAAGGACGGCCTCTCGTGAAAAGTATCGCAGTCTACTCTAAATGTGGCCATCAAAAGACCGTACGAGATGGTTATAAATGGACCAGAAATTCTGCATCGATTCCTCGGTTCCTCGATTCATCGATATCAGTGAGATAGCATCCTACTATATCATAAATACAATCTGTGAGATTCTTCATTGATCCTTCCATCATGTCTACCGACACTACGATCTACAACGTCTACCGAGTCCGCTTTGAGCAAGCTCGCGGCCCTGACCACGAAGGTATCGCATTGGTACCCGCACAGAACCCCAACCAGAAGGCAGGAAGGTTTTACCATGTCAAGGGGGACGTTGGAATGGGTATGATCTACGAGAGAAGACCCGGGTACCGATTTGGAGAGAGCAGATCCTATAAAGACTCAGCGCTGCAATTCCAAATCCCGAAAGCAAAGCTCGACCGTTTCGAAGATATCGCCGCGAAGCATCCGCCACCACATGATCCCAGGACTCTTACCGAAGCACGCCCTGACCCACCGGCAAGAAACTGCTCCAACTGGGTCGATGATGTTCTGGCTGAAGCGAAGAGTGAACTAGCTTGAGAGACTCATTTGTCATATGGAATGCAGATGATTCGAAAAGTGGTGGTCCGATAAAGCGACTATACGTGTGCGCTGAGTGACAAGTTGTATCATACCATCATCACCATAGCTCCTGAGCCAAGAATGTATGAAATGCATACTCGGCATAATATGGCCGAAGAATCTTCACCAAGTAATCATACCAATCGTTCTGCCACCTCCAGACGTACAAAGACTTAACGAATTCCCAATATTCAGGGTACCATCCACTTAACTCCCAATCGATAATACCGGTGACCTTTCCGTCTTTCACCATGATATTCCGAGGCCTAAAGTCACCGTGAGTAAATACGATGCGGTGCTTATTATGAGATAGCATTCCACTTAATAACGCTCTGATGTGACGTTTGGGGAAATTCGCTTCATATGCATCTATGATTGCTTTGTTGAACTCTTCTTCTGATAGGAAAGGCCCTGGAGTGAATGTTAGACACCTAGCAATACCAAGGCTTGGATCCCCAACCTTTGACGTGATAATTTGAAAGTATTTGGTCTGTGACAGGACCGTGATCGACGGAACCAATATAGGAACCATCGCCGATGTTGCGAATCTCTTCGATATATGATTGCAGCTGAGACGCAATAGCTGCTTTCGTATGTTCACTGTATGAGTCCCAAACGGAATCGAGTGTCTGGCCATCGATGAAGCTCATGAATATATAGGTGTCAAAGAGACTGCCATAATCTTCAACATCCCTATCGATGGGACCATAGGTGTAGCACGCAAATACCGTCGGTACCGGAACTGAAGTATTCTTTGCGATATAAATCATATTCTTGGCTTCATGGATCGTGACAGAAGGGCCGAATTTGACAACGACTTGAGGAGCTACTTTCACAATTAAGACCCCATCTTGGTAGATGAGATTCTCTCTCTCTTTCAGCTTCTGGTCGATGATTTCTGGACCTGGTGCTGAAAAGTGAGGGGAGGAGTAGATGAGATCTAACTGAGCACCTGTCATGGCTGAGTTCTGGGGGCAAGGAAGACTGAAACGCTGAGTTTAGGATGGGTCATCGGTATTGGGAGACTAACGCGTCGGTTAGATAATGCGAGAACTACCTTTCGAAATAATGTCAGCAACGCGATTCTGCTGGATATTCAACATTAGTTTATATCATAAATCGGATTGAAGAGATACTTCGGCACCGACACACCACGCAATAAAGAATCTCGACTCGGAAAAGAGACCGTGCCAGTGGCAGCACGGGTTGGGCGAAGCTAAGGCCGGAATGAAATGCGGGAGTGCTCGATGAAGTCCAAAGGCAGATCACGTGCAATTTGTTGTAGCCTAACCCCTTTACGTAAGAACAGCAGCGAAACAAAGAATATGGCACAACGTCAAATTGAGATCTAAAAGAGGAGCTGCTTGTTTGGGCCCGAGGAGCAACCTCCAGATTCTGACTTCCTCCAGAAAGGACTTCCCTTAAACCTTACTTTTGCTTTTCATATCTCCAGGATCTCGTTGAGCGTTGGAGCTCTCAGTACTTAAGGGACCATTTGCTCGGAGCGTCATCTGACCTGAGCTAGTTGTGGCTTTTCTTTCGATCATTGAGGAATTGAGCCCGGCTTTCCATTAATAGATGAAGGGTAGTGATCTCCTATGGCTTAGCTACGAAAGAAAAGATGCTGCCTGAGATACAGGATTCGGTTTCTTGGACGAGAAGTTGAGTTAGAATCCTGGATTAGGCCGCCCGAGACTACCCCGTCCAAAAAGGCCACCCCCCCAAAAAGGCTACCCTCCAAAAAGGCCACCCCCCAAAAAGACCACACCCCAAAAAGGCCACACCCCAAAAAGGCCACCCCCCAAAAAGGCTACCCTGTTCAAAAAAGACTGCGACGTTCTAAAAGAGTGCTATATTCTACCCATTCGAGGAGTAATCCATTCGTAGATATCACTTTCTCATGGAAAGTTTCGCAGGAGTTCTATTCAGGTAGACAATCTTGTGTTATAATTAGAATACCTTCAATTTGTAGGAGAGCTGAAATCAACCAATGAGGGGAGAGATGAAAGACGGCGCACGAGGCGGATCGACCACCCTCTGACTAAACACACCACGTGGGACCAGGAGTCCCTGGGGCAGACTAGGCCATATGGTGTGCCATAACTTTCGAGATCTGTGGATTTTTTGTGGTCGGCTCATCCACGAGGATTCTTGGACCATGTGGTCAACTAATTCATAGGGCTCAAGCATCCCTGCGGGGACCCATAAACCTCTAGAAAGTACGACATACCACATGGTCGAGAATGACTCGTGGTTCAATACCCCATGCGGTCAACAGCACCCTGGGGAAAGCATGGTTCGTAGAACTGTAGTGGGCCATATGGTGGAGTAGCACCCTATGGTCACCCTGTCCACAGGAAGGCTGTGATAAGACAGAACTGGTCCATTCCACGTGGCCGAGAGGCCCATGTGGCTAGCTTCTACGAGACCATGAGCTTGCAAAACAGTGGCACACTATATGGTACGGTGACAGCAAGAAGCAAGTTAGATGAACTACGCTATATGTGAACACGAATCCTGAGACGGCTTTATCCTGGGATCTTCTCGACGGCACCTGGGACCGGAACGAGCCATAGAGACCCCGATCGGATTCCCAGCATCGCCACTAATAATCCTGGGAACATTAACTACATACCTAGGAATAAGTAAAAATACATATAAGATCCGTGAATGGAGTCCTAGAATCACGTTTTGTCTTCTCGGGAACTCCTGTAGAAATCGTGTAAAATTCTGGAATATAGAAAGTTTCTCACTGAAGGCTGGTATATAGGCAGGGCCTTGGACCGAGATGTTGCCAAGGATATACTATCGGGCTCCTGGAACGGGTATTGGCGTTCCCGAGAATAATTAGTACCGAACGTTGCCTCATACGAGCAATGATGATATTATTCTTGTTGTTATGTTTTAAGAGGGGCAGGTGGATTGCTTATATACATATCATACACAAACCCACACCCTTGTCAGAATATCGCAGCCACCGGGATATTTGACAATAACAACAAGAAGAACATCATATTTTTGAATCTATACACAAAAAAAAAAAAAAAAAAAAAAAAAAACTCTACGCCGGAAAATCCACTCCACACCAAAAAAATACTATATTTAATCTGGTATAGAGCGTCTCTCCGGTAAAGTGCTGTTTTGGGGGTACTAAATTTAGCTGATACTCTGATAAGGTGTGGGTCTGTAATAATATAAGGAATCCACCCACCCTATCAGAACATCCTACTGGAATATTCATTGTTGTGAACCAGAAAGACGCTGTGAGCCGGAAAGTTGCTGTGAGCTAAAGAGACTCGCTGTACGCCAAACTAAACGCTAAATTTAGTACCTCCCAAAACAGCATTTTGATAGATTAAACATCATCTTTCTAGCATATAGCACTTTCTGGCGCACAATATTGCTTGTACAAGGCAACTGTTGATTAAGTGACAGTAAGTTGTTCGTTATTGTGCCATTATAGAAGGGGATAGATTGCTTATATATACGCATACGTATAGACCACATCCCTACCAGAAAGTGCTGTGAACCAAAAAACGCTGTGAGCGGGAAAGTTGCTGTGGGCCAGAAAGTACTATGAGCCAGAAAGACGCTATAAGCCAGAAAGTACTGTGAGCCAGAAAGTGCTGTGAGCCAGAAGACCGCTGTACGCCAAACTAAACACTAAATTTAGTACCTCCCAAAACAGCACTTGCCAGACTAAACACGGCATCGACAGCGTTTTCTGGCTTTCAGCACTTTCTGGCGTGGAGCGATCTCCTGGCACAGTATCTTCGTCTTTCCGGCTCACAGCATTTCTGGCTCACAGCATTTCTGGCTCACAGCATTTCTGGCTCACAGCATTTTTGGCTTACAGCATCTTTTGCAGCTGGCTTACAGCACTTTCTGCGCATGTCTTTGCTATAGCCAAGAGACCTCCAAAGTTTGGTTCGTAAAATAAAACTGTCCGACACATAGTCGTTAAAATCCAGCCCAGGCTCAGCCAGCGATCTCTCTTCGTCGCTATTGGCCACGTCATCTTCGGATTCACCACTCGAATAGTCTTTTTCCATATAGTAAGAATAGATGTCCTCTGGGCATATTATTCTTCGAAGCTTTGGAAAGATTCTATGCCACTACGTTACGATGGTCAAGACATTGCTTCGTTATATCAAATACTGTAATTTGGAAGGTTTAATACGAAGGTTGATACGGGGTATGAGTCAGCTAACAAGGCTGAGAATCCAGAGCTAATAAGGGATGTCTGTCGGCCAGGTTGCTAATTGTAGAACTCGATGGTGCTGTCTTTGGACACTTTCTCGATATAGCATCACCATGGCTTCTATATCCTTTAATGGCCAAAATGCCGGGTTTCAAATTGGGTAGAACCACGGCTCGATTATTGCAGAAGTTCATGTTCCTCCAGGTAGATTCTGTAACTCTAATTCGGCTACGCTAGCCAGACATATGGAGAATATAGAAAAGTGAATTCTGACGTGGTTCTAGTGAGCTCCATTTCCAGATCTCCGTGTTCTAAGATGCCTGATTATTTGCGACATTATTACATTATAGTAGGGCGGCTCCATATACAGCGGATTTCCGGGGAACTGCTGCCCATAGACCAATATTATATTAATCTCGCTATTATAAAACACACAGCCAAAACAGACAGTACCCGCCAATCATCACCATTCTCATTATTCGAGCATCTGAAAATTAAAACTATCAACTAGGCGAAGCAAGTATCCTTGCCTCAATTCTTTGAGCCACGGAAGCGATTAGAGGGCATTAGTATCGTACCAAAATGGATCCTAATTCAAGGACGTGCTGGGGTTGGAAAGACAACTTTATGCAAAAAGATTGTCAATGATTTTCTCCGCCATGAGCTATGGGAACAGTTATTTAATCTGCTCCTTTGGGTACCCTTGCGGAGACTAAAGGGAAAGGCCCATACGGAATATACCCTTGTGGATGTGTTTCATCATATATATTTCCCCGAACTGGAGGACGGGAGGGACCTTGCTAGAGATCTGTGGGAGACCGTGCAGGACCCTATCCAGAAGACTAGAACTCTCTTCGTACTTGATGGGCTAGACGAAATATCATAGGAATAGGATCCAGAAACCCCAATACGCAACATACTTATCCGACTTTTGGATCATCCCCAAGTCATCATTACTTCCCGACTATATGGGTTAAACCTAGGTCACTTGGAATCATTCGATCTGGAGCTCGAAATAATTGGATTCAATATGGACCAGGTAGAAGCCTATATCGCAAACATAGTCAAGCATAATCTCATAAAAGCTGACGGTATCCTCACTTTTATCCGGAGACATATATTTATTCAAGGATTTGTGCGGATACCTATTCAACTGGATGTATTATGTTATAGTTGGGATCGCAATTTCATGCCGGGGAGTGAGTCAAAGACAATAACCACACTCTATCAGGCAATCACACTGAAGTTATAGCGAAAAGATATTCTACAATTAGAACCAAGGGACCTTAAGGGTCTTACTAAGTATAAAATCCAACATCTCCCCGATTCCGAAATCACAAAGTTGATATCAGATAAAAGAGAACTTCTCGAAAGCATCGCTTTTATTGGCCTTTGTAATGATATCATTGATTTTAGTGATATTGATCGGTATCGGGTATATAACTATCTGAAACAACAAAGAAGTAGGCTTCCCTATAAAACCGACACAACCCTGAAAAGGTCTTCGTTTTTACATATATCAGACAAAGAAGTCATCGAACAGGACCGAAGCTATTATTTCTTACACCTCACTTTCTAGGAGTATTTCGCGGCTTGTTATTTTATGAGGTATTGGATGAAGGGTGAACAGCTATCATATATAAGGCTCAGACATAGAAAGCCTGACCACTTTCTGATGTCACCACAGGAATTCCTTCAACAAAAAAAATATAACCCATGTTATGATATTCTCTGGCGGTTCACCGCGGGTCTACTCCAAGTAGGCGAAGGATCTGTTCAGGCTTTCCTCTAGGAACTGGAAGTTGAACCACGCGACTTATTGGGCCCGGTCCATCAAAGATTACTCATGTATTGCCTGAGTGAGGTGATTCCTGATCAAGAGGGTGCCCTGGATTTTCGAATAAAGATGGAGGAGCATTTATCACAGTGGCTACAGTTCGAATGCGATTACCTCCAGAGCATTTGGCTAGGTCGTGAAAGCGAATGTCCAGATCATCTTTTAGAAAACTTATTACACCGCCCCTCAGATGTCAAATTAAAGATTCTGCCGACTTTACAGATGCGACAGAACATGTCAGCTAAACTCCTTGAAACACTAGCCCAACTGTTGAAGGATGAGAATATATATGTCAGATATCAAGCCGCTATGGTACTTGCACAGTCAGCTTTACCAACAACTGTCCTCGAGCTACTAGGTCAACTCTTGAAGAATGATAATTGGGGAGTCAGATCTGGAGCAGCTAGAGCATTCAGATGGAAATCAGCTTTGCCAACAGATATCCTTATGACATTAGCCCAACTCTTAAAGGATAATAACTCAAATGTTAGGTTTGAAGCAGCTGCAGCACTTCAATGGCAATCAGCTTTGCCAATAGATATCCTTGAGACATTAGCCCAACTTTTGTTGAAGGATGATGATTCAAATGTTAGGTATGAAGTGGCTAGAACACTTGGACAGCAATCAGCTTTACCAACAACCATCCTTGGGATGCTAGTCCAACTCTTGAAGGATGATAACGAAAACGTTAAATATAAAGCAGCTGAGGCACTTAATCAGCAACTAGCTTTATCAACAACCGTCTTTAGGATGCTAGTCCAACTCCTGGAGAATAATAATTGGAGAGTCAGATCCGGAGCAGCTAGAGCATTCGGACAGCAATCAGCTTTACCAACAACTGTCCTTGAGATGCTAGTCCAACTCTTGAAGGATGATAACGAAGATGTTAGATGTGAAGCAGCTATAGCACTTGGAAACCAATCAGCTTTACCGATAGATATCCTTAAGATACTGGCGCAACTCTTGAGGGATGATAATAATTCAGATGTTAGGTCTGAAGTAGCCGCAGCACTTGGACAGCAATCAGCTTTGCCGACAGATATCCTTGAGATAATAGCCCAACACTTAAGGGATGATAACTCGAATGTTAGCTATGAAGCAGCTGAAGCACTCAGACAACAATCAGCTTTACCAACAGCTGTCTTTGAGACACTGACCCAGCTTATGAAAGATGAGAATGAGAGTGCCAGACTTGGAGCAGCTAAAGCACTTGGATGCCAATCAGCTTTGCCAACAACTGCTCTTGAGACACTAGTTCAACTCTTAAAGGACAATGTCTTAGATGTCAGATCCGAAGCAGCTGAAATATTTGGATGGCAATCCCCTTTACTAACAACTGTCCTTAAGATGCTGGTCTAACTTTTGAAGGATAATAACTCAAATATTAGGTGTGAAGCAGCTGGAGCACTTAGATCGCAATCAGCTTTGCCGACAGATATTCTTGAAATATTAGTCCAACTCTTGAAGGATGATAACTCAAATATTAGGTATGAAGTAGCTGGAACACTTGGACAGCAATCAGTTTTGCCAACAGATATCCTCAAGACACTAGCCCAACTCTTGAAGGATAATGATTTATATGTTAGATTTGAGGCAGTTAGAGCACTCGGACAGCAATCAGCTTTGCCGACAGATATTCTTGAGGCACTGATTCTGCTTCTCGAGGATAACTCCACCCATATACAGGCAAATGCCGAAAAATCATTAAGGAACCACGAGAGTTTCTACTCTAAACTGTCCTTGAATCGGCCTTGTCTGAAAACCTTGTATAAGATTTGGCTGGAGAGGAGTTTTCGTGATCAAATAAGTTGCTGTTTCTGGGGCAGTACCCTGTATATTGACATGCCCGAGGGTTTGCGGAAAGTTCGTCTGAACAAGCGCGACGCAGAACGATTCAGACATGAATTTCGAAGAGCACAACTTGATTTAGGTGTCCCACCTTATGATTGTGCTCGCAAAAAGAAAGGAGCAAGTCTACGAGTCCTTTGCAATTCGATCTCTAGGATTTCTTCAAGGTCGTTGATTCAAACATTTTCTAGTTCAATTCAGCGTTCTTAGACATTAGCAGGACTTGAGACTCTTGTACAGATCTGTTTCTCGCGCTTGAGATATATTCTTGGAGCACCCATGGAGAGAACATAAGATTCTTACAAAGATGTAATTTTTGTCACATGTGAACTGGAATCTACAAGATCCGGAAAAGGAAAAAAGTAGACTGCAGTGGTTTTTTTTTTTTTTTTTTAGAATCAAGCAATTTTCAAGATCATTAGCTACCGAGAACCACAGGAGCATAGGAAATGAGACCAAATGTTAAAAGCAACGAAGAATTATAAAAGCTAGGTAGCAAGTCGGTGAACTGCTTCGGCGTGACGCCGAAGGTGCATCTCATATAGCAACTGTTCCTCGCAATAGTTACACCGACGATCATTTAGATGTCTAGTCCGGAAATATCTTACCACTGACTTGTACGCTGACCATGTTTGTATCCGACGATGGTCAGGTAACTGACGGTCCCCGAAACACTGGAAGCACTTTCGGGGCTTATTCTCCTCTCCAATATGCTTCTCAGCGGCCTGAAGCGCGATGTCGCGTTCAGTTAGCAATGGTTGAGGCTTGTAATCTCCATGGGCCGCACGTTTGCAACCGACGTTTCGATTATCATCGGACTCCTCACTCGAGACCACTCGTTTAGGCCGTCCACGCAATGGACCCCCTTCCCACACGGAATAATATTGAGTAACTGCCTCCGTAGCGACATTGCGGCGCTGCCATTCATCTTCCAGAAGATTCGACGTGGGCCACGTGAAGAGCTTCTCGATAAGATGAATCTGTGCTGCCGGCATCTGGTCTTGGGTCCGTAACACCTCCTTGGTTTCCAGATCGTTAATCGCGGCACCAGAAAGCTGCCGTTCAATATCAAGCACCGCTTGCTTCCGATCGAATTCACTTCGTATTTGTTTCCGAAATGCCCTCCCTAGTCGGTGGAATGTGCTGATCACCTCGCGCTCCCGCCGTTCCTGACGTGCCCGATTCTCCGATGTAGGATTACATCGGTAAGCCTCCATTACATCGTCCCATCATTAGACGGCAGCCAGGTACTCGGGATGTTGGCGGAGAGAAGCTCGTTGTTCCGCGCTCAGAAGGCGAGGCCGCCTCTTGTCAATCCATCGACTCATCCGGGTGATGGCACGTATCAAACCCATATTCGACTCACGACCGTTCATGATATTTTGCATATCCGTGTCGACATGGCGGGGAAGGTAATGGTCCAGGAAAGTGTGAATGTTTGAGTGTTTCATGATCAGATTCTGTTGGGCTTCGCTCACCACACCTGCGACAGATCGAGTGTCAGAATAAGGACTCTGCGTCAAAGGAAACACCTGCGTAACCGTCGAGAAGGGACTTACCGCTCGCATTGAGCACCTTTCCTCCGCCGTACCGCATCCGATGCGCGAACATCGAGTGAAGCCATCCGTGAATCTCGCCAAGCGTCCTCAATCGCCCCGACATGGTGCTGGCATTGATCGGCTCGTTCCATACAAGAGTCGGTTTCCCATCAACCACCTTCGTCCGACAGAAGAGGAAGTACTCCTCGATCTCCGGTTTTAAGGGGAGCTGCATCTCCTGCCGGCCATCTTCGGTCAGCAGTTCGCGAAGGCGTCCCATCGAGGTCAAACTCGGGGCTTCAAAGGCGTCCAGAGAGAACAGGATACCAAAGACAAAGACATGAGGGCTAAAGATCAACGAGGGGTCATCGATGATCTCGGGAAGGGGAAAACTATTACTGGAGAACGCGATTCCGGTCAGTAACTAGGCCGATGAGCCTGGTCGGGCATGTAGGCGATGCTAAGGATGATACGCACGTCTGTGTTAATCCCAGGAATTGCTTCACGTGCTCGGACCGGATCTCGATCAGAGGAATCAGAGGCCCTCCCAGAGGATCTGTCTGGATGGAAAAACGGAGGTGTTTGAACTGCAGGAACAAGAGCGCATCTAATCGATTCACCGTGTAAATTCCCAGCATCGTAAAGACGCAGAGCTGGATCCATTCATAGCCCAGATGGAATCATCTTTCCTGGGTCCGCAGAACGGTCTCGTTAAATTCCGTCAAGTCCTGTATATAGACGGGAGTCTTGTCCCGTTCCTTCTGATCTAACTCCCATTTGTCGACGAGTTTTCGGATACCCTTCGCGTTGTCAGCAGAAAAATTCTCCCCGGAAGCAAGAAAAAGAAAACGAAAGTCTCACGGCATTGATTTCCTCGCTATCCTCCTCAGTAATCCGCCTTCGAGTGACGTTGCGGTAGTAGCCTCGAAAGGTCTTCCAATCGGCGCGTAAAGAGCTAGCTTTCTTGATTCCCTTAAGACGTCGACCTTTCCAGCCACGCTTCAGCTTCAGACAATAGTTCAAGAACCGGTAGATATCGTCAGGTGTCGCCTGATGGAGGGCTATCTCTGTATTCTTCCATTTTGGAAGAGCACCAGGCTCAGCGGTCTTTGTGCGACAATACCTCAAGAGAAGTTAGCTTTGAATATATTTTGATATTCTGGGCGTTTGTGAAGTTCCTCACTTATGCCAACGCTGCTCAATCCGAACTCTTCGGGTTTTTATTTTTTTTGACCGTCTGTAATCGAGGGGAACCTCCCTGAGATCCTCGTCTGTATCATTATCCGGGTCGTCACTATAGTCCGGGAGGATATCACTATTAGATAGTTCTCCTGCAGAACCTCGAGGGCGAAAGGCCCACCGGCCACGAGAGAGCGAATATCGATAATCCGGCTCGGTTAGTTCCATCGTTGAACTTCCATCCGATACAGCTCCCGAGTCCAACTGGAAGGATATATCCGAGGCGGTGGCTTCTACATCGGAGTCATCGCCCGCATAGAAAACATCTCTGTTTCGACTCATTTCATATAATGTGGTTTAAGAGAAGCCAACAATAGAGACACCGTGTCAACACTGAGATCTGATAAGGAGGACACTGTCAGGGCTTGAGACACCATAGAAAGATGTTAGAGAAAAAAGACTGTACTGTACTGCACTCGTAAACTCGCGAGATTAGAGACTTCCAAAGGCAAGAAATGGGCACGCTTTTATCCTCGAGACCGCAATGGTCCATCATGGGGACAGAGTGGCCCCTGGTGCCAGCTGCGGCACCAGCGCCAGCAGCAGCACCTGGGGCAGCAGGCTCATTTGGGCACCTCAAAAAGTTGAGGGAGGGGTGGCTAAGTCGGAAAAGCAACAACTTGAAGCAGGTCCGAGGTGAGACGCAAGTCGGCGCAACTACAATGATTAGAGGTACATACCAAAAACACAGGAATGGCTCTACGGAGCAAGGTGCATGGCTATAGGAAATATGCCCGCGACACCGAAATGAGCGTCGAGCACTGCCGTTTCTGGGCGCATTTTCACAAATCGGAATTGTTAAAGAGTAAAAATTAAGATATTATTTATATAAATTAATATAAACTTATTAAGGAAATTCTTTAATACTTAATTAATATATTATTAAAAAGTATTAAGAGTATTTATTAGTTTAAATAATATTACTTATTATTTAAATAATTTATATTGTGTTTGGAAAGTAGTTATTTATTTAACCCCTTTTATAATATAAATTTAATAAAAGGCTGAGATAATATTTAGTTTAGTAAATTATTTAGCTTTTTTAATTTACTTTAGTATTTTATAAATAAGTAATAATAAATACTAGTTTTTTTTAGTAATTTTATTTAAAATTTAATAATTATAATAAAAGTGGAGCCCTCCACTTAGTTTTTATATAAAAAAAATTAGTATAGTAATAAAAAAACTATTAATTTAAATAAACCCTTTATTTAAAAATTCTATAAGGGTCTTGCGAAAGACCAATAATTTTTCCTAAAATATATTATATAGGGGGCCCTAAGGTAACTCTATCCTTTTCCTAATTTTATTAATTAATAGTAATTAAATTTTATAGTTAATTCTTAAACCTTGGTAGGGAAATAAAATTTTAGTTTTTTATTAATTAAAAACTTTTAAATATTAATAATAGTATTTTGGAAGCTTTATTTTTGAATTTAAATATTATTTTTTTTATAAAGTTTTTTTAATATTTTTAAGGTTTATAGTAAAGATTTAAATATTTTTATATTTTTCTTGTTTTTTTTTTTGGTGTTATAATTGGAATTTTGTGGTAAATATTTTAATAATATTTAAAGATTATATTATTTATTTTAGGTTTTTTAAATATAGTATTATAATGCTTAATATTTTAAAGTATAATTAGGAGTTGTTTAGTTTAATTTTAACTTTTTAATTTTAAGCTTATAGTAATTTTAAGATAATATTATAGCTATTAATATAAGGTATAATATAAAGGTAGATATATTCCTAATAGTTTCTATTAATATTTAATAATATTTTAACTATTTTTATAATACTTATTTATTATTTATTATATTTTTTTAAGGAATAGGGATAAATTTTAATATATTTTAACTTATATTTAATAATAAAAATTTCGGAAATAAGGCTATATATAATATAGCTAAAATTAATTAATATATTAATAAGATAAAAATTATCTACTTAAGCTAATATTAAAAAAGGTAGTTTGTTTACCTTTTTTTCTTTTTTAAACTTTTTTTATTTTTTATATAGGGATAATTTTTTTCTTTACTTATGCCTTTGGGTAAGGGTTATTTTTTTTTTAATTTTATATTTTTTTTTTTTTATTTAATTTTAATATTATTTTTTTATTTTAATTAATTAATATAATTTAAAGAGTTAAAAATTAATCTTAAGGGTATTATATTAGTAAATAAAAATATTACTTATAAAAATAACTTCTTAAGCTATATTATATATATTTTTTATTTTATTTTTTTTATTAAATATTTTTTATAAATATTTATTTAACTCAACAAGTTAAGGTATTAAAAGGTCTTGTAAAAAGTTTCCTTAAGACCTTCCTTTACTTATTAATTTTTATATAAATAATTGTTAATTCTTAATTTATAAATTTAATTTTTAATATTAAAAAAAATAAGACCCCCGGAGTAAAAATAATAAGTTAATATTGGATGCCTTGGCATCTTATAATTATATAGTCTACAACTCTTTTAACCTATAGGTAGTATTTTTTATAGCTTTTTTTTTTATTTATAATTATTAATATATTTAATAAAGATAAATTAAGTATAGCTTATAGGTATTTTTTTTTAATATAATTATTTTATTTGTAACCTTTAGTTTTTAATAATAATTAATTTAATTTTATTAAGAAATTATTAAAAAAATATATACTTTATTTAAGTAAGTTTAACTAAGAAATAACTTTATATTATTTTGTGGGATTAATAAAGATATAATTTATTTATTAAAATATATAATTCATTATAAATTATGTAGAATTCGAAGAATAAACCTTAATTTATAGGCTAATTCTTACTATTATTTTCCTTATTAAATAACTATAGGTATATTATACCTATGTTAATTTTTTTTTAATAGTATTTTTATTTATTTGTAGTTTTATATAAAGGTTTAATATAAACTAATTATATAATAAAAGGTTTTTTTTATTAAATTCCTTTGGGTTAGGGAGGTATAGTTTAAGTTATTTAATTATTAATTTATAAATAATTTTATTTAAAATATTAATACTAAAAATAAGTTATAAACTAAATATATTATTAAAGCCTTTATTAAATAGGGAAAACTTTATTATATAATATTTATTTAATAAGTTAAGAGTTAATAAGGTAAAAGTTAATAAGGCTTTTAATAAAAATTAAAATATAATAAAATAGGCTCGAAGGGCAACTATATAACTATCTTAATAAAGATATAATAATACAAAATATCTTAATAAAAAAAAAAAAAAAAAAGAAAAACTCTAGCTATAGCTTAAAGGAAAATCTATATAGCGGTCAAAGGTAGTCCCAGTTTAAGACTAATATAAAAGCTTAAAGTAATCCTATGCTAAGCGAAGGACCCCTGGACCTAAGCTTATTGCTAGGCTTTAGCCCGTGACAATAGAACTGACTTGGCGGTCAGTTCAATTTATACCTTTTTAGTTTAGTGATAAATTCTTAGCTTTTAGCCTATTATAATATTAATTTATTATATTATTTTACTATATAAATTTTTAAAAAAATTAAAATTTTAAACTTATATAAAGAATTATAATAATTATATAAATAAATCTTTAAAATTTATAAGTTTTAATATAATAAACTTTGAGTTTTTTTTAAACTTAAGATAATATATTTTAAAATTATATTTTTTAAATAACTTTTTTAAATTTTAATTAATTAATAAAATTATTAAAATAATTAAAAAATAAATTATAAATTTAATATATTTTATAAACTATTAAACCTTTATATTTTAATAATATTAAAGTAAAGTTATAAAATAATTATATTAATTTAATTAAGTACTTAACTTAATATTATTTAATATAAAATAAAGTTAAATAATTAATATTTTTATTTATTTATAATATAATTATAATAGGTTAAGAGTTAAGAATTTACTACTAAACTAAAAAGGTACAAATTAAACTAATTACTAAGTTAATTTTATCCCTAAACTATATAATAAAGTAGTAATAGTAAGAGATATAGTAGTTGGTTGCGAATTACCAAAACCTACCATGGGCCTAACCTATCACATTACCCCCCTATAAGCTCTTTTTGGCTTCTCTTTTTTTAAGGTATTTTCTTTTTATATAAGTTTACCCTTATTAGTAATATTAAGTTTAATTAATATAAGCCGAAGGTTTACTACTATTCCTAATTTTCTTTATATTTTAACTTAATTAAAATATTTTTTAAAGAATTAAACCCTTAACCTTTTAATTAATTTAAAATATAATAGGCTAAGGGCTAAAAATTTACTATTAAACTAAAAAGGTATAAATTAAACTAACCACCAGGTTAGTTCTATCCCTAAACTATATAATAAAGTAGTAGTAGTAAAAGGTATAGTAGTTAGTTGCGAATTACCAAAACCTACCACGGGCCTAACCTATTACAATAATAAAGTATTTAATAATTATATAAAAATTATAAATATAATAAAATATTAAATAAATTAAATTTTATTAAGTTTAATAATTAAAAAGTAATAATTTAAATTAATTAATATTTAATTATTATAAAATATAAAAATAATTTTAATATTAAAAGTTAATATTAATAAATTAAATTATTTTATAAACCTTTAACAAAATATTTAATATTAATATTTAACTTAAATTAAAATTTTATTATAATAATAATTAAAATATACTTTTTTTAAAATTAATAAATTTCTTTAATTATAAATAAATATTATATTTTTTTTTATATTTTATATAATATTATTTTTTTTAATAAAAGTTTTAATATAAAGTTTTTTTAATAAAATATTAATAATAAATTAAAGAATATATATTAAATATAATATATAATATTAAGTTTAAATTAATTATAAAAATAATATATTATATAAATTTTGTAAAATAAAAATTATTTTAAATTAATTTAAGGTATTATATATTAGTATTATATATTTATACCTCTACCCTTAATATATTTATTTTAAGGGTTTTATAATAGGCTATGCCTAGTATAAAGCTTCGGTTACCTAACTTTTATTCCTAATATGGAGGATTTGATCCTCCACCGTAAAGATTAGTTTTGGCTCCGGCTGGGTGGATATATCCTCCATATAGTTCCATGGAGTATCCGGTTTCTCGGCTAAATGGGGGTCTATTTATATGGAAAGTGGAGGGTTGATAGAGCTCGACGAGCTCATCAAACCGACCTAGTTTGCACCCGGATCCGACTTGAAATACCTGAGATATTAGTGGTTATAGTTGGGTGTGTATTTTTAATGGGGTATGCTAAGCTCCCGCTGCCGGCAGCTACATATCTTTCAATCCACACCTATTTTCAATGGGGCATATATTTTTATGAACCGCTAACTTAGCAGAATTAATAAATATTAGTCATATAATTATAAGTCAAATATAAAACCAAAAAGGTAAGGGGGAATCTAATAACAAAACTCTAATAAAGAAACACTAACAACAACTAAAATAAAGGAGCTTTATAACAAAATTATAATGGGGGAGTAGTGATAATAGTGTAAATAGGGGTACTATTACAATAAGTTTAAATAGGGGTACCAGCAGTAGTAGCGGAGCTGCTGCAACGGGTTTAAATAAGGTACTACTATAGTAAGCTTGAAAAAGGTACTAGTAATACCAGCGAAGCCACTGCAGCAGGTCTGAATAGGGGTACTAATAATACCAACACAGCTGTAGTAGTAGGTTTGAATAGGGTGTTGCTGCAGTAAGCTTAAAAGGGGTGCCAGTAATACCAGCAAAGCCACCACAACGGGCTCGAATAGGGGTACTATTATAGTTAGTTTAAATAGGGGTGCTAGTAATGCCAGCACAACTACTACAACAGGTTTAAATAGGGGTTCCACTACAATAAATGTACCAGCAGCAGTGAAACTAGCTCACGGATCAGCTCGGGATACTTAATTTTATTGTTAGTTTTGGTATTTCTTTAAAGTTTCCTTTGCCGAGCAAATAAGCTTAAAAGGGGAGTGATTTCCCTTGATTTTCAATCCTTTCTAGACCTAGAGTTTAATACTATTGGCCTAGTCACTTATTACTGATTCGAACTACTATTGCACATACCATCATACCTACTATTTGATTCCTTTATCAAGAATTTTATAAGTATTATTTCTAATATGATGCCTTGGTATAGTGATATTTCTATTGATTTTCGACCCCCTGATTGGTTTTTTTATATATCTCCATGGTCCCCTATTCGATTAGGGGGGAGTTCAACCCTTAGAACCCCTAAAACCTGTGGAAAATTGATTCGAATTGGGATTTTGTCTACTAACTTAATCTCGCCCCCTAGGAATAAAAATTTAACTACTAGCCAGTATACCCAGCTAACCCGGCTTCCCTCGATTTTAATATTTCTTTTCGAAATTTAATTACTATTATGCAAGGAATACAATAAGGCAATTACTATTATTAAAATCACAAAGCATTTAAAAAGGCATTTTCTACCTTTCGAAATCGAAAATAACCTTTGGGAATCGGCTATAAAAGCACTCCCGGTAACTGCTTTTCAACATTCCTATTCCTTAATTAAGGAGCAGGAGCCGGTTTTAATTATTGAAGAGCTCCCCCCCCTTAGAGCTAGTTTGAAATGCGGGTTTGCTGATTGTGTTCAACTATTCTATTCTATGGAACGAATTCAGCGCCATTTATCGAATTCCCATGGCATTTCAACTTCAGATTAGTAGGGAAACTATATAAAACCTTGCTATATCCAATCCCTAACCCCCCAGGGGTATCTGTTCGAAATTCGATGGTTTGGCCGATTGCCACCCCCCGGGGCTGCAGCAGACCCCCCCGCGGACCCCC